>CM040238.1:80959825-81005496 GCA_022545495.1 Chrysanthemum lavandulifolium | reverse complement strand
GAATCTGAACCGAAAGATGAAGCATAGGCCATTAGAGCAAAGTTATGCTCTTTGAAGCTTCACTAGCAAGAAAAGTCGCATTTGGACCTTCTTCAACTGATCACCCAATCATAATCACCAAGCCCATCCCGAGCAACCAAAGTCGAAGAAGCGATGGCTCTTCCGTTGTCTTCTTAATGCCTTCTATTCTTTTAGGAGCTTGATAAGGTTTTAAAAGGTACCATTTTGAGGGTCGTTTAAGTCCTTATTTGATCACTTTTGTATCCATTCGCTAATATCGCTCCTTTCACTTTTTAGGTCTCGTGAAGGCAAAATGCTGGAATGGCACTTATTTGGACTAAAAGGCGCGAATATATGAAGAAAATGGCCAAAGTCGAAATCGAGACACTCACAGCTTGTCGAAAGTAGAAGCGCGGCCAAAAGTGCTATATTACGCCGTCCCAAAATTATTGTGACGCCGAACCCAAACTCGATTTTCAAGAGACGGCGTCTAGTGGTGAAAGAGTAGACCGTCGCTACTCGTGACGGGCCTAGATGCAATCCGGGCGATGTCGAGTCGAAGAGGACGGCCACGGACATAAGGTGACGCCATCGCAAGGTTAACGTGGCCAAGACGAAACCCTAATGAGCGGCGATACGGCGGCCACTAAACATAAGGTGATCGCCGTCGCAATTGTAATCTTATATATAGAATCCGAATTTTTCGCCTTTTGTGTGAAGAGTCTTTGGAGTAAAAACCTAAAACCGAACCTAAGGTGTCTTGTACAATATTTTAGGGTTTTAAACCCTATCTTACACCAAGATAAGTCTTTACTTCATTAATTCAATTATGTCTTTGATTATTTGTGTGTATGCTTGCATGTTCTCCATGTCCCGCTAATTTATTTGTGTGTTTGCTTAGGAAGTATGAAACTTAATTATTGAATATTGATTGGTTGTTTCTTATCTTAGTTGATTTATGATCTAGTAATGCGATAGGTCATTCGTTGTGTACTTAATGCTTGATTCATCTTTGTGAACCTTAGAGTATAATTACCCGAGTAATTGTAGGCTAAACCATCCCAAGAGCCCTTAGGTAGGAGTCTATAATCTGAGTGGGTTTGTAGACAAGACCCTTGGTAAGTTCGAAGAGTTGGGAGAAACGCATACCCTACAACTTTAGACACACAACGCACTAGGAATAAGACGTGACACTCAACCATCAATAGGAGATAATTAAGAGTAATACAAACTAAGTAAACACATCTTTAAACTATCATACGAGCACACATTAATTAGACATAGACTCCCACAACCTTAGTTTAGATAATTAGATAATAGTAGAGTAATCGGTAGAAATACCAACCCCCAAATCCAATACCCGAGATTCGACCTTTCCATTTTTCATAAAATATAAAAGATAAAAATAATCTTCCTCAACCTTAACCTTAGCGTAGTAACTCCCTACTAGCATTCCTATTCCCCAGAGAACGATATCAATACCCGTGGCTTACCCTAATTACTACACTACAACGATTAGGTTCAACGCCTAGGTGTTATAAAACTTGCTCAAGAAAAGGAAGTTCCTTTGACCTCGAACGACGCTGCAGTAAAGTTATCGAGCTCGACATTCCTAGCAAAGTGACCTTTCTTCTTGCGGTTAAAGCACTCCATCTTGCTTTTGTCGAATCCAAATCTCCTTTGACCATCATACCTAACATGTCTTCCAGTCCTCCTCGAAATTTCCTTGCTTGGAGAGTCAAGATTGCCATTTGTCATTGAAGGTTAATTTCATCAAGATCATCGTGATCAATTTGATCTAGATCTTGATTCAAAACATCAACAACGGTAGTTAAACTGAGAGAAAAGCACAAATTGCACCATCACCGACATTATCACTAACCGTAATGTCATCTGTCATTGCTCAATGACATTATGAATGAGCGACTCAATATTAGGAGACCCTAAGTATCCGGGAGGAGTTTGCAACTTTGTGGGAAGAGTCAAGGACGTGCATGTCTTTATAGGAAATTTCACCTACCTAGTTGATTTTATGGTTCTAGAAGATGTAGGATGCGTCATTGACTATAGTCTATCCCAAGTAGTGCTAGGGAAACCGTTTGTTGAAACATCTAGAATGAGCCATAACAAGCATGATGGAACGGTTAGGTTCAAGGAAGGAACCGATGAGATCACCTATAGGATGCCTTGAAAACAATCGAGTATGGCCACTTGTCCATTTATGATCGAGACAACATCAAAGCTTTTGAGGACAAAAGCAAGGAAGATGTTGAAAAAGGTTATAAATTCATGTGGTTAAGGAGGCATTATTATAAGGATTGCTTGACTTTAGGGCCTAGGTATAGAGTCGATGAAGATTTTGTCAACATGATAGAATTTTCATTGAGGATGCGTGAGGAAACGTGGGAGCACGACTACGAGTCTAGCTACAAGACTCTTTAATAAAGAAAAGCGCTTCGCCGGGAGGCAACCCATGCTTAATTGTTTGCTTGTTAGTGTCATATATCTTTTATTAATTGTTTATCCTCATGTTTAAATTTGTAAAAATGCTTTATTTTGTTTTTAACTTCGCCTTAATTGCATATAAAGGTATTTTATATAAGGGATAAGTGTAGGGAGGATTACACACGCTTTCAAAAGAAACGTAAACATGAGAATAACAATTAACTAAAAGATACTTATGTTTGTTTGTTCGAGTCAAATGCTTGTATCGAGTCATAATGGATGTTTTTGCGTAATTTTTCCGATTCTAAAGATGTAAATTTTCCGAATTTTTCCGTAAAATCGCACCGCTTTTTTTGTCGGGATAACTCGACGTCAGATTGCAACCGACGCGTCGTGAAGGAGTAAAACATCGATTACTTTTTCTCGTTTCTCGAGCTACTTATAAATTTTTGGAATTTCCTGTGTCTTAATTTTCTTAGAAATTCAGAACATCCATTCCACAAGCATTATATCCTAGTTTAAATCGAGTCTTATATATATTATTATCACGATTTTACGCCAAGGTTTCGCTTTGTTTTCTTCAAGTGTGCGGGTTTAGTTTGTCGAGAAGAAGTTACATAAGATTGGAAGGAGCTTTTCACGCATAATTCTTCTTGGAAAATAGTTTAACCACCACTTACACGGATCCTACCGAGCTAATCGGGAGTACTAGTTTTTCGTTTTTAATTACCTTCTTTATCATAACCTTGATATTTTCGGGAACATTGGGGACAATGTTCGGTTTAAGTGTAGGGAGGGAAAATAAAACGGAACTTTGAAACTATGCTTATCCTGATTATTTGCTTTGTCAATTGTGATTATGTAATAAACCATGAGAAAATGTTGGTTAGGGTAATTTGGCACCAAATTTAAAATTTTTCATGACATATAGGAGTGGGCCATTAGTCTTAACAAAAGCGTCTCACTGGATAGGAAGTTATATGACTAGCACAAAACCCTTTACCACCTAAATTCCACCCAAAATGTGAGGATCACCCTTAGATTAGTAGGAGTTAAAGCATTCATCTTTAATGCTTAGAGTGTGAACCGTAGTATAATAGATTCTAGAACTTGTTTTGTGATGCATTCGAGATCATAGTGAGGCTACACTTGTGTAGTTAGGAATAACTAAATGATAAGAGGCATTAGGATAACCACTTGTTTGATACCGTAATATAATTACTTCTTCCATATCGGTTGAGTAATTCTCCCACACCCTTTGTTGTACTCATCTTTGTACACGATACCCCTAGTTAACCCTCGAGCCTATCCTTTTCGCGGTTCTCGTGATATTTAGGTTTTCCGAATATCAATGAAGAGCATTGTTTACACGCCACCCCAAATATACACCCAAATCGCCTTAGCCTACCCCTTATGCACTCACTTTTAGTGCAAATATTTGTTATCACCCTAAACCCTTAGTTCAATTATCTAGTTGCTTGCGATAAGTTGCTAAGTTGAGTCATATCCTTTGTATACGCTTTTGGGATGATTGGGATTCATGGGAAAAGTTAAAGTTTATGAAATGACGGGAAGGAACGTTAAATTCAAATTCCCTTTGTTTGCGTAATAATGTACCCCAAGTGTTTGATCTTTTCAAATCGGGTTAAATTAGTGTTAGAGTAATAAAACTCAAGTGTAGGGATATGCATAAATCCCTAGTATTTTGATGTTATCTTAGAGGATGGTAGAGTAAAAGTGTAAAAAAAAAAAAAAAAAAAAAAAAAAAATCGAAAAAATAGAAAAGAGAAAAGAAAAAAATAGAGTGAAAAAAAAAAAAAAAAAAAAAAAAAAAACATACGGCTACCATCCTACATCTATCCTTTAAATTTATGTTTGTTTATTTCATTATTTAGAGTTTAGAGTGTAGTCTTGGCTTAGCAACGCCATTCTTCATATGCATTTAACATAAAGATTTTTGACTTACCACCACTAAATAGCCTATCCCACCAAACCCTTATTTCCTACCGTAAGCCTAACATTACAACCCTTTAAAGACCTCTTTGATAGTCTTTCCTAGGTGCTTACGCCAAAGCGATGGAGGTTTGATCTATTCTCAAGCCTATGGTAATCTATGTACTAGGACCGGTTAATGAGTGTTTATCTTCCATTTCCTATATTGTTATATTTCATTTATACACCCGAGAGAGATGTGAGTATCCAAACACCCCATGTGAGGTGCTAGTATGTAATTCCGTGCTTGTTATGACTTTTATGGGGCTTATATGTGTTGTGGACCGTTTTGAATTAATGCTTCATGACCCCTAACCTATAAATTAATTGGCTAAAAGCACATTTGCTGAGGACAAGCAAATAACAAGTGTAGGGATATTTGATAAGGTTTTAAAAGGTACCATTTGAGGGTCGTTTAAGTCCTTATTTGATCACTTTTGTATCCGTTATTGCTTAATATCGCCTTTTCACTTTTAGGTCTCGTGAAGGCAAAATGTTTGGAATGGCACTTATTTGGACGAAAAGCGCGAATATATGAAGAAAATGGCCAAAGTCGAAATCGAGACACTCACGATTCTTTGAAAGTAGAAGGCGGCGTCAAAAGCTATTGGCGCCGTCCCAAAATTATGTGACGGGCCGTAACCCAAACTCGATTTTCAAGAGACGGCGTCTAGTGGTGAAAGAAAGAGTAGTCCGTCGCTACTCGCACGACCTAGATGCAATCCAGACGACGCCGAAGCTAAAGAGGACGGCGCACGGAAATAAGGTGACGCCGTCGCAAGGTTAACGTGGCCAAGACGAAACCACAATGATGGTGACACGGCGCCACTAAACATAAGGTGGCCGTCGCAATTGTAATCTTATATATAGAATCCGAATTTTTCGGTCTTTGGTGAAGAGTCTTTGGAGTAAAAACCTAAAACCGAACCTAAGGTGTCTTGTACAGTATTTTAGGGTTTTAAACCCTATCTTACACCAAGATAAGTCTTTACTTCATTAATTCAATTATGTCTTTGATTATTTGTGTGTATGCTTGCATGTTCTCCATGTCCAGCTAATTTATTTGTGTGTTTGCTTAGGAAGTATGAAACTTAATTATTGAATATTGATTGGTTGTTTCTTATCTTAGGTGATTTATGATCTAGTAATGCGATAGGTCATTCGTTGTGTACTTAATGCTTGATTCATCTTTGTGAACCTTAGAGTATAATTACCGAGTAATTGTAGGCTAAACCATCCAAGAGCGCCTTAGAGTAGGAGTCTATAATCTCTAGTGGGTTTGTAGACAAGACCCTTTGGTAAGTTCAAGAGTTAGGAGAAACGCATACCCTACAACTTTAGACACACAACGCAACTAGAATAAGACGTGACACTCAACCATCAATAGGAGATAATTAAGGAGTAATACAAACTAAGTAAACACATCTTTAAACTATCATACGAGCACATTAATTAGACATAGACTCCCACAACCTTAGTTTAGATAATTAGATAATAGTAGAGTAATCGGTAGAAATACCAACCCCCAAATCCAATACCCGAGATTCGTACCTTTCCATTTTTCATAAAATATAAAAGATAAAAATAATCTTCCTCAACCTTAACCTTAGCGTAGTAACTCCCTACTAGCATTCCTATTCCCCAGAGAACGATATCAATACCCGTGGCTTACCCTAATTACTACACTACAACGATTAGGTTCATCGCCTGTGGTGTTATAAACTTGCTCAAGAAAAGGAAGTTCCTTTGACCCCGAACGCAGCGTGTAGCGTTATCGAGCTCGACATTCCCTAGCAAAGTGACCTTTCTTCTTGCGATTAAAGCACTCCATCTTGCTTTGTCGAATCCAGCTCTCCTTTGACCATCATACCTAACATGTCTTCCGGTCCTCCTCGTAAATTTCCTTGCTTGAGAGTCAAGATTGCCATTTGTCATTGAAGGTTAATTTCATCAAGATCATCGTGATCAATTTGATCTAGATCTTGATTCAAAACATCAACACCGGTAGTTAATCGATGAAAAGCACAATTGCACCATCATCGACATTATCACTAACCGTGGTATTGTTTGCAATAGCCGTGGTTATACCATAAGCAAGTGGATACATCTTGTGGGCTTTTTGATTAGTGGATACAAAAGCAATGTTTTGATTAGCGTAAGATGAGTGAGAAAAGTTATTCTCGCACTTCATAAACCTTCAAGTTGTTGAAGAGATTATCAAGAGTCATTGTAGCAAAGTCCGCCTTATTTCTCCACACAATTGTATGAATAGCCCATTTAGATGATAAACTCCTAATGAACTTCAAATTAATATCTTCTTGAAGGAACTTGTAACCCACCGACTTGATTGACTGATAAGTTTTGAAGTCTATTGTATGTACCATCAATCTTTCTCCACTAAGAGCAAAGAAGGTTTCAAATTGATGCTTGAGCATATTCATCCTTGACTTCTTTGTAGCTTCATTACCAAACAGACCTTAATTCAAGAGCATCCAATAATTCTTTAGCGCACTCATATTGATCAAAGTCCAAAGCAAACTCATTTGGTATTCCCATGTAGAGAATATGTGAGCTTTAATCTCCATTTTCCTTTTAGCTTTATCAGTTCACTAACAATAGCTATCTCTTTACCATCCTCACCCTTCTTAGGAAGAGTGTCTCCTTTTTCAACAACATCCCATAGAGCATAATCAATCATACGAATGTATTGCCTCATTCGCATCCTCCGATTCGATACTCACCATGTTTGAGCATGGGCACTTTTGCAGCAACCACCATGAGTTTCATCGGACATCTTAACTTACTTGAATAAAGATTAACAGATTCTTCTTGGTTACAGCTTCTAGATCACAAGCTCGATACCACTTGTTGATCCCAGTTGAGCAAACGATCTAATATAGAAACCGACTTAAACAAAGAACTTATTAAGTATTACGCGAATTTAATACTTAATCTTAAGAAGAATAATAAACATTCAACACCTTAATATTATTTATTAATACAAATACTCTTACAGATTAGGTTTTGCCACCTTGAAGTGTATCGACCTTAGATATAAAACATACGTATATCTAACCTAACCTAGAACCTCCTTTATAGGCTAAGGAGTCCTATACAATATACAATACGTAACCTACAAGATAAATATCTTTTCCATATTTATCTAATACAATAAACTAACCGACTATACAAGACTAGCAAAGGGTTACAATATATTATCCGTGGTTACACAATACTACTAGCCGCATGTTGTCTTCATCTGTGGTTACACTCTTCCCGTCCGTGGTTATATCCAACCCGTCCGTGGTTCCAGTACTTAGAGTAATTATTGATCCAAGGAACCTAAAACCCAACACATCCCATACTTATGTTACAGATGACAGAATTATTATTATATAATCTGTGAAAGTTAATATTGAAAAACACATTATAGTTTAGAAAACTTGGCATACCTGCCATGTTGGCTTGGATGTTTCCAGATGGCATATCATTAATGAGTGCCATGAGTGCCATTAGCTTCATCATTTGCTCATTGGTGAAAGAGATAGATTGAGAAGAACAATTTTGAGTAACATCAACAGTAACACTAGCATTAAAACTATAATTAACACCAGATTTAGAAGAAGGTTTTATGTAACCAGATGGATATCCAACAGTATCAAAGCATCTTTCAATAGTGTGTCCTACTTTCCCACAGTTTTTACAAATTAATTTTAGTTAGGACCTCTATTGTTACCACTGGTGTTACCACTAGTGGTACCATTGTTATTAAACCTTTTGTTATCAAACCTTTTAAAACCATTATTAGAACCACCATTGTTTTCAGAATTAGAAAAATTAGTTTTAGAAACAAAACTGGAAACTTGATTTTTAGAGACAGAATTAGTTGAAGATGAAGGAATCCCTCTATGAGACTCCTCCCTAGAGACAATAGAAAAGCATCTTTGACAGTAGGTAAAGTTTTTCTAGTTAACAAACTGCTTCTAATATGTTGATAAACTTAATTTAAGCCCATAAGAAATTGCATAAGTTTCATAAGATCATTATGTTTAGAAACATCTATCTAGCAGGACTAGTACACTTAGGCAATTTGGTCAATATATCAAATTCTCTCCACAAAGAGTTAAGCTTATCATAATATTCAGAAACAGACAAATATCCTTGTTTAAAACTATGTATTTTCTACATTAAATTGAACACAACAAATCCATCTAATTTATCATAAGTTTCTTTTAATTCATTCCAAATATCAGCAGCATTATCATAAAATATTTGACCCAAATACAAGTCCTCAAAAACAGAGTTTAGAAGCCAAGACATAAGAATAGCATTACACCTCTCCCACTGATTAGTCAATGGAATACTATATAGATATTGATCATTTTTACAAGTACCATCTATAAATCCAGTTTTATTCCTAGTGTAAATAGCTAATTTCATAGTTGTTGCCCAACTCTATAATTTTCAGTTCCAGTTAATTTCACAGAAACAATAGTACTAGTTCCAAAATCATTATTATTCATATGCAAAGGGTTACCCAAATCAAGACTACTAATAAGACCTCATTACCACTAGCAGACATGATGAATAAAGATAAATAAACACAAAGTAGATAATACAATAAAGCAAACTAAGAGCAAAACAATATAAAAAATAGAAATATAAAACACACGCCCAAGAATAAAAAATGTTCAGCAGAGTGGACTGGGTATGGCTAGAGCAGGTATCCTTGCCACTCAGGGTGGTAGGTCAAGAAGTTAGCCACACCATTTGCACCCACTCAACTGAGATACAATTATCTTAAAAGAAGAAAGTTTCCTTACAGTGCTTTAATTAGAGAGAACCAGCGGAAGAAACAAGAACCAATAACCCAGAAACATCACCAGAACAAAAATCCCCAATTAATCTAAAATTAGGGTTTCAAGATACATACCCTAATTTACCAAATCCAACCAGCAAATCACCATATCTGAGAACAAGAACCTAAACAAACCAAGATTCAACAAAGATATGTTGAATCAATCGAAAAACAAGTTAATTTGAAAAACCCCCAATTTTAAGACGAAACCCTAAAAACAATTAACCGCCACTAGACAACCTTGGGCTCTGATACCATGTACAAATTATGAACAAGATAGCAAAGAACCCAACCAACCTCCCCTTGGTTCAATTTATTACTTAAAAACGTTTATAACATATAACAAAGAATATAAAGATTAATCAAACGATTAACCAAAAGATTACAACTGAACAATAACCAAAACTAGACTGGATCACAAACTGTAATCAACCAAACGATTATAGAGCACAAGAGATTAAAGACTAGAACAATATGAGAGAAAATTGTATGAGAATCAGAATAAAAAAGTGAGATATCCAGCTTAAATACTCCTAGAAACCGACTTGCAAATAAGCCCTTCCTTTATTGCACTTAAGTCCCTGATCCTTTACAAATAGATACTAGCACAAAAATAAACAAACACACAAGTCCCTGTACTAGAGACACAGTTAGAACTAAGAATATTTTGTACAGGTTAAGCTCCTGTACTTAATATAAAGTTTGATATCTCAACACTTTTCCAGAACCTTACGAAATTCTTTCTCTTGAACAATCTCCCAGAAATATAACCTTCTTATAAATTTGATTTCACCGAAACTTCTCTCTTGATGGGGAATTATTTCAGTAAACTCGTTTACAAAAACCACCTCTATTGATCGAAAGTAAGTATAATTGAGGAAACAAGTTTTTCAAAGAATTTCCATCCACCCAACTATCTTCCCAAAATGCAAGACCCATCACCCAATACCTACTTCCACTAATGTGCTCCCACTAGTAAATGAACATTCTCTTCCATTTCTAACTGCATAATATCATACCAAATATTTGCTAACAGATGTTGTCTTAAGTGGATTTCAGCACCTAACTTTCTATTCACGTTCCATTTTAATTTTCTTCTAATCACCCATTTCTACAAGCTATTCTTATTGTCATTAAACTTAGCCCACCATTTTTCCAACAATGCGATATTAATGTCAGCAATTGGAACCAAAATTAAACTGCCTGCATGTTTCGTTCTACACACCTTTCTCCAAGCTACTTTACTAAAACCTCTTTTATCAACAGAACCCCTCATGACTACCTTAGTACCTTAAATCATTCACAATTACGTTTCATGTTTCATTCTTTTATATTTTACTGAAGTAACATAAAAAGTCTATCATAATTTACAAGATAAACTCAATACAATAAAGATCATTTTCATTGTTGGTAGTCAATACCTAAATTTAGTTCTCAAAAGACAAAAAATTTATATACGTACCTTAAATTGATTCACACCCATATATACTCATAATAAATATTTACTTTAATACGAGTTTATTAATTCAAAAATCGCCTTAATATTTAAGATAAATCTACACTGCACGAATAAATAGAACAGGCGAAAATACTTTTGGCAACGACTTTTCGTCGCCAATAGTTTCTTAATGACAAAAGTTTAGTTATGTGACTTTCACTTTGACCGAAACCTTAGAAACGACACTTTTCGTCTCTTAAGGTAATTTCATTTTCTTTCCTTGTGAAATTTTTTGGCCGAGATGACCCATTTATTATCTTTGACTGTGAAGTAAGTTGGCCCTCATTTGGTCGTCGTGAAAAGCCGTTGACTATCATCGCTAAAACCTTAGCGACGTGCCTTTGGCAACGACGCTATAATGACAAGTCGCGCTATTCTGCTAATAACCTTTGGCGATGATTATTTGGTTTTGGCAACAGCTTTCGTTGTCGCCAAAAACCCTGATTCTTGTAGGGTGATGTTAAAGAAGCTCATTTGTAAGTATAGCTTTGTTGTAATTGTAAACACTTATATATACTAGGCGAGTACCCGCGCCTAGCGGCAGCGGTTCCTAGCGGCAGATAATTAACGATATGCGATACTGTGGTAAGTGTTTTGTATAAAATTCAAAATAGAATGTGAAAAAATCAAAATGTAACTGCAAACGGTTGTAACATGCGATAATTCAATTGTAAGAAAAAGTCTTAACATGTATCAAACGACATATAAAGAAAACATTACATCAATAATGAAATACTAACTAACAACACACACTAATCATCGCAGAAAACTTCTTGAAACACGACATTTGAGGTATAAATTCTTCTTGACGGAACTCTTTGACCGGGTTTAACCAATACTTTTGTTGTTCTACGGGATATCCCTCTAGACAATGCCACATAAAGTTGGCCATGCGAAAAATCTAATCAGGCAAATAGACACCCACATATGGAATTGTTTGGCCTGAGCTTTATTAATAGTCATCGCAAAGCTAAGTCGCACAGGAAATTGTGTTCTCTTTAGTTTGAAAGGAAACATGTCTTCTTCAGATGGAGCAAGAGGAATTCTTGGCAAGAGCACTCTAACTCCAGCGTGCTGTCCGACAACAATCTCAGCATTGATGACATTAGGATCAAAACGTTTGCATATCAACCTCGTGCCATTACATAATCCATTTGCCGGATCGAGATTCCTTAAAAGAATAATCGGGCATCCAATTTTCAAACGCAAGTAATGAGGCGGCAATCCGCTCACGTTGAGCGAGTTTAAGAATTCCAAAGGATATAAGTTATGGGTGTCGTCTTACGCTTCATCGAAACTATAATAAATCTTCTAACCGCCAGAAATCACAATCAACATATCATTAATGTCACAACATGTTCATTTTAGTGGATAAAATTGCTCTTGAAACTATATCAAGAGGGTGAATGAGCATTGGTGGAAAAGGAAGGAAACACTTCATTAATCAATGCATCCTTTGAGGCAGCATCTTCTGTGTATGGAATCGTCATGTCATCAGGTATGCGCACATAGTCTTCATCGATGACCTCTTCAACTCCATCACCAACTCGTAATAGGAAGTTTGAAAACCATGGGTCTGTCCGTGCCCTCATATTTATGGTTAACCGCATTTTTTGAATTCTAGACCAAAGAGGTGACATCCTTAGACTCGAATCTACAATCTGCGCTCGTGTTCCACGTCTTATGACCGGTAAAACCTGTCTAAAATCCCCTCCTAAAACCATTATCTTGCCTCCGAATGGAAGTTTGACCCCATTAATGTCTTGCATAGTTCGATCCACCGCCTCCACACCTTGCCTTTTAGCCATTGATGCTTCATCCCAGATTATCAACTTGGCTTGGCAAAGAAGCTTAGCAAGGCCACTTTGTTTTTGATGTTGCATACCGAGTTTGTATTAAGATTGATGGGATCTTAAATCAAGAGTGAGCGGCTTCTTCCCCATCATGTTATTTGCCATGCCCCCGACGCGGGTGGCAAGTGCAATAAGACCACGAGCGAGCAGGTGGCAAGTAACGCTTTATACAAGAATGTTTTACCGTTCCTCCCGGGCCATCAATAAAAACACACCCGAGAATCACCATCAACATGTCTCATGATGGTATCATATGCGGCTTTTGATCGTTGTTGAGAGAGTGTCGAGCGAGTATATCTTCATCTTGTACAACTATCGAGCACTCCTCTTGTAACTCACGGCAGCCAAATGATTCTAAACTTACATTCGCGGTAATGTTAGGAAGGTCAAAGTCACTAATACTCTTACCCATAGATTGTAGAATTGATGATATGTCCGTTAAAACCATATTTTGAACCCTCTCAACACTTGCACAATTTAAGGTGTAGTCTTCTGAAAGTGATTCGTAATGGTCATTCCATAACTTACGAACATCTCCTGGCTCACAAAAGATTAGAATAGTCGCGAATAGCCTTCTGAGAGGGCCGGGCATCTCGTGCATAGAGGACTCACGTAGACAGTCAGATATGTAATCATCACTCTTAATTAATCCCCTTTCGAGAGCCGCTCTACGAAATGTACTGTACACTACGCCATTCACCTTGTAAAGATATTCAAAGCCTGTAGGTCCTTTAACATGTTGCAAAAGTACACGTAGATAGAACCGCTCTCCTTGGCGGATTAATGAAACCAATCTCCCTCTCATTTGCCCCTTTTTTCGAAGGTTCCACTTGCGTGTACTCTTATTCCATGTATAGTGCTTGGGGATGTCTTTATACAAGTATTGCCTCGCGTTTACGTCTGTCTTGTTCAAGTCAAAAAAAGCCGTCAACATTGATCGCTTATCCCTTTCTTTCTCAAGAATGTCACTTATTACATCGTCTTCTGAGAACCTAACCAACTGGTTATTTGGTAGATGAACTTGCAATGACATGACAGATGGATGGATATTAGATAAAGGGAATCCATAAATTCGCCACATAGCTTCGGGTGGTGATATATAACGGGAATCTTGGAATCTCTTTATCTCATTAACGACTTGATGTTCATCTTGATCAACATTTACAACTTGTTTGTCATGACCCTTGTAAACATACTTGAAGACATATTTAACGGATTTTATACTTGAGCATGCCTCGACATTGATGTGACAATTGAACATCATCAACAATTTTGATTATACGGAACAACCCATCTATTGTCCAGACGCCGTTAAAATGACGTTTACCTCAATGCCGTTGTCTCTCCGCCGATACAACGGGTACGAGTCATCTCCTTGTCGGGTTGTTTCTTGGAATTGCCTAGGATAGTTCCAACGACATTTCTTTGGTTCACCTTCCATACAAGGACACCGAGTATTTAAGTGACCACAAGGACCATGAATCATGTGCTTTAGAACCGCTTGGTGCAATTCGGGATGCTTATCCGCCCTCGAATTTCAAGAAAACAACTTTGTCGTAATGATCGGGATTTGCCGACTTGTAATCCGAACTCATAATCGAAGAAAATGCATGTGGCAAACCCCGCTTTGAAACTCGATAACATATATGTGTGAGACAATAACACCAAGGATGTGCTTAGTGAATAGTTGGTACTTGAGATCCTCTAGTTTTGCACGAAAAACTCGTGTAACCAGGTCTGGTCGATCTTGGGCTGTCTGTCCAGGATAAAGGTTGGTTGTGATTTCTGGCCAATTAGGATTGCAAGTCATGGTAAGGAAGACATCGGGTTTACCAAAGATCTTGAACTAACGTCATTGCATCCAAAATCGTCTCACGCGTGTCACGTGGCCCTCCGATAAAAGACGCAGCAATACAACACGTTGGCAACTCTATTCGATTGAACCTCTCCTAAACACAATCAACGATTCCTTGATACAAATCTGCTCTAATTTTCGATTGGTTTTTTTCACAAAAATGCAACCGTGAAGTCTCAAGCTTTATGTATGTGTCAACCACGAATTGCTGAAACAATCGCCCTCCAAATAGGATCAAGTTATGATATGTCCGCATCTGAAATTTGTAACAATAGTATTCTCGCATAGTAACTGTTTTCCTACCAGGTCTTGTGTTAATCCACAATATGGTGATGTGAAAAGGTTGTGTAAGCCATACGTTTACTATAGGATAGTATCGTGACTTGGTATTAAACAAAATAAAATGATATAATTATAATGATTGCTTTAGTACCTTCGTCGTCTTCATCGATGTTAACCTTATCAAAACAATTATTCAAATAATAGTGTAATTTTAACCGAACATATGAATTCGTGTTATAAATTTATTGGGTGAACAATGGTTCGATTTGCTCCATCCATTTAGCACAATCCTTCATATTTTGTAGAACAAGCTTCATCAAAGCTTCAACAAGAAGTGGTGTCATTTTCTATTCTATATTCTCGCAAGATCTATTATCTCCAACAACGACTTGATCTCTTTACGAACCAAGTCTACCCATATCCGATCCATTTTAGCCGTTGTAGCTCCGGCAAGTTGTTCGACATCAACATGAACATCAATTGGAGAGATTGCGTTTGGCCCCGAATTTGTCTATAAAACAACAACATGGTTAAACGTCGTCGAAAAAAGTTAAAGACACAATATTTAACACAAAACATACTAATTATGATACTCGACATATTTTACGTACCATGTCATTAGTTGCATTTTGGTCAACCATGTTGACATCTTGATTGCTAACATCTTCTCCATGGGTTGACATTGTATTCTACTGATAACAAAGTTAAAGAGAGTAGATTATGAAGTGTTTGTATTTTATATTATATAGAGGTATAATTTTTGTATATTTATATATATATAGACTTGATATATATTCCAAAAATAGTAAAAGGAGAGTGTAAGCCATTTAATAAGCCGATTCGAATTCGAATTCGAAGAATTCCTTGGACAATTTGTTGTTCGCATCTTGTACGTGTATGGGAAGATTTCCCTCGAACTCCAATGTAATCAAATAAACAGTAGAAAACAATACAATCAAATATGTGTGCATGGGAAGATTTCTGCATGAATTTTTATTCATTTTCGATAGGACAACATACTAAAAAAAACGGAAATGATCATTTTATTCATTTTCGATAGGACAAGATACTAAAAAAACAAGACATACTTTGTAAAACGTGTTAAACAAGATGTTTTAACATAATAAGAAATAAGAAATGCTACTCTTCATCAATGTCACTTTCATCAATGTCACTTTCATCAATGAGGCTATAAACTCTTTTCCGACCAATCACGACCACTGACCTCATTGGCGTTGCGTTGAGATTTGTTCTTCTTCATCATCTTCGCCATCACTATAATATGAAAAATGATTAATGATAATTTTTAAAATATTTATGATACCTATAAAATTATGATCTATATAAAATAAGAAAATCACCAGTTGATTATATCGTGAAAAAAAATAAACCTATAAAATTATGAATTCAACTATTTTTAAGGGTTATTTGTAAGTTAAATTGTGGATTTTGTTCTTTGTTGGTTAGTTTGCTTCACCATTCCAAGTCATTACTTTTGTACGTTAAATTGTATATTTTGGTTTCTCATGTGTTAATATTTTATTTGGAAATGATGAAGAATTGTGATGCTCAAAGGCAAGAGCGTGGTAAGGTCATTTTCACTTTCCATCGTGGTGCCCATGAAAACGAGGAAAGCTTTTATTTTCGTTTCTATATCGGTGGTGCCAGGAGTAGTAACAAACGGATATAATTCGAAATTATTCCATTTGGTTCATGTATATGTTTCCAGTTGTCAAGACACTCATTCACATTGTCTAAAGAGATAATTAGGTGTCGTTTGTTTCTTTTAAAGTTTTACTGTTAAAAAATTGTTTAAGAAATCTGAATTTGAATCATGGTAAAATGTCTGATAAAGAGAAATTTTGTAATTTAAATATAAAAAACGTCGCATTTGTTTTAAAGAAACTCATTGATATGTTTGGTTAGACTTAATAGACTTATAAAATAATGTAATCCACGATGTAATGGAATGAATATAGTAATTGAATGAGTAATTACTCCATTGACCTATTTAGTTGCTTGTTGGAATGAAATAAAACATTTACGCATGTTGTTTGGTATGATGTAATGGACGTTGGAAAGAAATAAAAGAAATGATATATGACAAAAGGTAATTCCATGTCGTAATGGAATTGAAAAAAAAGGTAAGGGGTGGCTATGTAATAAAATTGGTGGCTATGTAATAAATATGAAATACCATGTATACTCTCAGTTTAGATATGAGTTTAGATGTGACTTTATTCTATTAAAAATGTCAAAAAAATGTATAGCTATAGTTTCAGATTTAGTGTTTTATTCATTTTGGTAGGTGAGTTTTAACATTCATACCGTTTGATAGTCATATCTAAAAAAAATTAGTCATAGTTGATATAAATGAAAGCAAACACATAATTCAATAGCTTAAAAGTTTGTTTTAGTAACCAAGTGACCTTTAAGAAAATAACTAAAAACTTAGATGGCCTCTTAAAACTGAATGTAATAAAGACCAAATAGTTTGGTCCCCTTTGCCATTTCAAACACATCCCCCTCTACGGAGACCAAACCGAACGCGTCCCCTCTAGACCATTTCATTTGTTTGGTCTGCTGTTGGACCGAATGAATTGTTTTGTTTATGTGTGCTTTTTGTTTTTGTTTAATTTTGTGAAGTATGTTTTTTTTGTGTGAGTGTGATCCTCTTACTACGAGTGTTTGATATAGAAAAGAGAAAGTTAAGTTGACACTAATGTGACGGCGTTATTTTTGATCTTGTTATGGTGTTATTACTGTCAGTCTAATACATTATCCCCTTTTCTAAATTACATTCCTAGACTTTTATTTCTCAAAAGACTATACTAACGTTCTATTGAATTCCAAATTCCATTTATGTTTTAATTAACCAACTTACATACATCATCTCATTTGAGCTTTCAGGCTCCCAGGTCAGTTTTTGGGTGTAGGTTTCACTAGCTAATGGTGGTTTATTTGAAAAGTAACTACTGATGTGGGACTACAAGCCAAGAGATGACACGAATGATAACCAAACGCAAAGCATTAATCCATATAGCACCTATGAACACCACATCAAAGAACCAGACTTGACCAAGTAATTAACTAATACAGCGAGCCCCAACCCGGCCAGAACAACCAATAATGTATGCCAATAAACATGTTCTACTTCCTACTGGTAATTATCACAATAATGAACAACCTATACGGGCAAAACTGTTCCATGACCATTTGCTGGCACCAATCAAGTGAGTTTTATCCCATTGTTCTCGTAGTTTAACAAAACTACATCCCTTCAAAATCATGTTAAAACACCATACAAACATGACTTCTTTTATGACTCACTAAATTTTAAGTAACAAGAACAGTCTCCATAAAATGCACACAGACACACAACTAGAGGCTCAAAGGAGTTAACAAAGTTGTGAGTTGTCAGATTTGGCCAACACAAAAATAGCATACCAGCAGAGTCAACCCCAGTCAACCTTGGATAAAAAGATAACGGTATCCGTCTGTCAGCTATAATGATTTGGGTTGGATTTGCTTCTTATGATCGAACACCATCTTCTCTCCAAATCACACGTTCTTCACAAACTGCGGCTGCTACCTCTGCATACATTTTATGTTCCTAACAAAAATGTTTCAAGTATCAAACTTCATGAGCAACCATGCATCAAAGATTACAAAAAACTGACGAACGAATTTATCTCAGATGATATAAATTTAGTTACCTGACGAAGAACCCTGGCAGCAAGTTCTTCAGCAGTGTCATCAGCGAGCACAGGAACAACTCTTTGAGCTAAAATGCGACCCGTGTCATAATTCTCATCCACAAAATGAATTGTGGGCCCCGAGTACCTAGCTCCGGAAGCAATAACAGCTTTATGCACCTTTGTACCATAATACCCTTTGCCTCCAAAAGCAGGAAGAAGTGAAGGATGAATATTCAAAATTGAATTTGGGTAAGCTCGAATTAATTCGGATGGTATAAGCTTCAAGTATCCAGCTAGAAAGATAAAGTTAATCTTGTATGTACTGCAAAAATTAACAATATATGAACAATAGAAACCAGCAAGAACAAACAAAAACGTTAACAATAAAAATAATTATAGGTCAAACTAACCTTAGAGCAGCTACAAGATCGTTTGAAGATAGACCTTCTGGTTCACCTTTTGTATTGGGAAATATTATAACAGGGATACCGTTCTCTCTTGCATACTGCGCACCTCCGCAATCTACACATATTAAGAATAAATTAAGTAAAACAAAGCATCATTAAATAGCTTCCTGTAGAACTGTAGTTATAATTTCTAATCTTTTTAGCATGTTCTTTGCTCATGGAAAGATGAGAAATCTCACAAAAGTAAGTAGTGGTAGATAGGTCCTACGAATTCACTATGGGAAGACTTCATGCCTACATTCATGGCTGTAAAACTCACCAAGCGGTACCCGAGCCGAGCAGTCGGCTACCTTGTAGCGAGTAATCGACATAGGCGGGGGTACTCGGATTGGAAATTTTATATACAAATTTAGAATTTATATGTATGACATGCTCATAGGACGATAAAATTGTTCATAGGACCCTAGATATATGCTCAGAAACATTAAAACAAATGTTCAAAATACATCAAACCGAGTTTGGTCAAATTTTGACTGAACTTTGAACAAACCGATTTTTTTGGCCGATTCGGCTCAACTAGCTTCGGACCCTCGGTCACTGACCTTGTGGTGATTAATAGCCAATCAATCGCCTTGTAATCCCAGTTTTGCAACACAGTTCACATTTGAGCTTGTATGCTTGTTTTTTTTCCTTGGACAGCTTAGTTTACAACTATTTATTGTGTATGCCTAGCTAACAGAGTGAAATTGAAAGGTGCTTCTATGAGTTCTACCATTGGAATCATTCGATATTAAACTATGATAAAATTCGATATCGCATGTTTGATAATCAGTAGTTTGATTCTTTGACTGATTCTAATTACCGAAACAAAAATTGAATGTAGACTGACCACCAGATAAACAAATAATCAGTATTTGACAGTGTTGCAAAACAAGGTCTACAAGGCCGATTAATCGCCGCCTAGGCGTTACAGGGCCACCAACCTTTCCAATTTGTGTAAATCGGTCAACTGTGGTCAACGATCATCAATGATGATCAAACTTGCGAAAATTTGTAAATCTTGCCGGAAATAACCAAAATTCGCCATAAACTAGTTTTAATCACTTATACTCCTGTTTATATCTATTACACGATGTTTTTAAGGAAGATCTTGTCGAAATACCCAAAACTCGCTAAAATACCCAAAACTTGCCAAAATGCCAATCCGATTAATCCCGCTAAACCGATTAAATGGCAATCCGATTAATCCGCCTAAACCGATTACAAGCTACGAGGTCGATCGCCTGACTAGTGATTCGCGATTTTGCAACCTTGGTATTTGATGATTTAAGAAGAAAAAGGGTCTGAATCATACAAGTATAAACAAGTGTGAAACGAAAAGAAATTCCCAAATTGCTAATTCATAACCTTTTTTATAATTTCACCCTAAAATAAAAACGACTATCGCAAGCTTCTACCCAAACACCCTTAACTGCTTATTTGACTGCATCAAAACACAAAACGCAATAAGCATATAGCCATATATCAAAAGGGTCTCAGGATTTGACTATGAAAGACCTCAAAAAAACATTATTTCCGTTTATATTTTGTTTTGGGCACTTGATGCTATAACTTGCATTTTACTCCATCAAGGGTTATCAAGCTTTTCACGGGTCAAATGGGTCGTTTGGGAGTCGGGGAAGCAAGTGTGTATGTGCATTTGCTCGGGTGATAACATTAAATTCAAACAAGGTAAATTAAGCCTTGAAAAATGTTAAAATTTACCATTCTTGTTTGTAACCAATACAACAACTTCTCCATTCACCTCACCACCAAGAATCGCCTTATGAACAGCTCGAAAATTCGACCCACCACCCGAAACAAAAACTGCAAGATTCTTCTTCCTTTTAACCCCATTTTCCACACTCCCAACTTGATCACTACTACTCAAACACTTGACCACACTCATCATCTTTAACCCTTTAAAACCCTTCAAATCATTACAATTACTGCTTTTTAAACATAACCAATTCTGGGTTTTTGTTTCTGAGCTAAATGGTGCAGAAAAGGTGGAAGCTTTAGGGTTTTGAAGTGATGAAAAGATGGAATTTGAACTAATGCTGAAAAGGGTTTCCATGGTTTAATAAAAAGGTGTGAAATTTGGGGGTTTTGTTAAGTGGGTATTTGAGTTTAGGGTTTTGTAGTTAGTGAATTGGAATAAAGAATCTTGGGAGAGATGGAGGCGATGGGGGCGGGAAGAAGGGCTGAAGTGAGAAGGTGATGAAGTGCAAAAATACCCCTCAACTATGATGAAAATGTATAGAACATTTATAAAGTATTCCTTAAATCTTTTATAAAGGTATCATATTTATCGTAGTTTTTATTTTTCTGGGTATGGAAAAAATTTTTTTATCTGGTCTTAATATTTTAAATTTGGTGTTTTTAAGGTGTGACGTTTTTCCTTCAAATTATTAAAACTCTTGTTAGTTGAGAGGCGAAAATGTCAAAAATCTTAAGATATCGAATTTAAAGATTAGACCAGTATCAAAAAAAATTGTTTGTTACCAAAAGAAATAGTGGCAAGTACAATATATTTCTAAAACATTTTACCTAAAGTATTTGACAACATTGACTTGCAAAAAGATGTTGTTAGAGTGCAAGGTGTACGAGGGGCGAATAACGTGTTATTCATCTGCTACCTCAACCACATCCTCAGGGACGGAGCTAGGGGGTGCCTGCGGGTGCACGTACACCCCATGAAATTTTTCGATATAGTGTTAATTTTTGAAAAAACTATTGATTTTCTTAAAATGTATCTTAAATGCACCCGGTGCATCAAAATGTGTTTCTAGTATTATTTAGTTGGTTTAATTACAAAATATATATATATATAGAATTTTGTAAAAGGCCCAATATGACAAAAGCCCAAAAAAATTAATAAATTAAAGCACAAAAGCCCAAAGATGAAATAGGTTTATTAATGAAACAAGTTTATTCATTATCCTAACAATTTTATAAAATCCAAAATTGGAGAGTATGAAACAGGTTCGACATATATCATTCAATTGTTTATTATATTCTTTAAAGTTTTCTTTTTCATTGGTTGTTTACAATTGATAGTATGATGATTCATTGATTTGGGATATTAGAAGTAGTATTCGATCTTTTTTTGCTTGTTAAAAGCGTTTAATGGAATTAAAGACTTGAAGTGTCCTTTTTTGTTGCGTATATTATTTATATTGTTCACCAATTGTTAGGATTAATCATGTAATAGTCTTTTTTTTTGTTGCGTATATTATTTATATTGTTCACCAATTGTTAGGATTAATAATTATGTAATAGTGATATGAAATTGTGTGATTTGTATTTAAAATATTTCGTGTAATGGCTCTAATTTGTAGTTTGTTTATTGTAGGGTAAAATTGAGAGTTATTTAAAAAGAAAGCTTCCGTCTAATAACGATAATGATACTATTGGTGAAGAATCTACAAGAGAAAATGACACGACTGATTCTTCACAAGGACCTCTAACTGCATCCACAACTGATATTCCTTCGGCTTCGGTACCGATTACAATTGCTTTAGACACTCTTAAAAGAAAATGATTCAAGATATTATGTACATTGTTTTGCTCATCAACTCAGGTTAGTAGTTGTGGTTTGTTGCAAAAACCACAAGAGTGTTAGAGACTTCTTTGATGTTCTATCTACTATGACAAATGTTGTTTGTGGCTCTTGTAAGCGAAAAGATATGCTCCGAGAAAGTCACAAAGAAAGAATAGTAAAAGAAATAGAAAGGTGAAATTGGATAGTATTGCCAAACTTCTTTGAGAAGATGGTGGATAAGACAAAGCATACATCTTATCCTTTGGTTTATTGGTTGTTGAAGATGTCTTTAGTCTTGCTCATTGCTTCTTTGCTACGGTTGAAAGATGTTTTTCTAAAATGAAGCTCATTAAACCGATTGCGTGTCGGATGGGTGATGACTATTTTAACGGCGCTTTAACTTGTGCCATAAAGAAAGAAGAACTTATTAATGTTAAAAATGAGGGTGTCGTAAGCCTTTTTGTTATGGAGATCGTAGAATCACTAATTAGAAGGTAATATGTTCATTTATTTATCGTTTTATGAAATCTTCGTTTTATTCCACTTTTAACTCTATTATATTATGGTTCAAAAAATTTGTGACCCAAATATATTTGTTTCATCGCTCAGTTCTCACATCCCAATAACAAATTAACAACTAAAATTCCTTCTCTAGAAAAAATAGAAAATCACATGTTATTGATCCCCCAAAAAAATACCCAGTCACTTAAAAAAAAAAATGAACGGCGCCTATGTTATTCCACCGGCTAAATCCCCTAAGACGGAAGAATGGCGGCTCCCATGGTACATGAACGGCGCCGCCGTTGGTAAGAAAAAGGACGAACAACACGTTGTTCGCCTCCCATACCGAGCTCATTGTGGTTTAACATAGAGAACAACAGCGAATCACATTTTAATCTTATATTTGCAACACCGAAAATTGAACTTTACTTAAACACATACATACGCACATTAGTTTATGTGTTGACTCACCAACCCGGAACTATAATGTCGGGCATAAGAAGAGTATGATGCTAACATTGGACGAACGTCGTGTTGGAATTTAATAACATGACATATCATAAATTAAACACATAACATTAAAGTAATACGGAAGCATAAGGAACATATAACACGTAAATTAATTAACCAAATATAAAAGTATGCGTACCTTCTTGATTCTAGCAAAACAATAATCAATCCAAGCAATTCTCCAATCAATGAACCTTAATTAGGGTTTATATGGATTATAAGAATTACCCTTTACCGTTTTGTAATTCAATCCAAGATAAAAACAAAAGTATGTTTATACCACGTTCTTATACACACGTACTATTAACGAATTAAAGTAAATGCTAGTTTGATTAACACAAAACGTTTGTTTATAAAAAAAACAAACCAATCGACCCTTGTAGATTTTTTAAACGATCGGCGGCCAAGCAAAAGAAACCAAGAAAATAATTTTAGGGTTTAGGTATTGTGTACAAAGGATAATAAACAATGACCTCTAGCATTGTATTTATACTTGTAGAAACTTAGAGTCCAAGTTTTATTAGGATTAGGCTTTCCTAATCCCTACACCAACCGGCCACATACCCTAATGGGTAGCTATTCTAGGGGCGTGCCCAATCACTCATATATGACTTCGGTATTAGGATTTTTTTCAACTGTTTTGTTTGGGTCAAGTGGAATCAAGCCATTGCAACACCAAAGTTTGCCTTCAATATTGGGATCTATATGGCTAGAATGTTGCTCTCCAAGTCAAAATGGTGGTGTCATTTTGAGTTGCACAATCTTTCGTTCACTCTAAGCTAGAAGTTAAGCTCTTGAAAGTCTAAAATCCTCTCAACTTGTGAGTTGTGACAATCTCAAATTGGTAAAACAAGTTTTGCTCATTTTTTGCTTGGTATTTTCGAGATAATAAGGGCGCCCAAGAGGGAGTATCTCGAAACTTGAGAAAATGAGAAACGGGTTCATTTTCAATCAAGCCTTTGAAGATAATGAGAAGCAAAACCCGTTTCTGCGATATACGATATTTCATTAAATAATTAGATGCCTACCATATAAGAACTATGAAAAGCCTAAGACACTATGATTTATGAGATTTTATAAACGCACCATGTATCATATATTCTAATTATGAAAATGAAAATGAAATAACAAAAACATTGAAAGATACCATTGCATTTTCACGTCTTCATGTAAATACTCCCATATTCCAAAAACTTCTTGACTTCTAATTTTCTCATTAGTCCTTTTCTTTAACATTTAACGACCATTAGTTTATTACATTTGATTACTTAACGTTCGTTTAATCCGTTTTGTGTAATTAATAACTAAATACAACATTTTAAATTTAATTATTAAAACTTTAATTCACATACGTAAAGTGTGCAATCTCGTGGTTTCGAGTTCGATCCTAACACACATCTATTATTTTATGTCCATTAAACTAACAAGTCGGTGTTGCACCTTCCATTTAAAAATATAAAACAAGGCGTGACCTTGGCCTTATTTGATTAGGTGCTTATAGTTATAATCTTTTTACCCAAAACATGTGTTTTGACCCATTACTTAACTTGACCACCATATTATCGCTTTTAACCAAACGAGCACTTTCAAATATGGATCATGACCGCTTTAAAGAACCCTTGATATTCATGATCTCTTTTTAGGAAAGTTTTTTTACTTTTATGTGTAAACGCACATTGCATAAACCTACTCAATTAATGACTCATAAAAATGTAAAGTCAAAGATGTATTATGTACTAGAACCACAGAGGAAAATAATTGCCATTACTAAGGTTGGAGGTAATCATCAATCACCCACGTATCTTATGCCTTGGTGGCACCTCCAAAGACGTGTCATCCCTAAAAGTGTCACCCGTTAAATCGCATTGGTTATGGACATTTGAGAGAACTTCACTGTTTGGACGACCAAGTTGTGTATAGAGATAATATATTTTATTAGGGTGTGTGAGTATATTACGAGGTATATTTATGTATAAGTGGGTATATTTGTGTGATGATGATGACCATGGTGGTGGTGATATTAAGGTGAAGTTGAGAAAATAAAGAAACTGATGTTGAGTTAACGATCGTGATTGTGATCATTATTACCTCGACCTAACTCATGTAGTTGTGTCTAATCCATTAAACTTATATCATATGAATAACACTATTTTTTTTTCTCATATTTACCATCGATTTTAATATTTAATCTTATAAATTCAAGATATTTTCTTGGGCATAAATTTAATCTTATAAATTACCATATGTCAATCATTGTTCAATCGCATAAACCATGTCGGTCCAAATGTTCTAATACACCATTATCAAATATAACATATAATTAACCAAATAGACATATACAACATTCTTAAAATAACTACCAAACACACAACTTCAAACCTAAACTACTAAAAAGGTACTCCACCTCCAATCTTTAGATCCTCTTTGGACCAAACCAAGGCTTACTTTTCCCCACTACCAAACACACCCTACCCCACCTCCCCTGGGTGCGTATCACGCACACCTGCGCACTTTAACACTTCCCTTTAATCACATGAAACCAAAAGCAACCAACTTTTTCCACACCTTAAACTTCCAAATCCACAACAACCACGCTTCATTCACTTGCACATTCTACATCAAAACATGTACAGTTCTGTTACTTCACATATCTTTACTTTGGAAAACAACAACCTAAACTAAACCTGAAAAGTTTCGCTTAGAACTTTCACTACGCAATCATTACATGATTATTTAATTTAATACACTTTATTCTTTTTAGTTTTTCTAATATGTGTTTAAAGCCAAAGGTAGCATGTAAACTTACATTAATACACATCTTTTAACTTAAAAGCTTGGTTTATAAACATTAATCAAACTTATAAATCTCTATAACTAAATACATTTACTTTATTATTTAAATATCTAATAGATCAACGGAGTTTAATGAGTTCTGAAACAAGAATATTATGACATTTAGATTCACAAATGTTTTTAAGATGATTGAAATTTTGCAATTTAAAAAAAAGTAACAACGAACTTAGTCTTCGTTTGTATATATAAATTATTTATTTAAAAATATGCTAATCAAACTTTTTACACAATAAACAAAACATATGTTAGCAAAACCAGTATTTTAAATATAAACTTTCTAACTACAATTAGTGTCAATAATATGTTATCGCATACATTATTTGGTTGTAAATTTAATAAAAATAAATAAATATATACAGTTAACATAAAGTAAATTTGTAGACAACTTTTTAACACATAAACCACTTTTTTATTAAAAAATTATATTAACAAAACCCTTTTAAATATCACTTGTACATCATTATATCTGGTCGGCAATTTACTAAATTTATGCATAAATTTCATCAACTCTAAATATTTTCATTTCATTTTTTTCTTATCAAGTTTTAAACTTTTTTAATGCCCTTTTCTTTTATTTTGATTTTAAGCAATACCCAGTTTTTAATTTTACCAAATTTACTCAAAAAAATAATTTTTCCCCAATTTTACTTTTCAAGATTTATAAAAAAAAAGTTACTATTTTGAGATCTAAGTGATGTTGAATTTGCTGCAGTATGGAGATCTAAGTAAGTATTTAGTTTTGTGTTAATGTAATGTTGATATATGAAATGATTGTTTTTAGGTGTTTTGATATGTAAAGATTTGATCTTTTGATGATTTTGAGATGTGATCATGGTGTATGTTGATGATTATGGTTGAATTTATATTGGTTTTTGTTTATATGAATTGGGTTGTTGGAATTAAGTAGCAATTTGATTAAATGTGATATCTTGCAATTAAGGGGTGTTTGTTTAAGCCTATTTATGTTCTTATGTCAGTAACAAACTTGTATAAGCCCACAAGTTTTGAACTAAGCCGAAAAAATTGACCTTATGAAATATAAGCCGAAAACAGATAAGCTCGTTAGCCCTTAAATGAGCTTGAAGAACACCCTCTTAGTCTTGTTTTATATGTGGAATTAAAGGTTTTTTTTTTAATTAAGCATTTGGTTGAGTAAATAGTGATTTAAGCTTGAATTAGTATAAGCTTCCTGATTTTGATATAGAAGTTAGATATGTAATTTTTTTTGCTGTGTAATGATGCTAGTGACTTAAGGATCTAGGGGTGTGTATATTGCTGTCATATGATATGCTCTGCAAATGTTGTCTGCAATTAAGAATATTTACGATGTTGCGCTGCAGCCTAAAGTTAGTAACATTTTGGATATGATGCGCTTTGATACTTTACCAGCTTTTGCATCTTCACTCATTTAATCGGGCTCCAGTGGAATAACTGATCATGAAAATTGCACTACTTTCCTTTTACAGAAAGTGATCAAGCCAAAATTATTTACTTTGACAGTCATCTCTGTTAAAAGTATTGATATTGATCCAGGTCCACAAGATATTTGACTAATAGTCAAACATGGTCGTTTTCATTTGATGAGATAATATGATATCATTTTATTTAGTTACTGAAAGTAAATGGTTTTTACAGGCATGTAGTCATGGTGGGTTGTGTTTACTTGTGAAAGATCTGATTTACGTATTAGACTTTTGAGATGGGATCAAACAAGGAAGAAGCACTTAGAGCTAAAGAACAAGCAGAGAAGCTATTTGCAGTCAGAGATTTTGCAGGTGCAAAGCGGTCTGCTATAATGTCTCAAGTTTTTTTCCCTCAACTCGAGGGTATCACTCACATGGTGGCTACTTATGAAATCTATGCTGCATCAGAGATGAAAATAAATGGGAAATTGATTTGTATTCGGTTCTTGGATTAGACCCATCTGCAAAAAATCTGTGCTGAGAAAACAGTACAAAAAGTTGGCTGTCCTATTGCACCCTGACAAGAATAAGACTATTGGCGCTGATGAAGCGTTCAAGCTCGTCTCGGAAGCATGGACGATTTTGTCAGATAATGCAAAAAGAACAGCATATGATCTTAGGAGAAATAAGTACTTAGCTACTATGTTTGACCGGTCAAACACATCGTCTGCGGTTACAACCAACACTTTTTGGACTGTTTGCACGTCTTGTAGAGTCCAGTATGAATATCTCAGAAAATACGTGAATAAGCGACTTTCGTGCAAAAACTGTCGTGGGGTTTTCGTTGCTGTTGAAACTGGATCAGCTCCAGTGGCATATTGTCCATGGTCATATACAACCAATAACGGGCCCACCACAAATCATTCATATAATAATGAGCCTTTCCAGTGGAATACTTCTGCTATATCTGATCCTAACGGGTTCTCCTACAATTCTGTGAATCATGATCATACGGCTAATGGAAATGTCAAAGGAGCAAAATCCAACGGGATACGTCAAGGCAGTGAAACCCCGGTTGTTAAGATGGGTAGGCCTAGGAAAAGAAGGTTAGAAGTGGGAGATGCATCACCGAGCACAAATGGTGAAACGAGTTCGATAAAGGTGCCAGATGTCACCGTAAGTAATGTACTAAATGGGTTTAATTCAATCATCCCTACTTTTGACGCAAGAAAGTTGTTAATCGAGAAAGCCAGATCTGTGATTCGGGTCAAGTTAGAAGAAATGAAGTCAACTTCAAAAGCTGAAAAAAACGGGACAACAGTGAAAAAGATATTAACCGTCCCTGACCCGGATTTTCATGACTTTGATTCTGACAGATCCGAGGAAGTATTCCAGGCGAAACAAATATGGGCAATATATGATGAAGAAGATGGTATGCCTCGTCTTTACTGTTTGATCCGTCAAGTTACGTCAGTAAAACCCTTTCGGGTTCATATAAGTTGTTTAAACTCAAAACCGATACAGAGTTTGGTAATGTGAAATGGATTGAATCTGGATTCACTAAATCTTGTGGAAGTTTCCGTGTTTTCATTCCGATGTTGTTGACCAAGTCAACATCTTTTCTCATCTTTTAGGACGAGAAAAGGCTGGTAGAGGGGGGTGTGTTAGAATATACCCGAAAAGTGGGGACATTTGGGCTGTGTATCGGAATTGGTCTGAAAATTGGAACAGAAAAACACCAAAAGAAGTCGTTCATCAGTATGAAATGGTGGAGGTTGTTGGTGACTATTCTGAAGAGCGTGGAGTTCGTGTGGCTAATTTGGTTAAGGTAAAAGGGTATAAAACAGTTTACCAAAGGGACCCTGATGAGCATGCGGTTCGTTGGATTCCAAGGAGAGAAATGTTGCGCTTTTCACATCAGGTTCCGTCTTGTTTGCTTAAAGGGGAAGGACTTAATTTGCCAGATGGATGTTGGGATCTTGACCCTGCTGCAACACCCGAAGAGCTTCTTCAGGGGTAGATGAAGTTGCGGTCTTAGTGGTTTAGTCTGATAAGTTGTGAGATTGATAATATGTACAGATCTAAAACACATAGTGACATTGAGAAAATTGGTGAAAGAACTTAGATAGGTGCAAGCTCGCATATGGTCTTAGAGGAGGGCTTCATTTGTAACATCCTTAAAACTTATTTAAGAAAATGCATCTTGACTCTTAATAATTCAAAATAGCTTTTGCTACTTATGCTGTTGCTACTTTATATCGGCTTCAACTAGTTTCTTAATGATAGCGTGCTTAGAGGGTGTACGCGGGTAAGGCACTAGTTGCATCCAGAGGTGGTACTCTCATGCACTTATGATTCGTGACGGCAAATCTTTGTGTAAGAATATATCTTTCTTAAACACTATGCATCACCTTTTTTTTACGGTGGTTGAACCATACATGTAATGTAATGCTTATCGGATCTTCTTAGAGGTTGAGCTGTATTAAAGAACCACCAAACTGCAATGAACTGAACAAGAAAGAGATTAACTGGGCTATCAGTAACATTTTCAGTTGGTAAAATGTGGTGATCTGTGTCATGTGGTTCAGTTTTTGTTTGATACTTCAAAGAGTTTGTAAACACAAACCAGACCTCAAAGAACTAGATTTATAAAATTCTTTGATTTTTATTTATGAACGTAGTTCGCACTTGTTTGTTAATTAGTGCACTATGAATGTCTATACTTACAAGACTTTTATCATTTTGCAAGTTAACCATTACCCTAGCAAGAATGAGAAAAACATGAGTCAATTTATTTTCAACTACCCACAAATCTATTTTTATTAGCCAGGCAGTCTCAAAATCTTTGCGGCAATGAGTTCACTGGCGAGATAATTAACAATATGCGATATTGTGGTAAGTGTTTCGTAATACGTCGATAATTCAACCGAAGAAAAATATTTATTGAAATTGAAAATAAAACATTACATCAATTATGAGATAATAACAACGCACGTTCTTTAAGTCGTGTAAAATTTCTTATACACGGCATATGAGGTGTTGAATCCTCTTTGACCGAACTCTTTTGTTTGGCTTCACTTTGTAGTTATCATCCATCAACGCATGGTATTTGACCCAATCAAAAAACTTCAAACCCAAGAACTTAACAAAAATATATACACCGGTTGTATAATGTATTTTGACCAAATTATTTGAAAACTTTGTATATCTTTGAAATTAATGCGCGAATAATCAATGATTAAAGCACCAATCAATCACCATCATTATAGCGATATTTGGAAGCGGTTTGTATTTAACGTGTTTAATCTTGTGAACAAGAACAAAAAATGAACCCGTGACTATATAATAAATCGATACAATGCTTTGTGATTGTAAACATTCAAGTTAATCACAACAATATCTCTGCAATTTCAACTATATATAAATGTCAAAACAATATTTTAAAAATCATATGATCGTTCTGAATTTTGATATTTAATAAGCGAGATCGTATATGATACACACACTATGAAGTAACATAACAATAAAAAAAAATAAGTTGTAATATGGTGCCTTATAAAATAAAATATGTTGATAAAATTTTAGAAATTATTAGTGTTAAGATTAAATAAATTAAAAAATATATATTTTTTTGGGAAATTACATTAGTAAAAGTTGTCAAAATGTGTCATACATTTTTTTGAAATTTTAGGTGTGAATTGTTGTGGTAGCTATTTTATTAAGGACAAATTTTTTGAATTTTTGTATAGAAATTTTAGTTTGAAAGGAATTTTAGAAATTTAAAAGTACTCACTTTTTAAGTTTCAAAAACATGGATACATGCTTTGTATGTATAATAATAATAAAAAAAGTTGTATTGACTTTCCAACATTGAATATGCCGAATCTGTTTTCATTTAATATTAGTTTGAATTTTTAATGGTAATTATATATACATATAGTTAAAGACGAGTACTCGTGCATAGCAACGAGATTTAACAGATCGTTTAATGATAAAAAAATGTTTATGGGTTATAAACGAAAAATAATAAAAGTTTGAAGATTTGGGTATTAAACATAATATTTTGAAACCCGGGTCGACCCGGGTGGTTCAACTGGTTGAATCGTTTTGGTCGAAAAATGAATCGATTTAAACCGGGTCAACCCGACGGGTTGGGTTGAACACGAATGAAATTAAACCGGGTCGTCCCGGGTCAACTCGGTTTTCGATATTTATTAATAGTTTCCTTTTGAAATATATGTTTTCAACATTTCTATTTTTAGTTTCAACTTTTTACTTTTTGTTTTTTCTTTTATATATAGTATACGCGGATACCCTGTGACGATTAACTGGAGAAATAGATCTCGATGAGGCTTGATTTATCAGTTTGTATCGGTTTCAACGGGTCCTCTTGGTTCATTTTCGGATTACTTTCATTGGTTAGTTGAACCGGTGGCGAAACCGGTTTCCGGTTGAACCCGTTGGTCCGGTCCGGTTTTCAAAACTATATGTACCATCAACTTGTTAGCTTGTATGAAACTTTGTGTGTTTTATTAATTTGTATAATTTGTATAATAACACGTATTTTTCATTTTAGGGTGTTTTAAAAATAACATTAATTAGTGTGTTTAATTATTTTATATTCTGGATTTTGTTGTAGCTTGTTTAAATTGTATATTGTGAAAATTTTATTATACTTTTTAATATGTGGTGTTTTAATTGTTTGTATTTAATTTGGTGAATATGCTTTTAATTGGTTGTACAATATGAATAAATCAATGTACTTTTAAGTAATGGGGTGTTTTAATAAGAGTATTAATTACATTATATATTTATCTCACCTTTGACTTTCAACTTTCAACTTTTAATTTTCACTTTCACCTTTGACCATTTTTCTATTTTATGTAGTAAAGATGGATAAATCTCCGCCATCCATCTAGTTTGATTTAATGATGAGAATTAACCTAAGATTTAAAAGTAAATCTAAGTACATTTTTTTTTTGTCTTTTTGTCTTTCTTTTGTATTCACATATTTTTTTAGTTTTTTTGTTTTTTTTTAAATTCACTTTTTTCACGTTTTTTTCTTTTTTAAATCACGTTTTTTAATTTGCGTTTTTATTAATTAACGTTTTTTTTTAATTCGCGTTTTTCTTTGCTTTCACGTTTTCTACTTTTCATACGTTTTAGTCCGTTTTCATCCGTTTACCCGTTTTCATATGTTTTCGTCCGTTTCATACGTTTCGTCCGTTTCATACGTTTTCGTCCATTTTCATCGACTTTCTTCGTTTTCGTCCATTTTCATACGTTTCATCCATTTTCAAGCGTGTTTATCGCTTTCATACATTTTCGTCCGTTTTCATACGTGTTGTCCATTTTCATACATTTTAGTCCGTTTTCATCGTTTCGACTATCACAGTGATTTTACGTGATATTCGAATATCACTAATGATTTTACGAATATCACTTGTGATGTCGAATATCACTTTGTGATATTATGAATATCACTTGTGATTTTCTGGATATCACTTTGTGGTATTCGAATATCACTTGTGATTTTCATTTTACAAAATATTTGTTGAAAATCACTGTAATATTGAGAAAATCACTTGTGATACTACGAATAGAAAATCACGATATCACTTGTGATCATCGCATATCACGAGAATATCACTTGTGATCATCTCGCATATCACGAATATCACTTGTGATCATCTGCATATCATTTGTGCTACTCAGAATATCACTTGTGATATTCAGAAACATATGAAAACGGCCGAAACATTTAAAACAGACGAAAATGTATGAAAATGGACGAATATGTATGAACTCTAAACCAAAATTTGACAATTTTTTTTATACGTGGTAAATATAAACTTACATATTTTTATAAGTTTCAAAATAAGCAAATTAAGCTTGTGAAACATAAACCGAAATCACATAAGCTAATAAGCAAATAAAATAAGGTTAAACAAATACCCTCAAACTATATATTTGTGATATTCTGAATATTACTTGTGATTTTCTGAATATCACTTGTGATTTTCTGGATATCACTTTGTGATATTCTGCATATCAATTATGATTTTCATGTTACAAAACATTAGTTAAAAATCACTTGTGATATTTAGAATATCATAAGTTATATTCTGAATATCACATAATATCACTTGTGATAATCTGAATATCACAGAATATCACTTGTGATATTCAGAAACGTCTGAAGACGGCCAAAACATTTTAAAGCGGACAAAACGTATGAAAGCGGATGAAAGCGTAAGAAAATGAACGAATATGTATGAAAACGGACAAAAATGTATGAAAGCGTAAAAACAAGTATGAAAACGGACGAAAATATATGAAAATGGACGAAAACGTATGAATAATGAACGAAAACGTAAAAAAACGGGCGAAAACGTATGAAAAAGGACAAAAACGTAAGAAATGTATGAAACCGTAAAAACAAGTATGAAAACAGACGAAAATGGACGAAAACGTATAAATAATGAAAGAAAACATAAGAAAACGGGCAAAAACGTATGAAAACGTAAGAAAATGGACAAATATGTATGAAAATGGACGAAAAATTATGAAAGCGTAAAAACAAGTATGAAAACGGACGAAAATGGACGAAAACGTATGAATAATGAGCAAAACGTGAAAATGGGCGGCGTATGAAAGCGGACGAAAGCGTCGAAAGCGAAGAAAAAGCGAATTAAAAAAAACGTGAATAGCGTGAATTAAAAAAAACTAAATAAAAAAAGCGTGAATTTAAAAAAACGTGAATTAAAGAAAATACAAACAAAATATGAATAAAAAGAAAGACAAAAGACAAAAAAACATGGACTTAGCTTTATCTAATAAATCTTGGGTTAATCCTCACCATTAGATTAAACTAGATGGATGATTGGAATTTGTCCTTTGGTAAACACCAAAATAAAGGTAAGCAAATGAAAATTTCTCATAAAACATAATACTAGTGTGTAAGAATGAGTAATTTTGAGCAAATTGTCTGATATATATGAAGAAAAAACTGTTAATAGTTGCACTATCTTCTTGTGATGTTTTGGTATATTTTTTAGATATTTTTAAAGAATGATGATCCATTTGTAAGAAAACATATTTCAATAACTCTATTAGCAAAGATTTACTGTTCATTTTACATATTTTACATATTTTATATTATGTAGCATACAAATGTTAGGTTTGTCTTTCATTAATCCATTTTGTAATAGTAGATAACCTTAGAAACTTTGTGGACCCTAAACCCGTAGCGGGTTTCAACAGAACTAACATAATCTTGTCTAATAGTTTATTGAAATTTGAGCGGTGAAATCGCGAAAACTTGAATTAAAAAAGAAGAATATAATTATAAAAAAGTAAATCTATAGATAAAAACAAATCTAAAGCAGGCAATCGCAATAGATAAACGAATTTGAAAAAGAGTGGATTTTTTCAGGCAACAATCAGGTTACGGTGACACGTGGTGGGCGTCATGGCAGCGGTGGCGGCCTTTGAAATTTAATTAATAATCCACGACCCCGACGATGTTAGCTAACTCTAAGCATTTAAAGAGTTATAAGCAAAACAATAAGTTATCTTTCATTACTCCATTATTTAAAATATAGATACATAATCAAACCCTAAAAAAAACCTTAACAAACTTTAAGTACGGATTTGATCCGAATGACCTAGTACTAAAATATAAACCCTAAAAAGATTAGGGTTTTAAACAATGCACTATAATGCTTTAACCGTCCTTCATAATTAACGACAAATGCTAATAGGAAATCAGCACAAGAAGAATCAGCAAACCAAACCCTAAAATCGAATTAAAAAAATCCTAGAATCTGCCCTTAGTCGATTTAACTAGATAATAACCAAGAAACGATTAATAAATGATGTAGAACAATTAGAATAAAGACTAAGAATCTGAATTAATCTAGTGAATGATGATTAAGAAGAAGAAACGGTTAGGGTTTGCTTGGTCGCCTTTTTTACTAGAGAGGGACTTTTTTCTTTCTTTTTTTTTACCTAGTACCGATCTAATAACAAATTCCTTATATTTTTATTTTGGGAAAATTGCATGAAAAGTCATCATACTTGGCACTTATTGTCATTGTGTGTAGCGACTATTTTTTTATCATTGTGACACAAACTTTTGGGGAGCATGCTATGTGTGTATCGGTGACTTGTTTAACTTGTTGTAGCCGGTCATGTTAACGACCGTTAACTTTTTTTGCACCGTTAGTCCTTTTAAATCTGCTTTTAACAACCGTTATTATATTATTGCACCGTTAGTCATTTCACCCGTTTTTACGTTTTCGTCCGTTTTGGCATTTTTCCGTCCGTTTTGCGGTTTCGTCCGTTTTACATGTTTTCGTCCGTTTTCACACGCTTTTACGTTTCGTTCGTTTACATGTTTTTACACGTTTATACAAGTTTTACGTTTTACGTTTTCGTCCGTTTTACGTTTTAATCCGTTTTACACATGTTCATCCGTTTTACGTTTTAGTCCGTTTTACGTTTTCGTCCATTTTACACGTTTTCTTTCGTTTTCGTCCGTTTTACACGCTTTTACGTTTTACAAGTATTTACGTTTTACATGTTTCGTCCGTTTTACGTTTTAAATCTGTTTTTGCGTGTTCATCCGTTTTACGTTTCGTCCGTTTTACACTTTTTCGTCCGTTTTACGTTTTCGTCCGCTTTTACGTTTTACGCTTTTACCGTGTTCTTCCGTTTTACGTTTTATGCTGTTTTACGTTTCGTCGTTTTACGTTTTAAATCGTTTTACGTCTTCGTCCGTTTTACGTTTTTATCGTTTCGTCCGTTTTACGTTTTTACGTGTTCTTCCGTTTACGTCTTCGTCCGTTTTACATGTTTCGTCCGTTTTACGTTTTCGTCCGTTTTACACGCTTTTTTGTTTTCGTGCGTGTAAAAACGTTTTTACAAGTTTTCGTTTTACCGTTTTTTCGTTTCGTCCGTTTTTTCGTTTTCGTGCGTGTAAACGGACGAAATCGTGTAAACGGACGGCGACGTAAAACGGACGAAACGTAAAAGCGGAAGAACACGGTAAAACGTAAAACGGATGAAAACGAAAGAAAACGTAAAACGGGCGGCGTAAAACGGGCGAAATCGTAAAACGGACGAAAACGCAAAACGGCGAAACGTAAAACGGAAGAACACGTAAAAGCGCAAAACGTAAAACGGACGAAAACGTAAAACGGACTTAAAACGTAAAACGGACGAAAACGTAAAACGAAGAACACGTGTAAAAGCGCAAAACGGACGAAATGTAAAAGCAGACGAACACGTAAAAGCGGACGAAAACGTAAAACGGACGAAACCGCAAAACGGACGGAAAAGTGCAAAACGGACAAAGCGTGTAAAACGGCGAAATGACTAACGGTGCAATAATATAATAACGGTCGTTAAAAGCGGGCGAAAAGGACTAACGGTGCAATAAAAAGTTAACGATCGTTAACATGACCTGCTACAACAAGTTAAACAAGTCACCGTACACACAATAGCACGCCAAAAAGTTTGTGTCACAATGATAAAAAAAAATAGTCGCTACACACAACGATGATAAGTGCAAGATGATGACTTTTCACTTAATTTTCCCTTTATTTTTGCGCTTTCATTTTGCATTGCTTTTTCTTTGACATTTGTAATTAACTAATCTAAAAATTTTCTTATAATTTTTAATTCTAGCCACAACATCCGGTCAATAAATCCTTATTCAAATTAAAAATTAATTGGATCACTTTTCAATCATCTATAAAAGAAACCATCTTACAAGCGCAATAAACAAAATATTATTACCAACATAGAAAAATACACAACCCATTAACCATTTCAAACCAAATATCTTTCGTTATCCAAAACAGTCCATCGGTATGCTGCGCTCCTCCCACTTCCCCTCACGTCGCCCATAATGTCACATATTAGTGGCCCACCTCCTTCACGGTGTTATTTGGCCAAGATCGCGGTATCTCATAATTCATTACGGTGGCTTTTAGAAAAACACACATAACATAAAGCGAAAAACATACACATACACAAAAGATAAAGTAAAGCATGAAAAACATGCACACACAATATTCGGTTGCTTTTGGAGAAAACACACACAAGATAAAGAAAACATATACAAGATCCATTTACACAAAATATCTACAAACAATGTGAGACGATTAGGCGCGACACCTATGTTCTTCCTCATACGCGCTCCATCCACATGTCACTCTCGATGGTTGTTTCCCAATGACACACTTACCTTTCATGGGCGCATGTCATGTCCACGTGTCCAACGGGTGCGGTTTGGTGATCATTTGGACATGTGTAGTGTTGTTCCTATTCACTATTGTTTAAAATCACTTAAGCACGTAAAACAATATTAACGGTGAATAATGACTAAAATTAACATAAGTAAAACACACGAGGTAATTTTCAACATCATATTCTTATTAGAAATAAATCAAAGAATCGTTACCCAAGTACTTGCGGAATAGTACTTGGGATTGAAATGACAAAGTTTGGGTGACTCTCTCTGCTTAGGCTAAGTCTAAGCACAACTCTTAGAACCAGCTGAGCTAGCTCAAGGATAAATTTGTATTTGGAGGAGTGAAAAGTTGGCTTGTGTGTGTGTGTTTTACAATTCACAAGCTTAAAACTTTTCACTCTTCTTCTTATGCTATTTATACAAGTATGATATTTAACTTTAACCTAGAAGACAAAAACATAGGACACAACAAACATGAATCACGAAGGATTGATTCTTGTTGTCTTTCTATTTATAGTAGGCGCGAGACTATTTCCTTTGACTGAGAATCACCGCTTACTATAAATGGAAAGATATGATTTTAGAAGATTGTGACCATCGTGGGCGGATAAAGACTTGAGGGACTTAGTTTTATCACGGGTAAACTTTCCGCTTTATCGACTCATTCTTCGATCTTTAAGGCCTTGCCTCTTCCTTCATTTGTCTTGATGTTTAACAGTTGAAGAGGAGTCGTAGGATTCATGAGTTATTGTCATCGCTCATCGAATCCACCATCTTCTTCTTGACTTAGACTTCACCCTTTAAGATCCGCCTTGCAGTGGAGAGGCGATACTTTGCCTCGTACTAAGTATCTGAAGATGGCTCATTTGAGAGACTATCGCTCGGTGACTGATTGTGTTTAATTAAACACTTAGGATATTTTCTATTCAAATCCAAGATTAAGGGTTTTGGGTATTTATCGAACCCAACAGTCTCCCCTATTTGGATATACAAATAGCCTAAGTGTTTAATCGGTGTAAAGTGAGCTAATGGCTTCTTCTTACACCGAATGTACTAATGAAAATAATAAGGAACTTTGAGTAGTCTAACAAAACATACGTCTTTTATTGATCGATTACATAATTCCTATCACTAGTACAAGAAGATAAATTGATGTCGGTCCGGATGGATACCCGTGCTTCAAGCTTCACTTTCTTGGTGATGAGTGTTTCCTGTCGGGATGGTCTACGATCTTAGCATTCGTGTCTTGACAAAACGACATTTGCGAGGATTGGATCCGAGAGGCCACTTTGGAATATAGGCGATCATTGCGACCACTCCACTGATCAATGTCACTCCATCTTTGAAATGCGGGGTTCCCATAGACATCAATGTGGAATAGCCCTCTTCGAGCTCTTCAATCACTAGACAGTTCACAAAATTTACACCCTCGGCGGTTCTGTTGCATTCAAGGCCATGCACTTTGATCTCGGGTTGGAAATCAACTCTTTTCCTTTTGCCGGTGGAAGCTTGTGGTTGAGATCCTTGAGGTGCGGTCAAGGCGGTGAATTCCCAGTTGGGTGGTGCATCCCTCACCTTTCATATATTTTATTGAGCATTTTCATCAAATCCTTGACCACCTTATTTTGCTTCTTTCCAATGATCGGACCAAGTTCATCAAGTTCGGTGATCCCAAAGTCACCGAATTTTAAGGATCATGAACCTCAAAGTGTCTTTTGTCATCCCTCTCAGTAAACATTCATAGCCAATGGTTTAGTGTTGGGAATAATCTTGACATCGATGATTTTTTCAGAAGCCTTCGATGGTCATTGTCGGTTGTACTCCTCAATTCTGCTTTGCACGAGAGCTTCGCTTTTCTTTCTCTTTTCTTCATCGCTTTCTCATTGCGGTCATTTGAGCAACTGAGCATCTTTGAATTTTGTCTGCTGACCCTTTGGGAGCTTGCTTGCATCTAATCCCATGTTCTTAGCTTCTTCAACGACAACCTTTTCCATTGCTTCTTTGGTCTTCTTATCATCCTCGACTTGTTTCAATTTCCTTTCTTCTTTAGCGAGGTGTTTGGTTAGTGTTGAGGAGTGAAGAGGTATTCGATGTCACCGATTTTGTAGGGAATCTTCTCGAGCTCGAGTTGTTGTCAATATGCCTTTGCCTTTGTCCCGGCACGAGGAAGAAGATGCAACCAAGGGTGGTGTTGTTGTCATTATTGGTGTTGTATTTATTAGTGTTGTTGTTTGTGGTGGTAGAGATGAGATGGGTATTCTTGAGACTGGTGCGAGATGATGTGGGAGCCTCTGAGGCGGTGGTGTTTGCTCCCCTCGGTGTGAAGAGGAGTTTCTTCAAGATATTCTCCCCTCAACTGTTGCCGTAGCGTCGGTGAGGCAAGAGTTGGAGTAGGTCTTGAGGGGGCCGACCAGCTTGACCTTTGAAGGCTGATAGAGTGCGGTCATCATGGCCTTTATTTACAAGTATCTGCACGAAGACCGGTGACCTTTGCATCCAAGTTCGCATGAGATAACTCCAAGGCGGTCATTCGTGGACCAAGATTCCAAGCCATAGAAGGCGAGGCTGAGTCAAGGCGGCTACACGAGTGTTCGGTGAGTCCATGGTGATCGAAGAGTCCGAGGCGAAGTTTGAAGACCACAGAACATTTGCGGTTTGAGCATCTCTATAAGGTCGGTGAGCTGGATGAATTTTTGCATATGCCTCGAGTGGCCTCCAAAGACTTTGGCATTGGCTTGGGTCTTCTTTGATGCGTCCTTGATTTCATCAATTGTAACCCCAACCGTCTCAAGATGCTTGAGGAACTTAACCATGTGTTCATCCAGTTGACAAGATGGTGGTACATAAGATCTCTGTGCTCGTGAACATTTTCGTTGAAGGTGAGCACATCGGATCTAAGGTCGGAATGGCGGCGGCTTGATGTATTGATCCCAAAGTCGTTCGGTAACCCGAAAAATGCTTCCTTGTAGCCTACTAATCCACGTAACCGCTTGTCTTCGGTGAGTGGAAGAACATTGTCAAACCTTTTGAATTCATCGAGCCGGAGGATGAGGTGAGTCATTGTCTTGATTTGAAAAGGTGACTCGATGCGCTCCATGGATCGGTGAGGCTCTTGTTCGGTTTGAACCTCGGCGTCCACTTCTTCTCCTGGCGATAAGATTTCTTCATCACTTTCAAGAAGGTCATCATCGATTTTAGCAACTCAAGAATCTGTTAACAAGGGGTGGGAATGGGTTCCATATCGTGGTGGTATTGATCCTCGAGTCTTTGTCCCGTGGACCCCTCGGACAGGTGGGAGTTTCCAGCATCTTCTCGGGAGTCGATTGGTTTTGGGTTCCGTATCGGCGGTTGTTCCTTTCCTCCGAGTCTTTGTCCCCAGTGACCCCGAGACACCGGTGGGTATTTCCTGCCTTTAGCGAGTCGGTGAATGTTGTATCCCTATCGGTGGGTTGTTTGTTTCCCAGAGTCTTTGGGATCGATCGGTGTGCCCTCGACAAAGACTTGGATTTGTTAATGTCATCATCGAGGCGAAGTGGGCGGCTCCCTACCGGCGGGTTGTTTGTTTCCTCCGGATCTTGGGGTAGTAGATGTGACCAAGGGCACCGGCGTGATGTATCGGTGTCCTTCATTGTCACGGGGTGGTTGTTGCACAGTCGGTGGGTGTCTTTTTGGTCTCGGGCTTTTGTGCCTCTTAGGCGGTGCTCCACAAGCCTCGGGGCCCCGAGACTTTGGTTTAGTCTTAGTCCCGATCCGAGACTTCCCTTTCTCCTTTTATGAGCGGGGTTTGGAACATCGATCCCTCACAGTTGTTCTGACAACCATATGGGCCGTCAATTCAATAGGTGTGACAAGGGATGGGTCCTTTTGAAAGTTTGAAGGACTCGGGATGCCGTAAATTTCCAAATTTTTCATCCCGAGCATAATTGGCACCCATGTGATTGTAAAGCACAAGAGACAAACCTAGGATACGAGGTATATCAAGATATAACTTTCACATACACATCAAACCATAACAACAAGGTGGCGTATAAGTGGAATTCTAGAGAGAAAGTTAGAGGTTTAGGGAACTTAGTGAGAGAAAGTGAAAGCTATTATTATGAGCTCAACTCTACCTTGGAAGGTAGAGAGTATTTATAGTCTTACATAAATCGCCACACATCGGGTGTGGATCGAGGCATACTGATGGGTAAAGACCCGTCCGTCCTCCACGGTGTTACTTATCTAAATACTACTTAACTTAAGAATTACTACGACTACGAGCTTTCTAACGATTACATATACTTGAGGTGACCGACTCTTTAATATCGAAATTTCTAATTCCTAACAATCTCCCTAAGGAGGTCACCTCAATCATGTACCAAAAATACATTGAATACAACCAAATAATACATTAACAATTGATCTTGCATTCTTGATGTAGTCCTTTGCTCCTAAGCTCGTAGTCATTGATTCTTCACATTGCATGTTTGGTTACTTCAGTGGAGGTCTTTCTTGATCCACGTGATAATAATTTTGAGCCACCTTTTGAGATCATCACTATCAAAAATCTCTAAGACATCCTTTGTGGTGTTGTGACTTTAGGACCGACATGCTCACATTACGGATCATGAAATCTTCACATCGAGTAGCGGAAGCTTTTGTTGAATCATGATATTGGCGGCGTGGCGGAAGCTTGGTGTGAAAATATCGAGTCATTGATGCACTAATCATGATTTCTTTGAGTTGAATGTGTTAAGTGAGCATGCGGCTATGGATTGACCGCTCCATTCGATCACCGCAAGCGTCGGGCGACTGCACATACAAGATTAGCAATAAATCACACGAAAGTGTCTTTGATCACTTCGTTGAATTGAGGTACACGCCCACGGTTCCCGTTGATCGATACATGTCTTGCTGTGATCGGTATAATTGAAGAATTTCCTTGATGGGTTTCGCAATGTTCTATTTGTTCTCAAACCGAACGTCTCAAAGAAGACAACACGGAGTGAGTGAACCAAATAATTTTAAGTCCACCGATTGATGAAAAGAGATTTGAAAACAATCGTGTATTGCTCGATAGAAATTGTTTTGCAATACAACGAAGGTTTTATTGAAAATCAATTATCAATCATAAAACACCTTTTAGTTTGAAAAATTAGTACACGGTCGATGTGCTAAAGAAAAGTGTTTTAAGCACAATGACCGGTTTTCAAAGGTATCCGTCAATCCATAACTCGAACCGAGATTGATTCAAGAGATTGAATCGCCCATTGTTTCTCGCTCGGTTGTCACATGGTTGATCTATATAATAGATCTCACATGCCACCTACCAGAGCTTGTTTGATGTTGGCTCGAAGGCTTTCCATCTTCATTGTGAATATGTAAACACATCACTCGGATGTTACGCAATACCACAAGGATAATCGTGGGACTCAAGATATAATCTCTCTTTCCACATTGTGTGAAGCAGAGAGTCTTCATTGAAAGTGTCCTAATGAGATTTATTGATGATCTCGTGGCTCTAGACTCAATTTGTGCATATTTGGATCCTATAACGGAGACTAGGGAGAGGTCTCCTTCTTCAATATCAACCATCTCTAAGAGAAAGTCGATAGATAATGTCGGTTCCCGTGAGAATGAAACAAGCCCTTTTAAGAGGAACTTGAGTGGTTTGGAAAGTTGAAGTGCGGTCGTCCTTTGGGTCCATGACGTCTTGTCTTCAATACCGATGTTACCATCGGTAGCATATGAATTGAACCCGTTATTGCCCTAAGGTTGAATAAATGGAGGCTATTTGTTTTCACCCTTTCTCATTCAATTCTTTTAATTCTTCAACCCCTTGATGCTTACCGAGACTTCATAGCTAGAACCTTGTTGGGTTTATTCCAAGACTAGCTCGGTCTTAGTCCGCACTCTTCCCATATCTCATTTTCTCCTTTTATCATCATACCTAAGGACTTCTACACTAACTAGTGGATTATCCTCGGTAGATCCCTCCGGTTCAGCGGATCATGGGAACACATACCTAACCTTATCATCCTTATATCACCGTACATAAAGTAGAGTTGGTCGGTCTATTTGGTATTGTTCATCCGCCATTGGAACCAATTGAAAACCATTTGAAAATCAATTCGGATACTTGTGATATATTATCAAAGCATTTTGTACTGAATTGTTTTGATATTTTAGAACGAGAACTCCCCTCAACATGTGCATCCATGATTTGAAAATGTTTTGCACACGGAGGCAAGAGAAAGAATTAACTTCTTTGATTACCATTTTCTAAAGATATCAACATCACTTCCCATCAAATCAAGTAGATATAGCATTTCGGGAAGGATGAGGTTTCCATAAATTTGCTCCCCTCAATATGTGCTTCGAGGTTTGAAAAGAGTTTTGCACATACTAGAGGGAACTTGCACGATGAGATAGGTTGATCACATTTCAAATCATAGGTTTAAGATAGATGCTCCCCTCAACATGTGCATGGAAAATTTGAAATCGTTTGTCACATGTGGGCGGGATAGCATGTACATCCTTATAAAACCATTTACCTAATTATCGCTTTAAATCCAATTTAAATCACACATTCTCCCCGATCACAATTATCAAATCATTTGAGATTTGTGATCTCGTATAGATTTAAATTGATTTTGAAAGCTTTTAAGGAGAATTGTGACTTGATTGTGAAAGTGTTTGAGCGATAAGGATCGGATTTTAAGACTTTAAACTCCATTGATAAAACATGCATGTACATCTTTTGAAAACAATTTAATGCCAAATAACTTTTAATTTAATTGAAATCATTCTCCCCTCAATCAATGACATAGGTTGTTGATTAAGAGATAGAGATTTTGACATATAAGTCCCGATGATTATCAAAAATAGAAATCGAGTTATTTTTCAAAGCATTTGGTTTTCAATGAGATAAGAGTTTATAGAATCGAGCATAGAATTTGAAAACATGGTAAAACATGGCTCGTTCTTTCTTTAAAACCGGTTATTGCACGAAAATGACAATAAACCATTGTTTCTCTTTCTCCCAAAATATATATATATATATATATATATATATATATATATATATATATATATATATATATATATATATATATATATATATATATATATATATATATATATTTTTAAATTCGACCAACATCTAAAGTCCCGTGTCATTCTTTGAATGACAGCACAAAGACCGTAGATATTATCGAACCGGAAAAAACATGACAAAATGACAATATTTTTGAAGATTTTTGAATTTTCAAATTTTATGGATTTTGAAAGTTTTATATTTTTCTATTTGATTTTTGAAGGTTTTATAATTTTGTATTTTGTTTTCAAATAAATATTTACAAGAGATAGATGAAGATAGACCTTTACTCCTCGTCTTCCTCACGAAGGCGTTTGAGTGTTCGGTTGAAGGCTTTTCAAGCCAAGGCGTGGAAGAATAAACTCAAAACGTTCTCTTGGAAGAGCTTTGGTGAAGATGTCGGCTAATTGATATTCGGACCTCACAAAATATAGTTCCACCACGCCTTTTTCTACTTGTTCACGATGAAATGATGTCGAATGTCGATATGCTTTGCTCTTGAGTGTTGAGCGTTGTTGCATGAGAGCAATAGCACTTTTATTATCACGATGCAGAGGGATTTTGTTGAATTCAAAGCCATAGTCGATAATTGAGATCTCA
>CM040238.1:80661367-80959725 GCA_022545495.1 Chrysanthemum lavandulifolium | reverse complement strand
ATATGAATTGAACCGGTTTACGCCTAAGGTTGAATAAATGGAGGCTATTTGTTTTCACCCTTTTCTCATTCAATTCTTTTAATTCTTCAACCCTTGATGCTTACCGAGACTTCATAGCAAGAACCTTGTTGGGTATGTTCCGATTACTGCTCGCCTCGATCCGCACTCTTCCCATATCTCATTTTCTCCTTTTATCATCATACCTAACGACTTCTACACTAACTAGTGGATTGTCCACTGGTAGATCCCTCGGTTACGGCGGATCATGGGAACCAATACCTAACCTTATCATCCTTATATCACCGTACATAAAGTAAAGTTGGTCGGTCTATTTGGTATTGTTCATCTGCCATTGGAACCAATTGAAAACCATTTGAAAATCAATTCAGATACTTATGATATATTATCAAAACATTTTGTGCCTGAATTGTTTTTGATATTTTTAGAATAAGTGCTCCCCCTCAACATGTGCATCAAATGTTTGAAATCGTTTTGCACACGGAGGCAAGAGGAAGAAATTACTTCTTTGATTACCATTTTCTAAAAGATATCACCATCACTTCCTTGATCAAATCAAGTAGATAAAGCATTTCCTGGGAAGGATGAGGTTTCCATAAATTTGCTCCCCTCAATATGTGCCTCGAGGTTTGAAAAGAGTTTTGCACATACTAGAGGAACTGCACATTGAGATAAATGATCACGTTTCATGTCATAGGTGTAAGATAGATGCTCCCCCTCAACATGTGAATGGAAAATTTGAAATCGTTTGTCACATGCGGGGAGGATAACATGTACATCCTTGTAAAACCATTTACCGAATCCTCAGTTTAAGTCCAATTTAAATCACAAATTCTCCCCCGATCACAATTATCAAGTCATTTGAGATTTGTGATCTCTTATAGATTTAAATTGATTTTGAAAGCTTTTGAGGAGAATTGTGACTTGATTATGAAAGCGTTTTAACTGATAAGGATCGGATTTTAAGACATTAAACTCCATTGATAAAACATGCATGTACATCTTTTGAAAACAATTTATTGTCAAATAACTTTTTAATTTAATTGAAATCATTCTCCCCCTCAATCAATGACATAGGTTGTTGATTGAGAGATAGAGATTTTGACAAATAAGTCCTGATGATTATCAAAAATAGAGACCGAGTTATTTTTCAAAGCAGTTAGTTTCGGAAGATAAATGTTTATAGAATCGAGCATGGAATTTGAAAACATGGTAAAGCATGTCTCTATTCTTTGTTTGAAAAGCGAGTTCTTGCTGAAATGACAATAAACCATTTATTCTCTTTCTCTCAATTTTTTTTTTTTTTTTTTATATATATATATATATATATATATATATAAATTCGAACAACATCTAAAGTCCGTGTCATTCTTTGAATGACAACATCAAGACCGTAGATATTATCGAATCGAGAGAAACAAGACAAAATGACAATATTTTTGAAGATTTTTATAATTTTCAAATTTTTATGGATTTTGAAAGTTTTATATTTTTCTATTTGATTTTCGAATCGATATATATATATACAGATAGATGAAGATAGACCTTTACTCCTCGTCTTCCTCACGAAGACGTTTGAGTGTTTCTGGTTGAAGGCTTTTCATGCCCGGTCGTGGAAGAATAAACTCAAAGCGTTCTCTTGGAAGAGCTTTGGTGAAGATGTCGCTAGCGGTATTCAGTCCTCACAAAATAGAGTTCCACTACACCTTTTCCCACTTGTTCACGATGAAATGATGTCGAATGTCGATATGCTTTGCTCTTGAGTGTTGAACATTGTTGCATGAGAGAGCAATATCACTTTATTATCACGATGCAGAGGGATTTTGTTGAATTCAAAGCCATAGTCGGATAATTGAGATCTCATCCATAAGATTTGAGCACAACAGATGACATGGCTATGTATTCACCTCTGTAGAGGAAATAGAAGTACTCATTTGCTTCTTTGAAGACCACTCACAAGCTTATCACCCAAAAATGAGCACCTCTAGATATACTTGACGAGTATCTTGACACCTGCATGATCATGATCGGCATGCATAGGTCGTTAGTGACATACGGTGTCCTTGGTGCCAAAGACCCATATTGATGGTTCCTTGGAATACCGAAAGACCCTTTTAACCGCTTCAAGGTGCTTTTTAGTAGGCTTAGCACGGTATCTAGCACACATGCAAGCAATGAACAAGATGTCTCGGTCTACTAGCGTGAGGTACATCGGGGATCCAATCATACTCACGATATTTCATTTGGTCAATCATGATCCTGAGTGGTCCTCATCTAGTTTGGTTCGATCAATCATGGGGGTGTCAACAGGTCACTTGAATCAAATCCAAATTTCTTTAAGATCTCATTGCATATTTAGATTGATTTATGAAAATGCCTCCGGGACTTTGTGAAATTTGTAATCCCAAGAAAAATGACATTTGTCCCATCATTGACATTTGAAATTTTGAACTCATTTCATTTGAAAACGATCACATTCCATTGGGTGCATCGAGGCAAAATAATATCATCAACATAAATTTGAACATGAATTAAATGTTTGCACGACTTCCTCGGTGAACAATGTAGGATCAATCGCTCCTTTGCTAAATCGGTAGATAGAAGAAACTTGACGATGTATCATACCATGCCCTTGGAGCTTGCTTTAAACCGTAAAGAGCCTTTTTCAAACGATAAGCGTTAGTAGGATGCTCTTGATTCACAAATCCTTCGGGTTGGGCGGCGTGAGCGACTTCTTTAAGATCTCCGTTCGAAATGCCGTCTTCACATCCATCGATAGACTACCATGTTCTTACTAGCGACATTAGCCGAAAGATTACGATTGCCTCGATTCGAACAAGCTGGAGCAAAGATTCTTCAAAGTCAATACCCTCCTCTTGGCGGTATCCTTTAGCAACTAATCGAGCCTTGTTCTTCAACACATCACCATGCTCATCAAGTTTCACTTTGAACATCCATTTAAGAGCAATAATCATAGCACGATCTGGCGGTACTAACTCCATACATCAAGTCGATTAAACTCATGAATTTCATCTTGCATGGCATTGAACCATTATCTTCATTCATGGCTGTTTAACATCTTTTGGTTCGATCTTAGATAGTACGGAGTTGAAGAAGCACCATAAGGCATCGGTTGCAAGTTGTTTCCGTGTTGAAAGCAGACGAGAGGATTTCCAATGATGTTATCTAGTGGATGATCGTGAGTCCATTTTCTAAGGTGTTCATGTGGCGATGGTTGAGGAACCAAGTAGCAGTCGATGTCTCTGAAGAAGATGGTTCGATGAAGATTCGAGAGCAAATATGTTTTCAAATGGAGCATCTTCGAGAGTAGCAAAGGGATTGACTTCATCATTGATGCGAAACATTTCCATGATGTACATTTGAAGAATGATGATTTGTTGATGAGGCGAAGGATCGGCGCGCTTCTTGACTTAAAGATATTGAGGCGAGGGATTGCCTTCATTCACGGGAATATGAGCGACCTTTGTTGTAGGAATCGACACCTCATTAGTACTTGGATCATAAAGTTCATCAAACATAGGATCAAACAATTTCTTTAAATCATCTTGGATGGAGGTACATATGGAGTTTCTTGAGAAGAGTTTGGAACAAGGATGAACCAATGGGACTGCTTTTGAAGTGTGGGTCAGGCGGGTTGTCCAGAGCCATTTGACCGGTCGACTCATCAAATGTAACGTGAATTGTTTCCATGATATTTCGGGTTCTTTTGTTGTAGATTCGGTATCCCTTTTGTTTGGAGCATACCCTACAAATACTCCAATGTCTTTTAGCTCTAAGTTTGCCTAAGTCTTGTCCTCATTAGTTGGATAACACAATGCACCAAACACACGAAGGAAAGAGATTAGGTTTTCTGTTGTGGACAAGTTCATATGGAGTTTTCCATGAGCGGTGTGAATCGAGGAACGATTTTGTGTGTAGCATGCGGTGGCAATAGCTTGACCGGAGAAACATTGGAATCTTTGAGTAAATCAACATTATTCTAGCGGCTTCTACAAGAGTTCGATTTCGTCTTTCAACTACACCGTTTTGTTGAGGAGTTCGTGGAACACTTCTTTGATGGTGATTCCAACGCTTTCATAAAATTCACTAGTTGTTTGTTGACAAACTCGGTTCCATTGTTTGTTCTTATTATTCGACTGTTTTGTTAAGTCGAACTGCATTTGTTTGATGAGTTTGATGATATATCGAGTTTCATCCTTTGTCCTTAAGAACTTGACCCGTGAATCTAGAGTAATCATCAACCACAACTAACACATATTTCTTCCCAAATATATTACGCACCTCATTGGTCCACATAAATCCATATGAATCATATGAAGAACTTATGTGAGAGTTAGTAGGTTTGGGTTTATGGGCATACTTCTTGCTTTTCCCAATTGACATGTTTGAACAAAGATGATCCTTCTCATACTTGAGTCTAGGTAAACCTAAAACTAAGTCCTTTCGGAGAGATCATTGATGGTGCCAAGTTCAAGTGATTGAGGCGACGATGCCATAACCATGACTTTGTTTTAGAGGCCTTTGACAGCAAGCAAATTGGAGAAGACTTCATCATATCTTCGATAGATATGGTGTATAGATTTGACCCACGTGAACCTCTTAAAGTTCCTTACCATCAAGTTCTCTAACGAAGCGGTATGTTTTCTCAAGGCTACTTCTAGATCGAATCGCAGATTGACCAACAGAGAACAAGTTGTGACCAAGACCTTCTACATAGTAAACCACGGAGATAACACTTTTGCCAACAACATAGTCTCCATAACCCATAATAGCACCGAAATGATCATTCCGAATCTAACTGTCCCGATGAATTTGCTCACGAAGTTCATGAGCCGTGACGGTCGCCATCATATGCTTGGAGCGACTGAGTCCGTGTACCACGAACGATTTGAGCGATCTGCGGTTGAACACAGACAAGAGTGGATAATCGGATAATTGGGATCCCATGCAAGAATGGGTTCCATTTGGTTAGTAACAATGGTTGGAACACCCACATCGAAAAAAAGCATTTATATCGAAATTAAGGCCTTTGGAATCATTGTGAATTGATGCAGTACTAGTGTGTAGCCACATTCACAGTGTGCTCACTTCTTAAGGAATAGTTCTACCGGTGAGGCATCCATTTTCTAGTGGGCATTGTCGATTATTCTTATGACCAACGGTATCCAATAATAGCCTATCTTACTAAATGTTCTTCACTGGGTTTCACTATTTTCTAACTTTCTTTCGTTTTGCCTTTTTGCCTTTTTAGCATTAACAAAGATTAACAATATTAATTGACAATTAACATCATTAGGCAAAACATTAACACCACATTCATGATTAGAAAGCGAATTCAAGCGGACATCGATACAAGGTTTGCAAATAGTATCGAATTCGAATTAATTACGATGCGCCTATGGCTAATACTAGAATCAACACGATTCGTTTTATTCGATTCAAGCTTAAAGTTCCTAGATTGTTCTTCTACTCTTTCCAATGCACATTCTTAGCTTGCGAGGTCCTATCATTCCTTGTATTGTCTTGAGACTTTGACTGCTCCCTTTAATGTCACGATTACTCATGTAGAGGAATGGGAACATTAGTGGGTTTTACAACTCTTTGCATCACTGTTTAGATGTGTTGGGATCTGAACTACATGCAGCACACTAAGGTTCACTTTCTTAAAACTAGAAGTCTTGGGATTCCTAGAAGGCACACTTGAGTTCTCTTTCATAGCATTGATGGATCCGAAATCTAAACTACTTAAAGGCACACTAAGGTTCACATTCAAGACATTGGGCATCGAATGAGTATCATACTTGGCAATAGGCATCGAACATGGAATCAAAGGATTAACTCTCTCACCTAAGGACTTTGGGCATATTGTGATCAAGCATTCTAGGATTTCTTGAGATCGTTTGGCATATAGGCATGCATGTCCAATTGCATTATCATGAGGTTTCTCTAACTTATCCTCTTCAACAATCTCACGGAGACATTCTAGGCAATCCTTAAGAGATGAGAAGTATGTTTGAATAGCAAGTTTGTTGTTCCTAAGATGAGGAGGACATATTTCACAGACAAAGCATATTTATTACAAGAGTGAACCTTTGATACACCATTCTCCCCATTGGTCATTGGCATTTTCCTTTTACGACTCTTGATTCTCAATTTCCTTTTGCAATGAAGCAATTTGTTCGTTATTTTTGTTCTGAGTGACCTTTATTGATTCAAATAACTCATTGAAATGACGTTTAACCTTTTCATTTTCTTCTAGAAAACTTTCGTTTTCCTTTTGTAATGCATTTACTAGGTTTTGAAGATGAAACGTTTGGGAATTCGAGAATCTAAAGGAGGAGGCATTTGGGAGCTGTCATATTGTTCGTTTGACCCTTTAATTGAGAGATTTGGGCTTTCAACTTTCGATCGTGTTGCATCGAGCTTGAATCATTCATCACGTTTATAATTTGAAAAGCGCATCAAACTCGGAGCATCGAGGATGTCTTGATATTTGAAGTTTTGACATTTTCTTTAAGATGTTGATATTTTAGTTGTAAATTAAAATGCTCAACTTCTAGTTTAGAAAAATGTTTAACCAAATTGTCGTGATCATCCATTTCAATTTTCTCGTTTAGTTCGTAATTAGTTTTTCAAGCTCAATGACACGATCATGGGAGACTTTCAGGGCAACCGATAATTCATGAAATTTGGAAGCATTAATGGAACAATTTGTAGCGATGAAAACACATCTTGAGCAATACATTCGAAATCGAGTTATCATTTAGTGTATGCAAGTTCTTCCTCTCAATCTCATTATATTTTAGTGCTCGCTCATAGTCACTAACTTCAACTATCATTGCATCAAATTCCTTTTCCATTCCCTTAATATCGGTTTCTATCCCTTTTAAGACTCTCAAAGTGATCTTTTAGAAGTTTAAAGAAAGGCATGACCTCGGTTAAATAACATTCTTTCATTTGTTCAAAACCCTTTCTCCTTCCGTTATACCGATGGGTGTGATCCTTTTCTTGCAAGTTTTCTCAAAATCAACAAATAGTTGAAATATAACATATTGGCTAATTAAGGTCTTGCTTTTAGTGGAAATTGTTCTAGGAACAAGATGCATTGGTGTATTAGGAGGATACACAATCGCTCTAGGCATTTTCCAAAGGGAGGGTTTGTTTCAACAATATTTTCGACTTTTCGCTTATCTAAATCCATTTTCCGAAAACTTGTTCGGGAGTCAACAATGTCTGAAGCTTAAACATGTTCAAGGAAATCCAGTTTTCCTTCTTGTAATCATGGGGTGTGATCTTTATTTTCTTCTCTACATTTAGGATCATCTAATTTCTTGTTCATCTTTTCCTAGTGACTTCATCGATTTCTTATCTTCCTCGATGCACTCAACGCAACTAGGTTTCGTCTAGGTTTAAGGATTTCATTGCCATCATAAAGAACCTTATGAGCATTTCTAGCCCTTTTAATGACCTCTGGATTTGGTTCCTTAACAAGGGAATGCTATGCTTATCGCTTAAGACCCTATGCTTAGTGATCATGTGAGCAGTCTGAATGGTGTTCCCTTGTATGTACAACTTGTTTTCAAGTTTGTTTTTCAAAGTTTTCAAATTAGAAAAATCTTTCAAGAGTTTTGATTCCTTTGCATTAAATTCTTGCTTAAGCATTTTCACATTTTCTTGAAGTTCTTGTTTTTGCTTAGCCGTTTTAGAAAGCTTTTCTTGCAAGGAATTTAACTCTTGTTTTAATACTTCTTCTCGAAAATTACTTTTTCTAATGATTATGCGCACTTGGTCATCCATTTCCCTTTCACGAGTGGTCAACTCAAATTTTGCACGTTGTTCATAAATAGCAACACGTTCTTTATAGGCATTTAGTTCGAAATTACGGACTCATCGAGGGCACATGCGGTGTATTCATCAAAAATATAGTCATTGTTGATCGCAGGAGATGCATCACTTGGTACAACTTCACTTTCACTTTGTTTCACATATTGATCATATGGGACAACATTGATATTACCCATATTTTCAATATTTGATTCAATAGTTTCGATTGATAGTACTTTGTCATGCATCTTTTGCACATCAACATCATCGTATAGTTTTATTACCTCGAGATGAGTTTGTCTTTGGATGGGCCAGACTTGTGGTGAAGAGGAGACCTTGGGAGAAACCATTGGAGAAATGCTAGCCATAAAGATTGTGTGTGCGATGGGTCCATCATCCACATCAGTCGTATGCATCACAATCGGCGACTTGAAAGGCATTCGATGATTGTGACCTATCTCACGAATAATTTGCTCATCCACATCGCATCATAGGTCTTGGCATTGCCCTCGACTAGAAACAACAATTCCTCTTCATCCAAAGCGGCACCATTATCCCGAGCTTGTACAAGCGACATCTTATCTCTCAAGTAATCGATTCGTGGACGCTTTGGAGATGTGCGGTTCCTTGCAATGTGTCCCTCACCACCACAGTTATAACATTTGATCGGCTTAGCTTGAGCTTGATTACCATTTCTTCCTCGATTATGATTACCAACATAACCTCTACCAGCTCCACCTCTTCCCCGATCATCTGTCTTTCTGAATCGGTTGCACCACGATCCTCCCATCTTTAACAAAGAGCTTGATTGTGTGGGTTAGATGTTGTTCGAGGTTGTTATTGGTTTATGGGAGAATTCATGTTTTGACTAATCGGAAGAGCTAGTTGATTAATGAAGTTACCAGCGTGTGCATCGACATCGAGTTGTTTGAACATAGGATCGAAATTAGTTTGTGATTACCATTTCCCATGGGTATGACTTGTGAGACTTTGGTTGTGATTCGATGTTTGAGTAGAAGGCGGTTGAGTCATTAGACGAGCTTGTCTCTCACCGGGTTGGTTTTGAGCCGATTAAGAACCATTTTTCAAACATAGCATGTCTCTCATTCGAAGGAGGAAGGCATAGAGTTGCTCATAGTTTGTATTCTTCAATCCTTTAGTGAGCTTCACAGAGGTGACAAACTTGTGCCATTCGGGATTCATGTTGTTCACAAATTTTGAGTTCAATGAATGTTAGGCATAGTCATTCGATGTTCCTCATGTCATTCACCAACTTATGAAATCTCACATAGTACTCATAGACACTCTCATCGGTTTCATCTTGAAGTGTTCAAATTCATCATAGAGTTGTGATTCTGTCTTCCATAGTTAATTACGAACCCGAGAGAAGCATCTTGACATTATCCCATACCGCCTTTGCTTCGGTGTTGTGATTGATCGACTTGTAGATGTCTTTAGGAAGACCTTGAAGAACAATGTTAGAAGCCACGATATCGACATCGAATCTCTTTTCTCCTTATCATCAAGCTCATCATACATCTTTGGTGCATCCATTCCGTAAATCGAGTTCCATCTTGATGAAGATCAAGTACATCTCTAGTCGTCTCAACTCGATACGGTCCTTCATCAATGGATTTGAGAATGTTGACACCATTTTCCTTTCCAAGACAAGACAATCGATTCGTTGAGCCCAAGAGTCATAGTCGATTACATCAAGCATGGGTGGGCGAGTGTCGATCCAAAGCTTGAACATCCTCTCAATGATGGAGATGATAGTAGGAGCGTTGGTAGACATGTTAACAGATTATACGGGATTTTATAACTCTATGATTAAACCGGAAATAGATTCTTTCATTGGATTTTACTAAATCAAGAAAAACCGTAAACAATCACCCAGTCGCTAGAAGATAATGCACCAAGTCGCTAACACCTAATTCGCTACCCCAAGTCGCTAAAGTCCCAAGTCGCTAGACAAATGCAAGTCGCTAAGTAGTAACTCGCTAAGCCTCAAGTCGCTAGCAAAATTTTGGCGACAATTACTACTCAAGTCGCTAAAGATTCAAGTCGCTAAAGAGCAACTCGCTCTGAGACCAAGTCGCTACCACTGTCGCTACCCGTGGTGGAGAGTCCACTACTTGTCTTGTTAATCGCTAGGTCTAAGTCGCTAGCTCCAAAAGCGTAACTCGCTACAAAATTGTGAAGCAAGTCGCTACGAAGAAAGAGATCCGTATATCAAGTCGCTAGCAAGAAAACCACATAAACATCACTTTTCAATCCAAAACAACCCAAACAAGATGATTCAAGCTTACCAAATGAAAACCTAAACACTTGTGATGATTCTAAACATAAAAGTACTAACAAAATCCAAGCTTTAACACAAGAAATCAACAAATGATGCACAAACCACTAAACTTTTTCAAACTCAAAAACACCTAAAACCACTAGAAATCCAAAGATGTGCACGATATGATCTAACCATGGCTCTTGATACCAATTGTAGGATATTGGTTTTCACATACACATCATAACACAAGCAAACATAGGCGTATAGAAGATGAGTTTTAGAGAGAGAAAGTTAGAGGTTTAGGGAACTTTAGTGAGAGAAAGAAAATCTTATTATGAGCTCCAACTCTCTACTTGGGAGGTGAGAGTATTTATAGTCTTACATAAACGCCACACAACGGTGTGGATCGGGCATCGGTGGGTAAAGACCGTCCGTCCTCCACGGTGTTACTTAACTAAATACTACTTAACTTAAACTAACTATGACTACGAGCTTTCTAACGATTACATATACTTGAGGTGACCGACTCTTTAATACCTGAAATTTCTAATTCCTAACATGGTTTCTTCACATTTGAGCTATTTAGATGTTGATTTGGTTTACTTCTTTGATGGTGGTGGTGAGGAGTGAGATGAAGAATCGATGAGGAGGAGACATGAGGAGGCTCGGGGTCCTTGGAGGTGCGAAGTATCCTCCTTGGAGCGAGTTGGATTGTTGAGAAGAAAGTCATCATAATTCTCTTCGTCATCTTGTCGGATTTAGCCTTTTCTTCCGTCGATCCTTAGCTTCTTCATCGATTTCTCTTTCTCGCCTTATCCTTTTCGGTTCCTCAATGTTATGTTCGGTGACACCTCCAAGCGTTTGTTGTTGCACAAGAGTGGTGGCACGGATCCCTTATCGGGTCGATTAACCGCATCGGATGCGGTGAGGAGTGGATAACACTACTTGATCCTCCGGGCCACCCATTTGGTCTTTTGAAAATTCTTTACCTTTTGAATGTGTCTAACTAATTTAAACTTCATCCGTAGGATTGATCCAAGTAGCTCTTCTTCTTCTTGAGCTTTCATCATAGGGCACAAGTGCGAGTCTTCCCTTTTCCTTTATCGACTTGAGGACTTGGAGGTTTTGTCACCAAGGATTGTCATCCTTGCGGTTTGAGTAGGTAATCTCTTCATCCGTGTCAAGACCTTGAGCTTTCGTCCAAAAGCTTTCTTTGCGGTTCGGGTTTAGGGATTGGGATGGGAGTAGCTTCCTTAGAGGAACAATCCTTTTACGAGGAGGATTCCTCTTGGGAAACTTCCTATGACTTTCGAACTTCTCGCACTTCCAAGCCTTCCTCTTCTTACGGTTCTCCCAGTAGGAGTCCCTCAAGCCTTTTCATCAAGATGGCCAACTTTTCCTTCTTTTACGGCTACCCGATACCTTTTGTACGTTTCCGACTTTTGATTTCCTTTGTAAGAAGGTGATCGGGCAACTCAACACCATGTTTCTTCGTGAGCGATTCTTTGATTCGGCGATGATAGTATGGGCTCGATCAAGATGTCATGATTATCGGGGTCATTGAGTCTCTGGGGATATCGGGATGAAGTCCAAGAGCTCTCTGGATCAATAGTTTGGTGTATCGACATAGGGAATTTTGGAGCCAAGCTTCTGATGAAACGACATCATATCTTCCCATAGCATGAGGCTTCAATTATAATGTCCTTCTTGTTGATCAATGACCGAAAATTTGCGGTTCCATGAGCTTGGGATGCTCATAGCCATTATCACGACCGTAGACCGATTTGGTGATGATCATATAGAGTGTCCTCCATGGTTGAGAATATTCTTCACTCCACGTGAGAGTGCTTAGTAATGATTCCCGTAGCTTCATCATAACCAATATCTATCAAGAATTGTAGGACGGTCTCTTCAAGTAGGGGTAGCAAAGAAGTCGGTTGGGCGGTGCACGGAATGATGAGAACGACTCGTAAGTCATCGGGAGTGATAGTGACTTGTTTGTGATTAAGAGTCGCATTCATAGCATTTTGACCGATGATCCTCTGCATAGAATCCCGAATTGTTGAATGTAGACCTCTCGGGCGTGGCGAGTGTGAGAGCATGTTCGTGTAGGATGATTCACGAGAATATCCACTACAATGAGACAAGAAGATTACGAGCATGTGAGGGTGTCAAAGTCAACCCTAAGGTTGTTCTTTCCAAGCTTTCTCGGATAACCCTCACGGAAAGATATCGGAATTGTAAGAACTTCGATGCATCCACATTCATTTGTTCACCATGTCGTGATCGAAATAACATTAGCCAAAAGAACCAACATATCGAAAGACATAATGTTAGTCAACGAAGGTCTTATTGTCTATTTATTGAATGTACAATGTCAATGATTGTTCTGAGTCCTAAGTCACTTGTTTGTCCAATAGTCCAATGATGTCGTGAAATATTTCATGAGTTAGTTAACTTTAGGTTTTAAAGTTTATGTTATCACTTATGGTTCACAACATATCAAGCGTTTAAGTTTATTAGTGACATTATTGGATTCGTAATGATATGATAAGTTTATTAACAAGTTTGTACACGTAACAACTCATAATGAAGGTCAATCAAGGCTTAAGCGTGGTTTGGCAAAGTTAGCGTGTGAGATGATATACGGCGTGAGACGAAAGCTTACGCGTGGATCCTAACTTACGCGTAAGAGAAGTTACAGCGTGAGGAAAGGGGACCTTATGCGTGGAGCTTCGGCGTGGCGTATAAGGACCTTACGCGTAAGGCTTACTCGTGAGAGTAGACCTTATGCGTGAGGTCATTGTTCACGCATATCCTTCACGGGATACGCCGTAGTCCCATTGTAGAACCTTACGCGTAATAGTTATGCGTGGGATTATTCTTCGCGATAACTTGACTACGCGTAGGGTAATCCTTATGCGTAGAGTTGCAAATGACCTTGATTACGAATATTAAGCGTAGCAAAGCACGAAATAATTTCATCAAATCATTATCATTAACACAAAACTTCATTTTATCAACAAAACATGGCATGAATCATTGGTTTAAGGGTTATCGTGAAAGTCATACGCGTGGGTCAAAACCCTAAGGGTTAAGATTTACGCGTATCATTTCTAGCCATGGGATTTGCACCAAACAAATTACGGTAGGTCTATGATGTTGAGAGAGTCTATGAAACAAGTTATAACATCTAATTCGTTGAGAATCAAGATTACCCAAAGTTATGAACTTTAAACCCTAATTCCAATTGTTAAACATTTAGAGTTTACGGGTGGTTAACAACCTTGAAATCATCAATTCATCAATATGTGAACATAACCCAACAATCTTTTGACCAAAACACTTTACATTCGAAAATACCCAATTCGACTCAAGAACCCTAGTTTTCAAAAATCATCAATATGTGTTTCGGGTGGATTTTGATGGTTAAATGATATCATTGATGTTATTAAAACATTTTGACATTATCTTTTAACCACAAACACATAACACATGATCATGTGTTCTTCGCGTAGCGAAGAACACAAAATCACCCATATAAGTAGATTTGACCGTTGGATTTATTTGAAAATCAAAACCAATGTTTAAAAACATGTTAGAAACATTAATCCACTTACGGTTTGATGATCAAAACACAGTTGGATGAGCGATTTTAGGCGTAGGATCTTGTTAGGTTTAGTAATAAATGTGAAGTGGAAGTTAGGTGGAGGACTTTTATTGAAAATGACTTTCATCTTTTGACAGTTTGGTCCCTCCACTTTTCCTTTTTCATACAAAGCCATTTAACTTCCATTTTGGTTACCAAACAAAGATTTTAAGAAATAACTTTGACGACACTCCCCTCGACTTAGGTAAATTGTGAAAGGTTATAAATTTTAGTCAGGGTGTCATTAAACCATAAACATTTACCATCATTGTTAAAAGAAACAACCGGATATAATAACATACAAGTACAGATGTTTTGAAGCAGTTAAGTGAAAATTTTCTCCCCTCAACACTTGATCGTAAAAATCTTGAATTTTGAAAGATTATAGTGTTGAAGGAAAAAATGTACTTGCCATGTTGAAAGATTATAGATTAGAAGAATATTTTGTTGTTTTATAAGATTTTATATTTTTGTATTTTGTTTTGAAAAATTATTTACAAAAGATGTTTTGGTGTTTGTGTGGTTTTAAGATTGTTTTAAGAGGTCATCCAATTCCTCTTGAGTCAAACACCTCATACCAATCCGGTGGATCAACTCATTAAGCCTAGCGGGAGGCAAGGCTTTGGTGAGAAGATCGCCAATTGGTATTTTGTACCCAAAAGTATAATTCAACGGTACTGCTCCACGTGGTCCTTGATGAAATGATGGCGAAGATCTATGTGCTTTGATTTGAGTCTTGAGCGAGTTGCGAGATTGCAATGGCACTCGATTGTCGCAAATACATCGGGATTCATCAAATCGTAACCATAGTCTTTGAGTTGTGTTCTCATCCATATGACTTGAGCACAACATGCGGACATGGCTACATATTACGCTTCGGTTGATGATGACTATGTACAATCCGCTTCTTGATTGCCAAGACACGGTTTATCACCAAGAAATTTTAGAGCTCTGAAGTACTTTTCCTTGAGTCTAAGCATCCTGCGTGGTCGATGTCTGGCGATTAGTTCAAAACCGAATCCTTCGGATACGGATCCCAGTTAATGGTTCCCTTGATGTATCGGAGGATTCTTTTAGCCTCGAGAGGTGGGTTTCGATTGGTCGCGATCGATAACGGGAGCATAGATAAGCGGCAAAGACAATATCAGTCTGCTAGGCTATTAGATACATGAGAGACCCAATAATACTTGGTGTTGGTAGGGTCAACTAATTTCCCATGTAAATCGGCGTCTAGCTTCTTGGTATGAGTCATTGGTGTGGCATAAGTATCACGGTTTTCATTCCAAATTTGTTTAATAGTTCAAGGGCATATTTGGGTGACTCAAGAAAATACCACGGGGTGATTGGTGAACTTGCGGTCCTAGAAAGAACGTGAGTTCACCCATCATGGACATTTCAAAATTTTTCTTCATTAGTTTTGCAAAAGCGGTTGAAATCTTTTATGTGTAGACCCAAAATGATGTCATCCACGTAAATTTGAACAATTAAGATATGTGCCCGTGATATTGTATAAAAGAGTTGGGTCAACCGAGCCTTTGGTGAAATTATTAGCAATGAGGAAAGATGATAGCTTATCGTACCATGCCCGAGGGCTTGTTTGAGACCATAAAGAGCTTTGTTCGGTTTGTAGACATGGTTCGGGCACTCGGATCAACGAATCCTTTGGGTTGGTGACAAAAACGCGTTTCTTTCGGTTGTCCGTTGAGAAGCGGTTTGACATCCATTTGAAAGACCGTCATATTCATATGAGCCGCGAACGCGAGAAATATCGAATAGCCTCAAGGCGAGCAACCGAGCAAAAGATTCTTCAAAGTCTATTCCTCTTCACGACGATAACCCTTAGCAACTAGGCGTGACTTGTTTCGGATTACGTTCCCTTGACATCAATTTGTTTTTCCAAATCCATTTGAGACCAATGACGTAGACCCACATTGGTCTTTCAACCGATTCCATACTTCAAGACGTTTGAATTGGTTGAGTTCTTCTTGCATGAATTCAATCCGAGTTGTCTTTTGTCATTGCGTCTTTAATGTTTTTAGGCTCGTTAGCGACGGTGAGTGCATAAATGCAATGTTCACCATCTGTGTGAAGACGTTGTCTCGTAACGATTGGTTGATTCGGGTTGCCAATAATATTAGCGGAGGATGGTCTTTTGTCCATCTATGTGTAGAGGTTGATGTTGGTATACATTATGCGATTACGAGGATTCAAATGGTTTGTTGAAGATTCCGCGACATCCGTGCGCGAGACTCATTAGCAAACGGGTTAAAAACGCATTTGGATCAAAATCCGCAGTGGGGTACTTCATTCGTAATATCATCACCGGTTCATCATTGTTGGAAGTGGTGTGTTCAATCTGTTGTGTTGGAGTCAACGGGTGTAGGTGCATCTTCAACAGTTGTTGTTGTAGCAGTGTATCGGTATAGGAATATTATCGGGTTGTGCGGTGAAACAGCGGATACACCGAGCACGTTCATCAATATCGTCACCGAGCAGGGAGCAAATAACCTTTCCATTTGTTGACAAGTTAGTGGGGGCTTTGTTCGGTGATGATGGGGTTTGGGGAAGTTTAAGCGGTTGTGACCGGGTTCTAAGTCATTATACTCGAAGCCATTTTAGGAAAAGATGAAATAAGTATGAAACAAATTAACCTTTCCCCAATTGACGTTGTTTCTAAATTCACTCCCCAACCGATAACTCGTCTTTAGAAGATTTGAAACTTTGATGAAGTCTAAATTTCCTCTAACTTTTGAAGGTTTCATTATGCAATGAATTTGTAGATGAGCGATAAACCACACAAAGAAAATCGACTAATTGCGGAAGATCCGCTCGAGGGTAAAATGCGAAACCAACAAGATCTTCTCGTATGTAGACGCATAACACCAAACAAACCACGAAAGACGAAATGATATGACTTTCCCTTGAATTTTGTGGTCACATCACTGTTAATATGCAATAACTCGATACCAAGACCGTGTGTGAGGCATCATAACATCATATTTGGGTAACTTCACACAAGATTACCCGTGAAAGTTGAGACGATAACACCGAATTAAGGCGTTTGAACTACGGATCGTCTCATTTCTTCGTCTTAATTGAAGAAATTCAAGAAGGCATAGGGTTTTCGCAAGGAAGCACGTAGAAAAACAAAAAGAAGCAATGACCTTACACTTCTCCCCTCGATGTTTTCAATGAATCGAATCATACACCACGTATGTTGATGATGAATTGAAGACAATGAAACCATGTATGAGGAGATAGTGAAACCATGTATGTCCAATTGATCGAACAAGTGTGAAGTACCAAAAATATTTCGAGAGAGTCAATCACGATAAAACATCTCATTCATTATGTTGATCATCACCGTGTCATTGTTGTTGAAGCGGTTTGATCTTCATTATAGAAGATTCGGTTGTTGTTGTAGATTGTGTGTATCCGAAATTAGAGTATTATCGGTTGTCAATGGAAAAATTCAATACATCCGAGCACGACTTTTGGCGAATCTTTAACCGGAGGAGCAAGCAATGTTTCCAATTCATGACGATTAAGTACAATAGTGGAACGGTGATGGATCATGATATTTTTACGGTTAGAAAGCGGGTCCTATGTTTGTTTTGCGGTAGGAGCCATAGTCATTGTACCTGCATAGAAAAATAGAAGGGGCAAGAAAGAAGAAACATGGATCCCCAAGTGTAATCGGGTTCCGGATGTTAGAGGCATAAAGATGTAGTGTCAATTATCTTCTTGACACTGAACATGCTATTTTGATAAGTTCCTTTCCTACCTCGGGGATGGATGTAGAGGTTTCACACTTGTTATGGTGCAACTACTTAATATCTTGCTGTAGGAATCCACCTAAGACTAGCAGTTTTGAAAACTCTACCGTTGGTATCCATCTAAGGTTAGATCTAAGGGATGTTGAAACTTCTTTTGGGAAGAATTTGCGTCCTATATTGATCCACCTATTAGGTTTCGAAATTTTACGTTTAGATCAACGGGTTTATTTCTAACTGCGTTTGAGTTAACTTAGGTTTTGGTTTGCTACTACAAGCGGTGTTCAATAATACACTCGAAGGTGATACACTAGGTCGTGAACCTAAGATTCCATCCTTTTGAGTAGTGCCCTTTCCTAGCCTTTTCTAGATCATAGTTCTTGTATCGTCATTTGAATCATATGAATTTTTACGTTTAATGCTCGGTTTAGACACGGTGTTCGAACTAATCCTAGATTGGCCGAGCGACCACTTGTACATGTATAATGAAAACAGGTTTAATGAAACATGTTTAATAGAAACAAGCATTATTGTTGGGCCAAGAATGTGGAGGACTTGGTTTTGACAAATGATTATTCTCAACAACTTGGGAGGCAAACCGTGGTTTTGACGATTTTGAGCGTTCGATTTAAAAGCGGTTGGTTGTCTAACAACCGATTGGTTTCTAATTGGTTTTAGAGACAATTTCCCAAGATTGTTGGTTTTGCAAAATTAGTATCCACAGCCTTGTCGGTTAATCTTCTCGGTTTGTTTTGTAAAGCAACATGTGCAAGCCCTTTGCTTGAATTTGAGCCTTTAAATGCTCATTTTCATTTACTAATGTATCCACACGATTACTTTGATCATTTGAAGACCGACCATTGTGTTCGAAGAAAAGATTTGTTTTGTAATTTAAGTTCAAGAGAGATGCAATGTGCCTCTAGTTTTGAAAAATCTTTATGAAACGAGCAATGGTCTTTTGAGAAGAATGATTTGATTCAAGAGTTTGATTTGACATTTCAGTTGAATTGTTAACAAGTAAGGGCTCGGACATGAGATAGTTGTTCGGACATTGTGCAACACATTGGTCAACCTCTCCTTCATTACTAAATTCAGGTTGCTCAAGATGTTGTGTCGCATTTCTGATCGAGAATATGATTAACGATGAGATTGTACCTCGACCATCCGTTACGTATCGGTGTCATAGGTGGGTAAGATATCTTCCTCAACCATTTGTTCTTCGTCACGTTGAGCTCGGTGTCGTAGTTAAGTATGATATCTTCTCCGGATCTGCTTTGTCATTACCTTTTCAACGCTACAACCTCATTGTCCGCATTACGACGATTGCGATAATCACAACATTCTCAACGTCCATATGAGCATGCCTTTCATGTACATCAACTCTTTCACCTTGCACGCGGGATATCGGGAATTTGATGATGTCGACGCTTGGAATTGTTAATCATTGGGAATTTGAATGGTTTCCATCTTACGTACACCATTTCAAAGATCGTAATCCATTGATTTAAACACCGCAAAAGAATCAAAGAGAAAAGGTGCGTCGATATAGCACATGAAGGTCGATATAGTGAATTGCAATTTCCTCCAAAAATAATTTTAAAAATTTTGACTCTCAAAATTTGTAATTCACTATAAAATTCAATTCTAAGGTTGAAAGAAAATTTTGAGTTATGACAATTTTGACGCCAAATTTTACCGAAAAATTTGAATTTTGGCCCAAAATTTGAATTTTTGACCAAAATTTTCACAGTTAAACCAAAATTTGAATCTCGTAAAAATTGAGCGTTTAGTCTCCTCGAAAAATTAAATTTTACTCAAATTTTCCGCCAAAAACTTTTTTTTTTTTTGATAACTTGTGTTGATGGATCTTTGTAGTCGAATGAACCTTTGTTGATGAAGTATCCTTAGGCGAGAAATCACAATAAACCAAGTAGCACTTATGCGTAAAAACACCAAAGCTACGCGTAACAATCAAGAGTTACGCGTAGGTTTAGCTTACGCGTAAGTATGGAAAAACGCTAAAGTTATCGTAGACAAAAGTTAGGCGTGAAAGTTAGGCGTAGGATTATCTTATGCGTAAGACTAGGCTTAGGCGTAAGAAAAATCTTATCGTGGGATTTCTGGCGTAAGCTTATGCTTATGCGTAATTTTAGGGTTTTATCCCAAGTGATCTTTACACTTCACGGTGCAAAAGATATCCAAAGTCGACGTATTTTCGGACTTATCCAAGTAAGAAAACACGGAGTAAACCACGAAAATGAAGATCAAACCAAGGAAATACTTACGCGTAGTTTTAGGGTTTTGCTACGCGTGGGATTACTCGTAATTTTGATTTTGCCCAAAATGTTTCTAAACCGCTTTTGTGTGATGAAATAGCTTCAATAACACCAAAAGACACAAAAGTGTGAAACTTGATGATCCAAAGCACTCAAAACAGCTTATGTGAGAACGATACCCACGAACAAAAACAAGCTTAAAACTTAGATCCACGCGTAAAGTTTGAAACTTTTGCCAAAAACAAGTATTTTAACACCTTAAAACGTTGAAAGTACAAGAATCTTGGATTAAAAGTGTAAAAACAAGTTTTAAGCGAACCAGTATCAAACGTGTGTTTTAAGCGTGGGACCGAAACCCACTTCAAAAACAAACACGATTCACCCAACTAGTAGGCGATTGATACCACTGTTAGGTCACAAGTTTTACAAACACAAGCTTATAAGAAAGAGATAAGGCGATTGAACAAGTAAACAAACACACACACACGATAATATTAATACGGTTTATGCGTAGGAGAGTGAATGAAAGAAAACTTGAACAACCAACCTTCAAATGAAGGTTTACAAGAGTATTTATAGGAGGAAAGCTAGGGCAACACTCCTAGTTTCCATCCTTTCTTAAATGGGCTTGGGCCTAAGCTCATGGGCCTTCTACATAAGCTTAAGGCTAATAACAAACATAAAGGCCATAATAAAGCTAACTATTACATATTAATTACTAACACTTGATTATGGTTTAGGAGTGATTCCAACAGCCCTAGATCTGCATTTTATCATCTCCACTTCACACAACACATCAAGGACGATTGGGGTTCCACTCCAAGCCAATTTCCATCATTTCCAAACCACTTTCCAAGGGAGAATTCACTTTAATTCATTCATAGCTTTAGCCATTCATCAAGTATTTATATCAAACTCAATGTTTAGTTTATTCATGATTACATTCATTATGTTTGTTGTATTTTACAACATGAGAGGCTAAACACTTTATGTGTTAGCCTAGTTATGAAATTATTTATATTTTGATCTTTGTTCCTTGTCTATTTATCGTTTTGTATGGTTATCTTATGTGCCTATTGAATGATCCCCGCGTTTTGGTAGTATTAAGACTAGTGTAGAGCCTATTAGCTAGCTAGTAGGTGAATCTAATTGAACACTGGACTAGTAGGTTACTCGAGGTAGGATGGCATCTATCTTGATTGAACGAGTTGAACCGATTACCGCTTACAGTAGATTAGGTGCTTAAGAAACGCGGGTAAACCCTTATTAGGACCAATATAATGGGGTTTAAATGTAGAGATGTGGAATTGTCGACATTAAAATAGGTCTGTAAGATAGTTGGGGGTTTAATGAGTATGTTCTAGATGCCTAACTTCGCGAACAACGGAGTTGAGATCATAGGAATTATAGGTTAGGTTTCGACAACAAATCGGACCTAAGGATGTTAGAATCACCAAATAAAATGAGAGTAGACATTGCACTAGGAATAAGATCATTGCATTAATAATGTAGTAAGGTTAGCACATCTTTCTCCCTTGATTAATCAAACTCATCCCCTTTCCGTTATTTATTTCTTGCAAATTAGTTAATTAAAAACAAAACTAATCTAGTGACAATTAAAACTTGAATTAGAAACCGACCATTAGCTCTTGGGACGATCTCGACTTTACCTAATACTCTACATATGACCGGCTTCTCTACCCGTTAGTGCATAACTAGATCATAGGTAGACGAGATTTTATATATTTAAAATGTTATCTAAAATAAGCATCAAGCATCATGGTTAAAGACATTATTGATTGGGATTAATAATATCTTCAAAGGTTATAACTTGTAAGAACATGAATGCACAAAATCAAATTTGCCACAACGTGTTTAAGAGCCTTTGGTTTAAGAGAAAATTGCTGTACAAGACTTTTTGAACCGTATATTACGAAACAAGCCATGAAATTAGTATTTTGCGCGCAGTGCGTTTGGTTGGGCGCACAGCTTAGGTGGAAAAATCAAATAGCTACACATGTCCAAATGATCACCAAACTGCACCCAGTTGGACACGTGGACATGACATGCGCCCCATGAAAGGTAAGTGCGTCGCGCGCTTGGGAAACAACCATTGAGAGTGACATGTGGATGGAGCGCGCGTATGAGGAAGAACATAGGTGTCGCGCACCCACTGTGCTACATAATATAAAATATGTAAAATGAACAGTAAATCTTTGCTAATAGAGTTATTGAAATATGTTTTTCTTACAAATGGATCATCATTCTTTAAAAATATCTAGAAAATATACCAAAACATCACAAGAAGATAGTGCAACTATTAACAGTTTTTTCTTCATATATATCAGACAATTTGCTCAAAATTACTCATTCTTACACACTAGTATTATGTTTTATGTGGAATTTTCATTTGCTTACCTTTATTTTGGTGTTTACCAAAGGACAAATTCCAATCATCCATCTAGTTTAATCTAATGGTGAGGATTAACCTAAGATTTATTAGATAAACCTAAGTCCATGTTTTTTTCTTGTCTTTTTGTCTTTCTTTTTTATTCATATTTTGTTTGTATTTTTCTTTTAATTCACGTTTTTTTTTTAAATTCACGTTTTTTTTTATTTAGTTTTTTTTTTAATTCACGTTATTCACGTTTTTTTTAATTCGCGTTTTTCTTCGCTTTCGCGTTTCGTCCGTTTCATACGCTTTCCCATTTTCTTACGTTGCTCATTATTCATATGTTTCGTCCATTTCGTCCGTTTTCATACTTGTTTTACGCTTTCATAATTTTTCGTCCGCTTTCATACATATTTGTCCATTTTCTTACGTTTTCGTCCGTTTTCATATGTTTTTGCCCGTTTTCTTATGTTTCCGTTCATTATTTATACGTTTTCGTCCATTTTCGTCCGTTTTCATACTTGTTTTTACGGTTTCATACATTTTCTTACGTTTTTGTCCGTTTTCATACGTTTTCGCCCATTTTTTTACGTTTTCGTTCATTATTCATACGTTTTCGTCCATTTTCATACATTTTCGTCCGTTTTCATACTTTTTTTTACGCTTTCATACATTTTCGTCCGTTTTCATACATATTCGTCTATTTTCTTACGTTTTCATACGTTTTCGTCCGTTTTAAAATGTTTTTGGCTGTTTTCGTCCGTTTTAAAATGTATGCTAATACGTTTTCGTCCGTTTTAAGACGTTTCTGAATATCACAAGTGATATTCTGTGATATTCAGATGATCACAAGTGACATTATGTGATATTCAGAATATAACTTGTGATATTCTAAATATCATAAGTGATTTTCAACTAATGTTTTGTAACATGAAAATCATAATTGATATTCAGAATATCACAAAGTGATATCCAGAAAATCACAAGTAATATTCAGAATATCACAAATATATAGTTTGAGGGTATTTGTTTAACCTTATTTTATTTGCTTATTAGCTTATGTGATTTCGGTTTATGTTTCACAAGCTTAATTTGCTTATTTTGAAACTTATAAAAATATGTAAGTTCATATTTACCACGTATAAAAAAAATGGTCAAATTTTGGTTTAGAGTTCATGCATATTCGTCCATTTTCATACATTTTCGTCTGTTTTTAAATGTTTCGGCCGTTTTCATATGTTTCTAAATATCACAAGTGATATTCTGAGTAGCACAAATGATATTCTGAATATCACAAGTGATATGCAGATGATCACAAGTGATGTATGTGATTTTCTATTCGAGTATCACAAGTGATTTTCAATATTACAGTGATTTTCAACTAATATTTTGTAAAATGAAAATCACAAGTGATATTCGAATACCACAAAGTGATATCCGTAAAATCACAAGTGATATTCATAATATCACAAAGTGATATTCGAATATCACAGTGATATTCGGAATATCACAGTGATATTCAAAAAATCACAGTGATATTCAATATCACGTAAAATCACTGTGATAGTCGAAACGATGAAAGCGGGCGAAATGTATGAAAATAGACGAATGCGTATGAAAGCGTATAAACACGTTTGAAAATTGATGAAACGTATGAAAATGGACGAAACGAAGAAAACCGATGAAACGGACGAAACGTATGAAACGGACGAAAACGTATGAAACGGACGAAAACGGATGAAACGTATGAAACGGACGAAATGTATGAAAAAGATTTAAACGTATGAAAGCGAAGAAAAAACGCGAATTAAAAAAACATTAATTAATAAAAACGCGAATTAAAAACGTGATTTAAAAGAAAAAAAAAAAACGTGAAAAAAGTGAATTTAAGAAAACAAAAACTAAAAAATATGTGAATACAAATGAAAGACGAAAAACAAAAAAAATGGACTTAGATTTACTTTTAATTTGGGTTAATTCTACCATTAAATCAAACTAGATGGATGATGGAGATTTATCTATTAAGAAAAATAGATTTGTGAGTAAGAAAATAAATTGACCCATGTTTTCTAATTCTTGCTAGGGTAATGGTTAACTTGCAAAATGATAAAAGTCTTGTAAGTCGACATTCTAGCGAAAGTTGATATATATCTCAATTCTATGATCCAACGAACCAATAATACCCATTCATTTAAAAAAAATTAAAATTAAATATCTCGCAAACCGTTGGTTGTTACACGATAAAATCATATTATCATGACGAGAATTAAATTATCTTTATAGATACGCACTACTATATATTTTTAACGATTTTTTATTTTTCAAAATTTCGTTTAGAAAAATCATATATGATTTGTGAAAATCATATATGATTCGATTTTAAAAATCATATATGATTTTTCCTGGAGGAATTTTGGAAAAAAAATTGTCGAAAATATAAAAGTGCATATTAATAGAAAGATAATTTAATTCTCGTCATACGCATATTTTTATAACAAGATTTATCGTTTAAAGATATGTTGTTTTAAAAAAGTTGAAAATGGTTTTTATTAACTTTAATTAAAATGGATGGTAAGACGGTTTATTGGATCTATTGAAATATGAGATCTATATTGATCTGACATTCATAGTGCACTAATTAACAAACAAGTGCGAACTACGTTCATAAATAAAAATCAAAGAATTTTATAAATCTAGTTCTTTGAGGTCTGGTTTGTGTTTACAAACTCTTTGAAGTATCAAACAAAAACTGAACCACATGACACAGATCACCACATTTTACCAACTGAAAATGTTACTGATAGCCCAGTTAATCTCTTTCTTGTTCAGTTCATTGCAGTTTGGTGGTTCTTTAATACAGCTCAACCTCTAAGAAGATCCGATAAGCATTACATTACATGTATGGTTCAACCACTGTAAAAAAAAGGTGATGCATAGTGTTTAAGAAAGATATATTCTTACACAGAGATTTACCGTCACGAATCATAAGTGCATGAGAGTACCACCTCTGGATGCAACTAGTGCCTTACCCGCGTACACCCTCTAAGCACGCTATCATTAAGAAACTAGTTGAAGCAAATATAAAGTAGCAACAGCATAAGTAGCAAAAGCTATTTTGAATTATTAAGAGTCAAGATGCATTTTCTTAAATAAGTTTTAAGGATGTTACAAATGAAGCCCTCCTCTAAGACCATATGCGAGCTTGCACCTATCTAAGTTCTTTCACCAATTTTCTCAATGTCACTATGTGTTTTAGATCTGTACATATTATCAATCTCACAACTTATCAGACTAAACCACTAAGACCGCAACTTCATCTACCCTGAAGAAGCTCTTCGGTGTTGCAGCAGGTCAAGATCCCAACATCCATCTGGCAAATTAAGTCCTTCCCTTTAAGCAAACAAGACGGAACCTGATGTGAAAAGCGCAACATTTCTCTCCTTGAATCCAACGAACCGCATGCTCATCAGGGTCCCTTTGGTAAACTGTTTTATACCCTTTTACCTTAACCAAATTAGCCACACGAACTCCACGCTCTTCAGAATAGTCACCAACAACCTCCACCATTTCATACTGATGAACGACTTCTTTTGGTGTTTTTCTGTTCCAATTTTCAGACCAATTCCGATACACAGCCCAAATGTCCCCACTTTTCGGGTATATTCTAACACACCCCCCTCTACCAGCCTTTTCTCGTCCTAAAAGATGAGAAAAGATGTTGACTTGGTCAACAACATCGGAATGAAAAACACGGAAACTTCCACAAGATTTAGTGAATCCAGATTCAATCCATTTCACATTACCAAACTCTGTATCGGTTTTTGAGTTTAAATAACTTATATGAACCCGAAAGGGTTTTACTGACGTGACTTGACGGATCAAACAGTAAAGACGAGGCATACCATCTTCTTCATCATATATTGCCCATATTTGTTTCGCCTGGAATACTTCCTCGGATCTGTCAGAATCAAAGTCATGAAAATCCGGGTCAGGGACGGTTAATATCTTTTTCACTGTTGTCCCGTTTTTTTCAGCTTTTGAAGTTGACTTCATTTCTTCTAACTTGACCCGAATCACAGATCTGGCTTTCTCGATTAACAACTTTCTTGCGTCAAAAGTAGGGATGATTGAATTAAACCCATTTAGTACATTACTTACGGTGACATCTGGCACCTTTATCGAACTCGTTTCACCATTTGTGCTCGTGATGCATCTCCCACTTCTAACCTTCTTTTCCTAGGCCTACCCATCTTAACAACCGGGTTTCACTGCCTTGACGTATCCCGTTGGATTTTGCTCCTTTGACATTTCCATTAGCCGTATGATCATGATTCACAGAATTGTAGGAGAACCCGTTAGGATCAGATATAGCAGAAGTATTCCACTGGAAAGGCTCATTATTATATGAATGATTTGTGGTGGGCCCGTTATTGGTTGTATATGACCATGGACAATATGCCACTGGAGCTGATCCAGTTTCAACAGCAACGAAAACCCCACGACAGTTTTTGCACGAAAGTCGCTTATTCACGTATTTTCTGAGATATTCATACTGTACTCTACAAGACGTGCAAACAGTCCAAAAAGTGTTGGTTGTAACCGCAGACGATGTGTTTGACCGGTCAAACATAGTAGCTAAGTACTTATTTCTCCTAAGATCATATGCTGTTCTTTTTGCATTATCTGACAAAATCGTCCATGCTTCCGAGACGAGCTTGAACGCTTCATCAGCGTAATAGTCTTATTCTTGTCAGGGTGCAATAGGACAGCCAACTTTTGTACTGTTTTCTCAGCACAGATTTTTTGCAGATGGGTCTAATCCAAGAACCGAATACAAATCAATTTCCCCATTTATTTTCATCTCTGATGCAGCATAGATTTCATAAGTAGCCACCATGTGAGTGATACCCTCGAGTTGAGGGAAAAAAACTTGAGACATTATAGCAGACCGCTTTGCACCTGCAAAATCTCTGACTGCAAATAGCTTCTCTGCTTGTTCTTTAGCTCTAAGTGCTTCTTCCTTGTTTGATCCCATCTCAAAAGTCTAATCGTAAATCAGATCTTTCACAAGTAAACACAACCCACCATGACTACATGCCTGTAAAACCATTTACTTTCAGTAACTAAATAAAATGATATCATATTATCTCATCAAATGAAAACGACCATGTTTGACTATTAGTCAAATATCTTGTGGACCTGGATCAATATCAATACTTTTAACAGAGATGACTGTCAAAGTAAATAATTTTGGCTTGATCACTTTCTATAAAAGGAAAGTAGTGCAATTTTCATGATCAGCTATTCCACTGGAGCCCGATTAAATGAGTGAAGATGCAAAAGCTGGTAAAGTATCAAAGCGCATCATATCCAAAATGTTACTAACTTTAGGCTGCAGTGCAACACCGTCAATATTCTTAATTGCAGACAAAATTTGCAGAGCATATCATATGACAACAATATACACATCTCTAGATCCTTAAGTCACTAGCATCATTACACAGCAAAAAAAATTACATATCTAACTTTTATATCAAAATCAGGAATCTTACACTAATTCAAGCTTAAATCACTAACTACTCAACCACATGCTTAATCTTAAAAAAAAAAAAAAAAAAAAAACCTTTAATTCCACATATAAAACAAGACTAGGGGGTGTTCTTCAAGCTCATTTAAGGGCTAACGAGCTTATCTGTTTTCGGCTTATATTTCATAAGGTCAATTTTTTCGGCTTAGTTTGAAACTTGTGGGCTTATACAAGTTTGTTATGACATAAGCACATAAATAAGCTTAATACCCCTTAATTGCAAGATATCGCATTTAATCAAATTGCAACTTAATTCCAACAACCCAATTCATATAAACACAAAGCAATATAAATTCAACCATAATCATCAACATACACCATGATCACATCTCAAAATCATCAAAAAGATCAAATCTTTACACATTAAAACACCTAAAAAACAATCATTTCATATATCAACATTACATTAACACAAAACTAAATACTTACTTAGATCTCCATCCTGCAGCAAATTCAACATCACTTAGATCTCAAAATAGTAACTTTTTTTATAAATCTTGAAAAGTAAAATTGGGGAAAAATTATTTTTTTGAGTAAATTTGGTAAAATTAAAAACTGGGTATTGCTTAAAATCAAAATAAAAGAAAAGGGTATTAAAAAAGTTTAAAACTTGATAAGAAAAAAATGAAATGAAAATATTTAGAGTTGATGAAATTTATGCATAAATTTAGTAAATTGCCGACCAGATATAATGATGTACAAGTGATATTTAAAAAGGTTTTGTTAATATAATTTTTTAATAAAAAAAAGTGGTTTATGAGTTACAAAAATTTGTCTACAAATTTACTTTTGGTTAACTGTAATTTTTTTTTTCTTTTTATTAAATGTACAACCAAATAATGTATGCGATAATATATTATTGACACTAATTGTAGTTAGAAAGTTTATATTTAAAATACTGGTTTTGCTAACATATGTTTTGTTTATTGTGTAAAAAAGTTTGATTAGCATATTTTGAAATAAATAATTTATATATGCAAACGAGCAACAAGTTGCGTCGTTAGATTTTTTTAAATTGCAAAAATTTCGATCATCTTAAAAACATATGTGAATCTACATGTCATAATATTACTGTTTGTAACTCGTTAAACTCTGTTGATCTATTAGCATATTTAAATAATAAAGTAAATGTATTTAGTTATAGAGATTTATAAGTTTGATTAATGTTTATAAACCAAGCTTTTTAAGTTAAAAGATGTGTATTAATGTAAGTTTACATGCTACCTTTGGCTTTAACCACATATTAGAAAAACTAAAAAAGAATAAAGTGTATAAAATTAAATAATCATGTAATGATTGCGTAGTGAAAGTTCTAAGCGAAACTTTTCAGGTTTAGTTTAGGTTGTTGTTTTTCCAAAGTAAAGATATGTGAAGTAACAGAACTGTACATGTTTTGATGTAGAATGTGCAAGTGAATGAAGCGTGGTTGTTGTGGATTTGGAAGTTTAAGGTGTGGAAAAAGTTGGTTGCTTTTGGTTTCATGTGATTAAAGGGAAGTGTTAAAGTGCGCAGGTGTGCGTGATACGCACCAAGGGGAGGTGGGGTAGGGTGTGTTTGGTAGTGGGAAAAGTAAGCCTTGGTTTGGTCCAAAGAGGATCTAAAGATTGGAGGTGGAGTACCTTTTAGTAGTTTAGGTTTGAAGTTGTGTGTTTGGTAGTTATTTTAAGAATGTTGTATATGTCTATTTGGTTAATTATATGTTATATTTGATAATGGTGTATTAGAACATTTGGACCGACATGGTTTATGCGATTGAACAATGATTGACATATCGAATTTATAAGATTAAATTTATGCCCAAGAAAATATCATGTTGCATATTAAAATCAATGGTAAATATGAGGAAAAAAAAATAGTGTTATTCATATGATATAAGTTTAATGGATTAGACACAACTACATGAGTTAGGTCAGAGGTAATAATGATCACAATCATGACCGTCAACTCAACATCACGTGAGCTTCTCTCTCTTCAACTAATATCACCACCACCATGGTCATCACTACACAAATATACCCACTTATACATAAATATACCTTGTAATATACTCACACACCCTAATAAAATATATTATCTCTATACACAACTTGGTCGTCCGAACGGCTGAAGTTCTCTCAAATGTCCATAACCAACGTATTTAACGGGTGACATTTTTAGGGATGACACGTCTTTGGAGGTGCCACCAAGGCATAAGACAGGTGAGTGATTGATGATTACCTCCAACCTTAGTAATGGCAATTATTTTCCTCTGTGGTTCTAGTACATAATACATCTTTGACTTTACATTTTTATGAGTCATTAATTGAGTAGGTTTATGCAATGTGCGTTTACACATAAAAGTAAAAAAACTTTCCTAAAAAGAGATCATGAATATCAAGGGTTCTTTGAAGGCGGTCATGATCCATATTTGAAAGTGCTCGTTTGGTTAAAAGCGATAATATGGTGGTCAAGTTAAGTAATGGGTCAAAACACATGTTTTGGGTAAAAGATTATAACTATAAGCACCTAATCAAATAAGGCCAAGGTCACGCCTTGTTTTATATTTTTAAATGGAAGGTGCAACATCGACTTGTTAGTTTAATGGACATAAAATAATAGATGTGTGTTGGGATCGAACTCGAAACCACGAGATTGCACACTTTACGTATGTGAATTAAAGTTTTAATAATTAAATTTAAAATGTTGTATTTAGTTATTAATTACACAAAACGGATTAAACGAACGTTAAGTAATCAAATGTAATAAACTAATGGTCGTTAAATGTTAAAGAAAAGGACTAATGAGAAAATTAGAAGTCAAGAAGTTTTTGGAATATGTGGGAGTATTTACATGAAGACGTGAAAAATGCAATGGTATCTTTCAATGTTTTTGTTATTTCATTTTCATTTTTCATAATTAGAATATATGATACATGGTGCGTTTATAAAATCCTGTAAATCATAGTGTCTTAGGCTTTTCATAGTTCTTATATGGTAGGCATCTAATTATTTAATGAAATATCGTATATCGCAGAAACGGGTTTTGCTTCTCATTATCTTCAAAGGCTTCAGATTGAAAATGAACCCGTTTCTCATTTTCTCAAGTTTCAGATACTCCTACTGGAGCGCCCTTATTATCTGAAAATACCAAGCAAAAAAATGAGCAAAACTTGTTTTACCAATTTGAGATTGTCACAACTCACAAGTTGAGAGGATTTTAGACTTTCAAGAGCTTAACTTCTAGCTTAGAGTGAACGAAAGATTGTGCAACTCAAAATGACACCACCATTTTGACTTGGAGAGCAACATTCTAGCCATATAGATCCCAATATTGAAGGCAAACTTTGGTGTTGCAATGGCTTGATTCCACTCGACCCAAACAAAACAGGTTGAAAAAATCCTAATAATCAAGTCATATATGAGTGATTGGGCACGCCTAGAATAGCTACCCATTGTGGTATGTGGCGGTTGGTGTAGGGATTAGAAAGCCTAATCCTAATAAAACTTGGACTCTAAGTTTCTACAAGTATAAATACAATGCTAGAGGTCATTGTTTATTATCCTTTGTACACAATACCTAAACCCTAAAATTATTTTCTTGGTTTCTTTTGCTTGGCACGATCGCTTAAAAATCTACAAGTGGTCGATTGGTTTGTTTTTTTATAAACAAACGTTTTGTTTAATCAAACTAGCATTTACTTTAATTAGTTAATAAATACGTGTGTATAAGAACGTGGTATAAACATACTTTTGTTTTTATCTTGGATTGAATTACAAAGCGGTAGTGGTAATTTTATAATCCATATAAACCCTAATTAAGGTTCATTGATTGGAGAATTGCTTGGATTGATTATTGTTTTGCTAGAATCGCAAGGTACGATACTTTTATATTTGGTTAATTAATTTACGTGTTATATGTTCCTTATGCTTCCAGACATTTTAATGTTATGTGTTTAATTTATGATATGTCATGTTATTAAATTCCAACACGACGTCAGTCAATGTTAGCATCATACTCTTCTTATGCCCGACATTATAGTTCCGGTTGGTGAGTCAACACATAAACTAATGTGCGTATGTATGTGTTTAAGTAAAGTTCAATTTTCTGTTGCAAATATAAGATTAAAATGTGATTCATTGTTGTTCTCTATGTTAAACCACAATGAGCTCGGATGGGAGGCGAACAACGTGTTGTTCGTCCTTTTTCTTCTGTGGGCCGTTCATGTACCATGGAGCCGCCATTCTTCCGTCTTAGGGATTTAGCCGGTGGAATAACATAGGCGCCGTTCATTTTTTTTTTTGTGGATGGGTATTTTTTGGGGATCAATAACATGTGATTTTCTATTTTTCTAGAGAAGGAATTTTAGTTGTTAATTTGTTATTGGGATGTGCAGACTTGAGCCAAAACAAATATGACCCAAGTCAGACAAATTTTTTGAACCATAATATAATAGAGTTAAAAGTGGAATAAAACGAAGATTTCATAAAACGATAAATAAATGAACATATTACCTTCTAATTAGTGATTCTACGATCTCCCATAACAAAAAAAGGCTTACGTACACCCTCATTTTTAACATTAATAAGTTCTTCTTTCTTTATGGCACAAGTTAAAGCGCCGTTAAAATAGTCATCACCCATCCGATTACGCAAATCAGTTTTAATGAGCTTCATTTTAGAAAAACATCTTTCAACCGTAGCAGTAGCAACAGGCAAGACTAAAGACATCTTCAACAACCAATAAACCAAAGGATAAGATGTATGCTTTGTCTTATCCACCATCTTCTCAGCAAGTTTGGCAATACTATCCAATTTCACCTTTCTCTATTTCTTTTACTATTCTTTCTTTGTGACTTTCTCGGAGCATATCTTTTCGTTTACAAGAGCCACAAACAACATTTGTCACCGTAGATAGAACATCAAAGAAGTCTCTAACACTCTTGTGGTTTTTTTGCAACAGCCACAACTACTAACTGGAGTTGATGAGCAAAACAATGTACATAATATGCTGAATCATTTTCTTTTAAGAGTGTCTAAAGCAATTGTAATCGATCAAGCCAAGGAATATCGATTTGTGGATGCGGTTAGAGGTCCTTGTGAAGAATCGATCGTGTCATTTTCTCTTGTAGATTCTTCACCAATAGTATCATTATCGTTATTAGGCGGAAGCTTTCTTTTAAATAACTCTCAATTTTACCCTACAATAAACAAACTACAAATTAGAGCCATTACACTAAATATTTTAAATACAAATCACACAATTTCATATCACTATTACATGATTATTAATCCTAACAATTGGTGAACAATATAAATAATATACACAACAACAAAAAAACTATTACATGATTAATCCTAACAATTGGTGAACAATACAAATAATATACGCAACAAAAAGGACACTTCAAGTCTTCAATTTCATTAAAAGCTTGTAACAAGCAAAAAAAGACTAAATATCTCAAATCAATGAATCATCATACTATCAATTGTAAACAACCAATGAAAAAGAAAACTTTAAAGAATATAATAAACAATTGAATGATATATGTCGAACCTGTTTCATACTCTCCAATTTTGGATTTTATAAAATTGTTAGGATAATGAATAAACTTGTTTCATTAATAAACCTATTTCATCTTTGGGCTTTTGTGCTTTAATTTATTAATTTTTTGGGCTTTTGTCATATTGGGCCTTTTACAAAATTCTATATATATATATTTTGTAATTAAACCAACTAAATAATCTAGAACACATTTTGACGCACCGGCATTTAAGATCGTTTTAAGAAATCAATAGTTTTTCAAAATTAACACTATATCGAAAAATTTAATGGGTGTACGTGCACCAGCAGCACCCCAGCTCCGATCCCCCGAGGATGTGGTTGAGGTAGCAGATGAATAACACGTTATTCGCCTCGACACCTTGCACTCTAACAACATCTTTTTGCAAGTCAATGTTGTCAAATACTTTAGGTAAAATGTTTTAGAAATATATTGTACTTGCCACTATTTCTTTTGTGTAACAAACAATTTTTTTTCTTGTACGGGTACTAATCTTTTAAATTCGATATTCTTAGAGTATTTTGTGACATTTTTGCCCCTCTCAACTAACAAGAGTTTTAATAATTTGAAGGGAAAAAATGTCACAAAATACCTTAAAAACACCAAATTTAAAATATTAGTACCCGTATAAAAAAAAATTTTGTTCCATACCCAGAAAAATAAAAACTACGATAAATATGATACCTTTATAAAAGATTTAAGGAATACTTTATAAATGTTCTATACATTTTCATCATAGTTGAGGGTATTTTGCACTTCATCACCTTCTCACTTCAGCCCTTCTTCCCGCCCCATCGCCTCCATCTCTCCCAAGATTCTTTATTCCAATTCACTAACTACAAAACCCTAAACTCAAATACCCACTTAACAAAACCCCAAATTTCACACCTTTTATTAAACCATGGAAACCCTTTTCAGCATTAGTTCAAATTCCATCTTTCATCACTTCAAAACCCTAAAGCTTCCACCTTTTCTGCACCATTTAGCTCAGAAACAAAACCCAGAATTGGTTATGTTTAAAAAGCAGTAATTGTAATGATTTGAAGGGTTTTAAAGGGTTAAAGATGATGAGTGTGGTCAAGTGTTTGAGTAGTAGTGATCAAGTTGGGAGTGTGGAAAATGGGGTTAAAAGGAAGAAGAATCTTGCAGTTTTTGTTTCGGGTGGTGGGTCGAATTTTCGAGCTGTTCATAAGGCGATTCTTGGTGGTGAGGTGAATGGAGAAGTTGTTGTATTGGTTACAAACAAGAATGGTAAATTTTAACATTTTTTCAAGGCTTAATTTACCTTGTTTGAATTTAATGTTATCACCCGAGCAAATGCACATACACACTTGCTTCCCCGACTCCCAAACGACCCATTTGACCCGTGAAAAGCTTGATAACCCTTGATGGAGTAAAATGCAAGTTATAGCATCAAGTGCCCAAAACAAAATATAAACGAAATAATGTTTTTGAGGTCTTTCATAGTCAAATCCTGAGACCCTTTTGATATATGGCTATATGCTTATTATGTTTTGTGTTTGATGCAGTCAAATAAGCAGTTAAGGGTGTTTGGGTAGAAGCTTGCGATAGTCGTTTTATTTTAGGGTGAAATTATAAAAGGTTATGAATTAGCAATTTCGGAATTTCTTTTCGTTTCACACTTGTTTATACTTGTATGATTCAGACCCTTTTTCTTCTTAAATCATCAAATACCAAGGTTGCAAAAATCGCGAATCACTAGTCAGGCAGTCGACCTCCCTGTAGCTTGTAATCGGTTTAGGCGGGATTAATCGGATTGCCATTGTAATCGGTTTAGGCGGGATTAATCGGATTGGCATTTTTGGCAAGTTTTGGGTATTTTTAGCGAGTTTTGGGTATTTCGACAAGATCTTCCTTAAAAAACATCGTGTAATAGATATAAACAGGAGTATAAGTGATTAAAACTAGTTTATGGCGAATTTTGGTTATTTCCGGCAAGATTTACAAATTTTCGGCAAGTTTGATCATCATTGACAGTCGTTGACCACAGTTGACCGATTTACACAAATTGGAAAGGTTGGTGGCCCTGTAACGCCTAGGCGGCGATTAATCGGCCTTGTAGACCTTGTTTTGCAACACTGTCAAATACTGATTATTTGTTTATCTGGTGGTCAGTCTACATTCAATTTTTGTTTCGGTAATTAGAATCAGTCAAAGAATCAAACTACTGATTATCAAACATGCGATATCGAATTTTATCATAGTTTAATATTGAATGATTCCAATGGTAGAACTCATAGAAGCACCTTTCAATTTCACTCTGTTAGCTAGGCATACACAATAAATAGTTGTAAACTAAGCTGTCCAAGGAAAAAACAAGCATACAAGCTCAAATGTGAACTGTGTTGCAAAACTGGGATTACAAGGCGATTGATTGGCTATTAATCACCACAAGGTCAGTGACCGAGGGTCCGAGCGAGTTGAGCCGAATCGGCCAAAAAATCGGTTTGTTCAAAGTTCAGTCAAAATTTGACCAAACTCGGTTTGATGTATTTTGAACATTTGTTTTAATGTTTCTGAGCATATATCTAGGGTCCTATGAACAATTTTATCGTCCTATGAGCATGTCATACATATAAATTCTAAATTTGTATATAAAATTTCCAATCCGAGTACCCCGCCTATGTCGATTACTCACACAGGTAGCCGACTGCTCGGCTCGGTACCGCTTGGTGAGTTTTACAACCATGAATGTAGGCATGAAGTCTTCCCATAGTGAATTCAGAGGACCTATCTACCACTACTTACTTTTGTGAGATTTCTCATCTTTCCATGAGCAAAGAACATGCTAAAAAGATTAGAAATTATAACTACAGTTCTACAGGAAGCTATTTAATGATGCTTTGTTTTACTTAATTTATTCTTAATATGTGTAGATTGCGGAGGTGCGCAGTATGCAAGAGAGAACGGTATCCCTGTTATAATATTTCCCAATACAAAAGGTGAACCAGAAGGTCTATCTTCAAACGATCTTGTAGCTGCTCTAAGGTTTGTTTGACCTATAATTATTTTTATTGTTAACGTTTTTGTTTGTTCTTGCTGGTTTCTATTGTTCATATATTGTTAATTTTTGCAGTACATACAAGATTAACTTTATCTTTCTAGCTGGATACTTGAAGCTTATACCATCCGAATTAATTCGAGCTTACCCAAATTCAATCTTGAATATTCATCCTTCACTTCTTCCTGCTTTTGGAGGCAAAGGGTATTATGGTACAAAGGTGCATAAAGCTGTTATTGCTTCCGGAGCTAGGTACTCGGGGCCCACAATTCATTTTGTGGATGAGAATTATGACACGGGTCGCATTTTAGCTCAAAGAGTTGTTCCTGTGCTCGCTGATGACACTGCTGAAGAACTTGCTGCCAGGGTTCTTCGTCAGGTAACTAAATTTATATCATCTGAGATAAATTAGCTCGTCAGTTTTTGTAATCTTTGATGCATGGTTGCTCATGAAGTTTGATACTTGAAACATTTTTGTTAGGAACATAAAATGTATGCAGAGGTAGCAGCCGCAGTTTGTGAAGAACGTGTGATTTGGAGAGAAGATGGTGTTCCGATCATAAGAAGCAAATCCAACCCAAATCATTATAGCTGACAGACGGATACCGTTATCTTTTTATCCAAGGTTGACTGGGGTTGACTCTGCTGGTATGCTATTTTTGTGTTGGCCAAATCTGACAACTCACAACTTTGTTAACTCCTTTGAGCCTCTAGTTGTGTGTCTGTGTGCATTTTATGGAGACTGTTCTTGTTACTTAAAATTTAGTGAGTCATAAAAGAAGTCATGTTTGTATGGTGTTTTAACATGATTTTGAAGGGATGTAGTTTTGTTAAACTACGAGAACAATGGGATAAAACTCACTTGATTGGTGCCAGCAAATGGTCATGGAACAGTTTTGCCCGTATAGGTTGTTCATTATTGTGATAATTACCAGTAGGAAGTAGAACATGTTTATTGGCATACATTATTGGTTGTTCTGGCCGGGTTGGGGCTCGCTGTATTAGTTAATTACTTGGTCAAGTCTGGTTCTTTGATGTGGTGTTCATAGGTGCTATATGGATTAATGCTTTGCGTTTGGTTATCATTCGTGTCATCTCTTGGCTTGTAGTCCCACATCAGTAGTTACTTTTCAAATAAACCACCATTAGCTAGTGAAACCTACACCCAAAACTGACCTGGGAGCCTGAAAGCTCAAATGAGATGATGTATGTAAGTTGGTTAATTAAAACATAAATGGAATTTGGAATTCAATAGAACGTTAGTATAGTCTTTTGAGAAATAAAAGTCTAGGAATGTAATTTAGAAAAGGGATAATGTATTAGACTGACAGTAATAACACCATAACAAGATCAAAAATAACGCCGTCACATTAGTGTCCAACTTAACTTTCTCTTTTACTATATCAAACACTCGTAGTAAGATGATCACACTCACACAAAAAAAGCATACTTGTGAAAATTAAACAAAAACAAAAGCACACATAAACAAAACAATTCATTCGGTCCAACAGCAGATAAAACAAATGAAATGGTCTAGAGGGACGCGTTCGGTTTGGTCTCCGTAGAGGGGATGTGTTTGAAATGGCAAGGGACCAAACTATTTGGTCTTTATTACATTCAGTTTTAAGAGGCCATCTAAGTTTTTAGTTATTTTCTTAAAGGTCACTTGGTTACTAAAACAAACTTTTAAGCTATTGAATTATGTGTTTGTTTTCATTTATATCAACTATGACTTTAGATATGACTATCAAACGGTATGAATGTTAAAACTCACCTACCAAAATGAATAAAACACTAAATCTGAAACTATAGCTATACATTTTTTTGACATTTTTAATAGAATAAAGTCACATCTAAACTCACATCTAAACTGAGAGTATACATGGTATTTCATATTTATTACATAGCCACCATTTTATTACATACCACTTCTTTTTTTTCAATTCCATTCGACATGGAATTACCTTTTGTCATATATCATTTCTTTTATTTCTTTCCAACGTCCATTACATCATACCAAACAACATGCGTAAATGTTTTATTTCATTCCAACAAGCAACTAAATAGGTCAATGGAACAGTAATTACTCATTCAATTACTATATTCATTCCATTACATCGTGGATTACATTATTTTATAAGTCTATTAAGTCTAACCAAACATATCAATGAGTTTCTTTAAAACAAATGCGACGTTTTTTATATTTAAATTACAAAATTTCTCTTTATCAGACATTTTACCATGATTCAAATTCAGATTTCTTAAACAATTTTTAACAGTAAAACTTTAAAAGAAACAAACAACACCTAATTATCTCTTTAGACAATGTGAATGAGTGTCTTGACAACTGGAAACATATACATGAACCAAATGGAATAATTTCGAATTATATCCGTTTGTTACTACTCCTGGCACCACCGATATAGAAACGAAAATAAAAGCTTTCCTCGTTTTCATGGGCACCACGATGGGAAAGTGAAAATGACCTTACCACGCTCTTGCCTTTTAGCATCATAATTCTTCTTCATTTCCAAATAAAATATTAACACATGAGAAACCAAAATATACAATTTAACGTACAAAAGTAATGACTTGGAATGGTGAAGCAAACTAACCAACAAAGAACAAAATCCACAATTTAACTTACAAATAACCCTTAAAAAATAGTTGAATTCTTTATTTTTTCACGATATAATCAACTGTGATTTTCTTTTTTATATAGATCATAATTTTATAGGTATCATAAATATTTTAAAAATTATCCACATATATAAGTTTTTACAATTACAACAAAGTTACACTTATAGGTGTCACAAATGTTTCCACACTTTTACTTATATACACAATTTTGCCACACTTTTAGGTGTGGACATTCAAAGAATGTTTTCACACTTTTAACCATAGACATTTGGATAATATCTTCACACTTACATATGTAGGAAAATTTGTCACACCTAGGGGTTGAAACGAGCCGAGCTGCGCGTGAAAAGCTCGGGATCGGATCGGTAAAGAGCTCGAACGAGCCGAGCCTAAACGAGCTCGAGCCCGAGCTCGAACCTAAGTTTAGGCTCATTTAATAATCGAGCCCGAGCCCGAGCTCTATACAAAAAGCTCGTTTAGGCTCGCGAGCCTAAACGAGCCCTAGAAATATATAAGTATATATATTTTCTACACGTATAACCGTGTTAACGAGCTCGAGCCTTGTGTTAACGAGTCGAGCTTTGTGTTAACGAGCCGAGCTCGAGCTTGTGAAAAGTTTAACGAGCCAGCTCGAGCTCAAATATGAAGCTCGAACGAGCTCGAGCTTTTATATATAAGCGAGCCGAGCTCGAGCTCTGGCGACTCGGGCTCGGCTCGACTCGTTTTCACCCCTAGTCACACCCCTTAGAGGGGAAGGTGTAGATCAGGTCGTTGCTCGCCGTGCCACGGTGGCAGCCTCGCCGACGCTCGCCACCACACCGTGGTTCTTCGCCGTCCTTCGTCATTTGATGCCTTGCCATCTGCACAACGAGTTAAAAACACTGACAGTGGGACCCGATTGATATATTAAAGGTTTGATTTTCTCTTCTTTTTTCTTTTTTTGATTTATCAAGTGTGTGTAGTGTGTGTAATTGTGTACAGGAAGAAGAAGTGGTTTGTGGGTTTGTGTTGGATTTTAGAAGAAGTGGGTTTGTGTTGGATTTGAGAAGAAGTGGTTTCTGAGTTTGATTTGGAAGTGGGTTTGTGAAATTGAAGGTTTGTGAATATGTGTGGAGGATGAAGATGATAATTTTTTTTTATTATTATTTTTTAAATACGTTTTTTTATAAAATGAATTTTATTTTATTTAGAGATGTGAAAGAAAAATTAAATTGTAAGTGGTGGGCCCCAAATGAAGAGGTTGAAGTTTGTTGTGAGTGGGGGTAGTTGTGGTTAGTTGTGGAGGTTTGTTATGATGATGTGGCGATGACGTGGCGGTGATGAAGAGGTGAAGCCTCTTCACCACACCTTCCCCTCTTTCTGCCGCCATCTCTTTCAGGACGAGGTCGTTTGTTCGGGCCGAATATATCCTCGAGACATGTAATGTCAATCGGATCTTCGGCATCCCACTTCGGGTAATTTTTTAAAATCTCCCAAGCGTGAACATACCCAAACTCCTTTCCACCAAAGCGTTGCTCAAAGTTCAGTTTCGCATTCTCGAGATGATCGTGGTCATTTTCACCACTTCGACGCTGCAAATGTTTGTAAATAGCGTTGAATTTTTGGCAATCACCGTTAATCCTCGACCATTTACCCGTGATCATATTTTTGGTACGATGGTCATCGGTGGTCTGATCATTGAACATCTCCATAATGTCGTTCCCAAAGAAATCTCGAGAACGGTCATTTCCCATGTCTCGATCTTGCGAAATTTCTATCCAAATTTGCGTAGCAACCTTTCTTCAACCTTGCTCCACTTCCTCCTGTCTTCCTGGCCTATGACTTCCACATCTTCGTCATTGTCTGTGTCCAAATCCACAGCTTGTTTTGATTTTTTTCCCTTCGTCTTTTTCCCTTTACCTTTGGCCGGTTCACGTGATTTTGGTACTTTGAATTGTGAATCGGACGGTTGTGATTTCATTTGGGGAAACGTTGGAGGTTGTGACGGGTTAAAAAACCGTGGAGGTTGTGACGGTTAAAAAACTGTGGTGATAGAAATCGTCCGGGGAAATTTGCGAATCCTTGTTGAAACGCATATTGTTGGTTAAGAAAAATTTCTTGAGGAGACGGGTTGGAATTTTGCAAGGAGAGGGTAGACGGGTTTGAAGAACCCCCGTATTGTGGTGGGTTTGAATTTAGTAGGTTCGTGAAATACCCTCCGTCATTCGGGTTTTGAGACATTGTTTTTTTTTTAACTAGAGATAGAAAGTTGATGAAGATGGAGTTGATGAAGATGAGAAAAATGTGGTTATGGTTTGTTATTTATAGGGGTGGTATAAGCTTAAAAAAAAAAAAAAAAAAAAAAAAAAAAAAACTATGCTTTTTTAATGGATATATTTTTCAAAATTAAAATTATATCCGTTTGGTTTGTGGCTTTGTCGGAGAATTGATGATATTTGGTTCATTGTGCAGACGAAGAGCACCCCACGGCAAAGACGGCGAGCTAGCCACGGTGGCGGCGAAGTGGACGACGAGCTCCACACCTAGAGCTCTTATTACCAAACATGAGCAAGTGTGGTATCTATAATTTTATACATTTTTAACTGTGGACATTTGGTGTGAAAATTTTAACTAGCTTTTTTTTTTTTTTTTTTTTTTTTTTGGTGAGCGACTTAAAATGAGCTTCCTTAACATCACACTACAAGAATCGGGGGGTTTTGGCGACAACGAAAGCTGTCGCCAAAAACCAAGTACTCGTCGCCAAAGGTTGTTAGCAGAATAGCGCGACTTGTCGCTGTTACAGTGTCGTTGCCAAAGGCACGTCTCTAAGGTTTTAGCGATAATAGTCAACGGCTTTTCATGACTACCAAATGGGGCCCAACTTACTTCACAATCAAAGATAATAAATGGGTTGTCGTTAAGGGTGTCGGTCAAAAAATTTCACAATGAAAGAAAATGAAATTACCTTGAGCGACGACAAGTGCCGTTGCTAAGGTGTTGGTCAAAGTGAAAGTCACAGAACTAAACTTTGTCATTAAGCAACTATTGACGACGAAAAATGTCGTTGCCAAAAGTTTTTTTGTCTGTTATATTTATTCGTGTAGTGTAAATTTATCTTAAATATGAAGGTGATTTTTGAATTAATAAAGGCGTATTAAAGTAAATATTTATTATGAGTATATATGTGTGTGAATCGATTTAAGGTAGGTATATAAAGTTTCTCTTTTGAGAACCAAATTTAGGTATTGATTACCAACAACCGAAAATGATATTTATTGTATTGAGTTTACATTGTGAATTATGATAGACTTTTTATGTTACTTCAAGTAAAAAAGAAGAAGAATGAAACATGAAACGTAATTGTGAATGATTTAAGGTACTAAGCTAGTCATGAGGGTTCTGTTGACAAAAGAGGTTTTAGTAAAGTAGCTTTGAGAAAGGTGTGTAGACCGAAACATGCATGTGGTTTAAGTTTGGTTCCAATTGATGACATTAATATCGCATTGTTGGGAAAATGGTGGGCCAAGTTTAAAGACAATAATAATAGCTTATGGAAATAGGTGAGTAGAAGCAAATTAAAATGGAACGTGAATAGAAAGTTAGGTGCTGAAAGCCACTTAAGACAACATCTGTTATCGAACATTTGGTATGATATTATGCAGTTAGAAACGGAAGAGAAAGGTTATTTACTAGTGGGAGCACATCATTGGAAGTGGGTATTGGACTATTGGGTGATGGGTCTTGAATAAGAATTTGGGAAGATAGTTGGGTGGATGGAAATATTGGGATTTTATAATCTAGTTAACCAAGTAACACAAACAAGTGCTTGTTGTCACAATTCTCAATTTTGGTCATTTCTCACTCTACATTCATCATACTAGTCATGCATGGGTTTGCATTTCACATCAAGCGTAAATTTCATATTAAATAAGCGTTATCGCGTAAGTTATTATTTTGAACATTTAATCCGATACTTCCAAAATGATCCCGATATATTTTATACTCACATTTAGTTTATAAAAACAATATTTTAGTTTACCTAGTGTTTTAAATTTATTTTGTATATAAATCGTTAAATTTATATTATTACGACGCTTTTCTTAAAAACTACACGATAATTATTATATCACTCAAATTTTACAAGGAATGTATTTTTACAATTTTTATGATCTCATTATACTCTACTTTGATCTATTAAAAGTTACTTTTACCTAAAACTACCTTAAATACACTAATGTATATAAAACCTTACAAGTTATTTTTACCTACACATCTTTCCTACACTTATTACAAATTATACACATTATATAAAAAAAAATGTATTTTACAAACACAATCCCCGTATCCGGCCAAGGGGGGGGGGGGAGGTAGTCAAAGTGGGTAGATTTTTTTTCTACAAAACTAAATCTATACACAAACTTCATTCATTTATCTCATTCAATAATATTGCAAAGTTAAGTAAAAGTTTTTTTTTCTTCTCTCTTGTTCTTCCTTCCAAAACCGGCCTTCCTCAAGGTGTAGAAGAGATCATCAAGTTTTTCCAAATCAAGTGTTTTACAATCTAGATTACACTCTTATTAAAGGTTTTGAAATAAAAACCTAGGGTGTTTAGGTTAATCCTTGTTCTTATCACCTCATCATATCACTAGTAAGCATCTCATGTTTATTTTTCATCTTACATATTCATTTCATATTCATTTTATCATATTTGAGCCAAAAACATGCAAGTCATATGATGTTGTACCACTTTTCAATGATTTTCAAGAGTTATGAATATATATATATATAATCCATCCTATATTTATCCCTTGTTAGATATTAGTCTTGATGATGTTTAGGAACCCATGACACCCTAAGAAGGTGTATGGTAGGATTAGAATAGCTTTGGAGTTGTTTTGAAGGGATTGGAATAGGTTTAGTACGAGAAAAACTCATTTCGACACGTATAAAATAGGGTCTGTCCTTATTTTAAATTCAGGAAAATCCGACAGTAGGTATATATTTTGGGCTAAATATTTAGAAAATACACTTTAAAAGCAGCGTGGCGGCTTGAGCAATTAAAGCGGAGCTATAACGAAGAAGTTATGAATTTTACAAGTTTGTGAGGAAAACTATTAATTTGAAATTTCAACATTGAAAATGTTACACCTTACGAGTCAAAATGAGTCTTAAGTTTTATAAATTGTGTCGACTTATCAAAAATATATTAGTATACTTTGACACGAATCTAAGGATGTAGAAAGCGTGAAAATGGACTTGTAACGATTAAATTACACGCGATAAACCAAGTTGCGTAACTATATTCTATTAGCAAAATTAATATATCCTTTATTACAAACATACTACGGCAACTAAAGGACCATGTTGGCGGACGTTTTAACAATGATGTAGAACTTTTATAACGTGATGTCTTCTAGTAAAAGTAAGTTAAGCTAGCATATTTTCCAAAATGTCAACCGTTTGTTGGCGGAGTTATAACGAATAACATATAGTCACTCAAACTTTGCCGAAAACTATCCTTTAACTCTATTTTTGGCCTAAAGTGCAATACTTAACCTATATTTTTTGGTGATCGAGACCTCTAGGATGGAAACTTAAACACTTTGAAACTTTAAGATATTGATACAAGCTTCCCAAAACCGTTAAGTTCGTTTCTAACGCCGACGTACACCATTTCGACTAACTTTTCAAGACCATTTTAGTCGCTTTCATGAAAATTTCAACGACATTATTTCTGACGAAAGTTATAATTTCACAATAAATCATTAAATGACTATCGTGGGATATCATTTCAACATAAATACTTGTAAAGCATTTTATAATATGACGGATGTCATAAACATATTTTGACGATAAACATTATTTCCAAAGCGTACAAGTGGTATAGATATCATATGGAGTTGCATGCACAACATTGTATCACGCATTCACAACAACATATCATAACTCAAGTCATAACATTCATTTAGGTCGCGGATAGTTTCCGAGCCTCATTTTAGTGCACTTCATTTTGTTAGCATATCAATCATACCGGTGAGTTCATTCCCGCTTTTACTCGAGTTAAATTCCTATAAACTATTTGGGGCGAGATTTATGCTTATTTATCCAAACAATTAAACTCTTTTGCCAAACAACACTACTTATACTTTAGACTTGATTGCGTTATATACTTGATTGGGTTATACTTGATTTCATATGTATATTTGGAACAAACATACAAGAATTAGTGGCTCCAAATTAAGTTGTTGGAAGGCTATTAATTTACAAACATACAAGAATTAGTGGCTCCAAATTAAGTTGTTGGAAGGCTATTAATTTACAAACATCCCAATATTTATATGTTGGATGACTCTTGTGGTGACATTTATACTTTTAACTACCTTAATGCATATTCATGATTGTCATTCTATTTTAGGCAATGGGTTGTGAACACGGGTTGCAAGTTTTGTATGGGCGAACTTGGGCGGGTGGATTTACAATGCCTTTCTTTGTGTGAACATTCTCTAAGTATTTCAAATCATTTTAACACAAACTTATGAACTCACCAACCTTTGTGTTGACACTTTTTAGCATATTTATCTCAGGTTGTAAGGCGATAGCATTTCATGGAGCTTTTGGGTCTCATGGCATACATTGGAGTCTAGTGTTTTTATCTATTACCATTCGACATATTTTGTAAACCTATATGTATTATCAAACTTTGAAATCTCATGTGTTGTAAACTTTAACTTATTTAATCGAATGGTAAACTCTTTAAAACGTCTCATTATAGAGGTCGTTTTCTTTATCCATACTTTGTGCTATGACGTCATATCCCAATGACACTATCGTTCATTGCGATATTTTGGGGTGTGATGATTGGTATCGAGCCTTGGTTATAGAGAACTAGGTTGCATTTTAGTTCCTAGACTATAACCGCTTTCACCTCGATCCTTTCGTTTCCTATCGCCTTACTCACTTTTCGATGCATATGTTTTCTTAAGTATTTCTTCTAGAACCACCTCATTGGATAACGTGGTTTCCTTGTACCAATAGGGAGTCCCAAAATCTAGTTGGGTCATCAAAGATATGGAGCTCGATGTGAGCACTTATCTAACTTGATCTCGTGGCAGTTCTTGTTTGATGAGATGCGAGATCGAGCTAAATAAGTGTTACTATAAAATTTGGATAGATTTGATGACTTTGCCCGAGGATGGGAGTTCTCTTGAGGATATTTGGGAACCGCTGGCGACCAAACCTCGTAGTGACTTTAGCACCTAACAGATTTCCTATACACCAGTCGACTCTCCCAGATACCTACCCTAAATTCCTCCTCCTTTGTTTAGAATCGGATGATAGAATGGCTATCTATTTCAAGAACAACAATCGCCGAGACATGTATGCTTGGTGGTATGTACACGTGTGAAATGAAACAATTATAATTATGGTGGCCAACATAATTATAAATTCGTCATAACCAGCGTGGACATATGCGACCACGCGATCGTGATCGATAATGGGTACACCTAGGAACCAATTGTGGCGTGGTATTATGTTTGAGGGCGTTAAGTATAGACATTGGGAATTCAACGGTTCTTTCCCTTGCGAGATAATGGCACCAAAGAGGTAACACGCAGATCTTGGCGAGGTGGTGCGGCGCGAGGGTGGAATAGCGGTGGGCGTGGAGGTAGAGGAGGTGGTAGCGGCGTGGGTAACAATGACAACAACATCGGCGGAAACCACGATTTTGCCGCCATCATCGCTCAACAACTTCAAATCTTGCTTCCCACTATTGTCACACAAGTTGGAAATCATATGAATAACTCGGAAACCACGGGGCAGGAGCAGTCTGGCGACACCAACAATGTGGTGGCGGTAACAACAACAACATCACTAACAACAACAACAATTGGATGCACATATAAGGAATTTTCGGCATGCAAACACAGCGGAGTTTGATGGTATAGGAGGTGCTTTGGCGTATACTCGATGGGTAGAGAAGCGAGTCGATGATCGACATCGACAATTGTGCCACATCGAGGGTGAAGTATCTTGCTTGTTTGCTATCGGAAAAGCATTGACATGGTGGAACACACACCTCAGAGCTAGGGGCGGAGCGGCTATAGGTATGACATGGGACGAATTTAGGCGTTATTGAAGAGAGTCTTGCCGGACAATGAAATGCGAAATTGGAAGATGAATTTTATCACCACTCTATGATAGGGGTGGTCACGCACCTACAGATCGATTTCATGAGTTAGCGGACTAGTTCCTCATCTAGTTACCCACAGGTCTAAGAGAATCTCGAGGTACATATATGGTCTTGTCCCGAAATCCGTGGAACCGTGAAAACAAGCGGCCGTCTACAATACAAAGTGCAATCTTGAGGCGGGAACCCTAACAGACGAGATGGTTAGAAATGGTGCTTTGAAGAGCGGTGACAAGAGGAAGGAAGCGAGCGGGTCGAATAAGCAAATGGACATGGTAGCAGACAATGAAAAGGGCAAGAGTTTTTGTGTGCAACTGGTATTGAACAAAGAGAGTATCTTGGTACACATCCCAAGTGTGCAAAATGTGCTTATCATCATCCGAAGACCAAACCACGCCAGTGTACAAATTGTAATCGATACGGCCATCTTAAGGAGCGATGTAAAACACAGTTAGCATGAGGAATAACCAAAGGACTTGCTTTGAATGTAACGGCCGAACCACTTAGGAATAATTGTCCTAAGTTGAATGGAGCGCAGAGGCAACCACAAGGTAACCAACACCTAGCTTTAGCAATTGAAGGAAACAACCCGAACCACACCCGATGACGATCCACCTCGACCTCGAGCATTCTATATAGGGACCGAGGCAGCCCGCAACGAGTAATGCGTTTTCCCTAGACGCATAAGTTTGACATAAACACTTTGACCATACACTTGATTTGCGAAACCTTAGGATAGAACTTTATGTATCATCGATTGAATCACGAGGACGTGATTCCTCGACATGGGAAGAATGTCACAATTCTCAATTTTGGTCATTTCTCACACTCTACATTCATCATACTAGTCATGCATGGGTTTTGCATTTCACATCAAGCGTAAATTTCATATTAAATAAGCGTTATCGCGTAAGTTATTATTTTGAACATTTAATCCGATACTTCCAAAATGATCCCGATATATTTTATACTCACATTTAGTTTATAAAAACAATATTTTTAGTTTACCTAGTGTTTTAAATTTATTTTGTATATAAATCGTTAAATTTATATTATTACGACGCTTTTCTTAAAACTACACGATAATTATTATATCACTCAAATTTTACAAGGAATGTATTTTTATAATTTTATGATCTCATTATACTCTACTTTGATCTATTAAAAGTTACTTTTACCTAAAACTACCTTAAATACACTAATGTATATAAAACCTTACAAGTTATTTTTACCTACACATCTTTCCTACACTTATTACAAATTATACACATTATATATAAAAAAATGTATTTTACAAACACAATCCCCCCATATCCGGCCAAGGGGAGGTAGTCAAAGTGGGTAGATTTTTTTCTACAAAACTAAATCTATACACAAACTTCATTCATTTATCTCATTCAATAATATTGCAAAGTTAAGTAAAATTTTTTCTTCTCTCTTGTTCTTCCTTCCAAAACCGGCCTTCCTCAAGGTGTAGAAGAGATCATCAAGTTTTTCCAAATCAAGTGTTTTACAATCTAGATTACACTCTTATTAAAGGTTTTGAAATAAAAACCTAGGGTGTTTAGGTTAATCCTTGTTCTTATCACCTCATCATATCACTAGTAAGCATCTCATGTTTATTTTTCATCTTACATATTCATTTCATATTCATTTTATCATATTTGAGCCAAAAACATGCAAGTCATATGATGTTGTACCACTTTTCAATGATTTTCAAGAGTTATGAATATATATATATATAATCCATCCTATATTTATCCCTTGTTAGATATTAGTCTTGATGATGTTTAGGAACCCATGACACCCTAAGAAGGTGTATGGTAGGATTAGAATAGCTTTGGAGTTGTTTTGAAGGGATTGGAATAGGTTTAGTACGAGAAAAACTCATTTAAACACGTATAAAATAGGGTCTGTCCTTATTTTAAATTCAGGAAAATCCGACAGTAGGTATATATTTTTGGGCTAAATATTTAGAAAATACACTTTAAAAGCAAACGTGGCGCTTGAACGGATTAAAACGAGCTATAACGAAGTTATGAATTTTACAAGTTTGACGAGGAAAACTATTAATTTCGAAATTTCAAGATTGAAAATGTTACACCTACGAGTCAAAATGAGTCTTAAGTTTTATACATTGTATCACGCATTCACAACAACATATCATAACTCAAGTCATAACATTCATTTAGGTCGCGGATAGTTTCCGAGCCTCATTTTAGTGCACTTCATTTTGTTAGCATATCAATCATACCGGTGAGTTCATTCCCGCTTTTACTCGCTTAAATTCCTATAAACTATTTGGGTAGATTTATGCTTATTTATCCAAACAATTAAACTCTTTTGCCAAACAACACTACTTATACTTTAGACTTGATTCGTTATATACTTGATTGGGTTATACTTGATTTCATATGTATATTTGGAACAAACATACAAGAATTAGTGGCTCCAATTAAGTTGTTGGAAGGCTATTAATTTACAAACATACAAGAATTAGTGGCTCCAAATTAAGTTGTTGGAAGGCTATTAATTTACAAACATACAAAATTAGTGGCTCCAAATTAAGTTGTTGGAAGGCTATTAATTTACAAACATACAAGAATTAGTGGCTCCAAATTAAGTTGTTGGAAGGCTATTAATTTACAAACATCCCAATATTTATATGTTGGAAGACTCTTGTGGTGACATTTATACTTTTAACTACCTTAATGCGCATATTCATGATTGTCATTCTATTTTAGGCAATGGGTTGTGAACACAGGGTTGCAAGTTTTGTATGGGCTGAACTTGGGCCGGTGGATTCAATGCCTTTCTTTGTGTGAACATTCTCTAAGTATTTCAAATCATTTTAACACAAACTTATGAACTCACCAACCTTTGTGTTGACACTTTTAGCATATTTATCTCGGGTTGTAAGGCGATAGCATTTCATGGAGCTTTTGGGTCTCATGGCATACATTGGAGTCTAGTGTTTTATCTATTACCATTCGACATATTTTGTAAACCCATATGTATTATCAAACTTTGAAATCTCATGTGTTGTAAGCTTTAACTTATTTAATCGAATGGTAAACTCTTTAAAACGTCTCATTATAGAGGTCGTTTTCTTTATCCATACTTTGTGCTATGACGTCATATCCCAATGACACTATCGTTCCGCTGCGATATTTTGGGGGTGTGACAGCAGCGGAATTGGATCTAGGTTATGCAATTAGGTAAACATGTAATTAATAAACAATAATAATAAAAAGGATATAGAAAACTAACCCTCGAAGTCAACTGCACGCTATAAACGAACAAGAAACCAAGTATCTAAAATAGACACCTCTACGAGTCCACACACAAACACTTTAACACATGTACGTTTGAATAACGCTAGTCGAGAACGTTTATCCAATCAACCCCTTGAATAACTTGAATACCACGAACAAAGAAAACCAAGAACCAATTTCTTATTCCTGCCCGAGAAACCAAACTGTCCGAGAACAGTTTCTAATTCCACCCGATATCAGACAAAGCAGTCCGATATCTTATCCTGTTCTGTCCGAGAAACCCACGATCAGAACTTTGTTTCTGCTTCTTGTTCGACCAGTAACTAGCTCAAAACAATACCACTAAACCTTCTTGGATCTATGAACGATGCAAGATTAGTGAATAAACTAAACCAAACAAAACCCTAATCGGTTTGAGTGAAAAACCGATCGGGTCAAATCCTTTGAGAGGGAATCGACTTTGTAGAAGTCTTAGGGATAGTTTTAGTCGTGAATTATGGATAGAAACTCTAAGGATTGAATGCACGTGAGGTTTATATTTATAGGATCAAAAACTTAATCCCACTTGGACTCAAACTTGAGCTCCAAGTTACAAACCCATGACCCAACCGATCGGATCCATGGACTAGGCCCAAGGCACTTATGAAGCAACCCAAGTTGACAGAAAAAGAACCAACGGGTCGTGTAGTATAGTCGGGTTGCCTGCATGCAAAATGGATCAAGTTATATATTCAGGTATAAACATTCATCACGTACTCTCGTGTTTAACGTGTGTGCCCCCACAGGCTCACACACTTCTAGTCATTTTGCGTGTTTAACTCCCATGAACCAACGGCTCCCACTTGGGGTTGGGTGTCGAATAGCACACAAAACCAATGGCGGAACGCTTAGCAGCGCCTCACTCGCTTTTACTAAAAGTGTCCGAGATATAGTTTCATAAATTTTTCAAGATGGTCATTCAATGTCTTGCTTTAATCATCCTTTGTTATAGATACCGTTAAACCATGGATATGGATCCGAACTCATTCCATATAGTTTAACCATTTAGAATCTCGTTATAGATTTTAATTCAGATATACCAAATGTAATCAAGAATCATCTTGCATTACCCTTTGGATTTGGCCAAACAATTATCTGATTATATTTGGAGAGGCGCCATGGTATCTTTACGCACATATCAAGTGGAGTAACAAATCCTTTATTGACTACAAGTGTTGTGGATCTTTGCTCACATCATCGAAATATAGCCTTTATATCTACCTTATTCGAGATAGCGTTTTGCTTATACTTACAAAAATGATATCCACACATAACAGAACTTGCTTGTATCTCAAGTCTAAGAACGAAATTAACAAACCATTTCAATATTTTACTTATGACAAGGATCCAAAAGTAAATGTTTTAAAGTTGGGGTATCCAATATCCATCTCTAGTGAATACATATGAGTTTGGCGGGATGATTCGCTTCCAAACAGTCAAGTTTATCACACAAGCTAACCACTTGTGAATGGTCAACCGTAATAAACTTCAAACAGCTCAGAAACAATGCAATTAAGATCTGGAGAGTATAGTGTTTCCACAGGTCGTTAAGTCCCACGAAGACTGAATGGTGTTTCAAAACTTTCAGATGTCGAATGATCACTAAGGATAATGATCAGTAAGGATTTTGATTGGTAACTACACTCATGATTGATTGGAATGTATTTGGATACGAATTGTAAAGCACAACAATCGAGATAAGACAACGTAAATCGTCGTTTAATAAATTACCTAAGCGTACAAAATAAAGCGTGAGTTCTAAGAAATAAAAGACCTACAAATATGAAAATGATATTTTGTAATCCTAATAATAAAGAAAATTATTGGAAAAAGAAAATTATTTTATTACTATTTATTTAATTATTATTAATTAAAAACTATTTTTAACTATTTAATAATACCCTAAAATGAAATAAAATATGAAATAAAGCTAGAAAAATAAAATTATGACTTAAAAAAATCTAAAATATTATAAAACTTATTTTAAAATTGAAAATATATTTTTTAGACTTTTTATCTATTTATTATTAATTATTTAATACTTTTTAACTATTTTAAATTTTAATAAATACTAAACAAGCTAAGAAAATTATGAAACTTTTTCTAAAAATATCCTATGATGACGAAAGCTAATAAAATTATAAAAACAAGAAGTGCTTAATAATAATTTGAAAAGAAAAATCAAAAGCTAAATTCTATTAAATAAACGCTATCACTATTTTAAAATGATGTTTTGTGATTTTTATTTTTGAAAACTATTTAACTACTTAAAATAAGCAACTTTAATAAAGATAAAAATTTTACAACTTAAAAATAAGCTATTTGGAACTTAAAAAGCTTAGCAGTTTTAGCTTATGAGCTTATTTTGATGTTTCAAGCTCAAATAAACTTAAAAACTGGAACCAAAGGTAAAATAAGCTACAAACAAGCTAAAGCTACTCAAATGAAATTAAAAGATACAAAGAACTATTACGAAAAGCTATTAATAAGCTAATAAGCACTTATGATAATTCAAGCAACCAAACAGGCCTGTAGAGTTTTTGTAGGCTAGAATAAGCTAGGGGCAAAAGCTCCAAAGCTCAAAATAAGCACTGAGGCATTGAAAATGGTTGGTAAGCTTTCCAAAAAACCAAAGTATGCAAGGTTTGACCCACTATTAAGCTCTTGACAAGCTCATGAAAAAGCTTGCTAAGACTGTGCACAGGGCACTATTTTGAAAAAGGGTTCAAAAGAAGCTGAAAAATAAGCTATTAAATAAGCTAATTAGAAAATATAAAAAATACAGTGATTAAGATAAGCAACTAAATTTCAATATCCCAAAAGCTCAAATATTGAAAACTAATATTAAGTTCTATATAAAATAATCTATTTTATTCAAAAACAATGAAAATTTTGACTTTTTAATTTACACTAAGTAGTTGACTTAAGTGAACTTTGATTACTTCTAATTGGTGATTATGTTGTTTTAAGCTATAATAAGGTGGTTTAACTAATCTTAACAACTTTTAAAGCTAGAATGATGATTATGCAATCAAAAATCCTAACGATGAACAATTAATGGTGATATTAAAGCTAATTTTGACTTTTGTAAAACAAGGATGAATTTTATGCTTTGGTGAGCTAATAGGTTCTATTATAACATAGATCGACAAGAACAAATCCACAAACACCTCTGTCTGATTGATACAACAAATCCAAACACCCTTTATAAAACTGTTTTGATGTTTTCAAAAGATTTCATGATTTAGACTATACAAATGATTAAAAACTTTATATTATCACTTAATGAGACTATATAAGCATTAAACAACAATAATAACAACATTAAATTAAGAAATTTCACTTATGCTATATTAGCTGTTAAAATAAAACTTTTACTAACTACAAATTAAAGAGAACAAATAACTGGTTTTAATGCTTAATTATACTTAACTATGACTAATAAACATGAACATCTGATTTAAGCTAATGAGCATTTCAAGCGGTGAAATGCCAAAATGGAGAATTAAACACAAGTTGGATTCAAGTGGCGAGAACCAATGTTTGAAAACACTTCCTATAGCTTCCCAAGCTCTAAACCCAAGGCGATCCATTATTAACCTGCTCCATTTGTGATCATCCTTTCTTATGCTTTTGATTTTTACTAATTTATTTTGTATTTTTATATTTTTGCTTTTTGGTACTAGGCGATTTTAAAGGTTACTAAAAGCTTAAATAAGCTTTCTAGGAGCTTATGTTGGCTTATTCGATCCTTAACAACGACTCTGAACAACATTTGATCTTAACTTGAGATTTTGAACATGGAAAATTGCATAACACGAAAACTTGGAACTTAAGCGAAAAGGTTTTAGATTACATGAAAATGATTAAACAAAGACTTGAAAATTTGAAAATTACTTTGGAAATTGAAAACTTATTAAACGACATGCATTAACTCAAAAAAACTAGATATATTTCTACATTGCTTCCTCCTTGCTTTATAATGATCTCATTGAGCTTTGTCGACATCTACGAGACTTTCCACTTGATTCCAACCATTGGATCTTTAAAAATCATCAGAATTGTCCATGTGGAATTTTGGCGCCAAATTTCTCTTGAGCAGGTTTTTGCATTTAATGTAATTTGGTGGATGTGGAGGTGGAAGGGGAGTGGTTATACAGCTGGGAAGTGAGGTGGAAAGGGTGGAAATGTCAAGTGGAAGAAACCACTCTGGTTTCGGTTTCGAGCTTAGTGAGGAGGATGTCTGATGGGGCCGGTATTTGGCGTTTGACTTTATTTGACCGAGGATATTAATAGACGGGGGGTTCAAATGGGAGGGTCACAGGTTTATGACAGGGGGGTCTTTTGTTTTGGTTGGGGTAAAAATACACATAGGGGCCATTTGGTTTAAGCTTATATACAAGGACCATTCATGTAATTTCTGCAAAGTATAGGGGATGAACCTGCCACTTTTCCAAACTTATCACAAGGACCAAAATTGCCAATTTTTAATAGTACAAGGACCATATTTGATTATTTTTCACTTTTTAAATATCCAAGGACTATTTTTGATATTTTTCAAACTTGAGGGACCTTTTCTGCCATTTGACCAAAGATTCATTCAAGGACCATTTTTGACAACTTAGAATATTTCAAGGACCTTGAATAACATTTTGTTTTATTTTGATTTACCAGGGACTGTTTTTGAAAACTTTTGAAACTTGGGGACTAAAGCGCCAATTATGCAAACTTGATCGTTTTCACAGTTTTGGTATTTTGCATTTGAAACACATAAAACACTTATTTGTGATATTTCCATCATTTTGATGCATTTAAAGTGTTGGGAATTATGTGAAGTTTGGATTATCTTTGAAATTAATGCCGAAGTGTTTCTCTTGAAGAAGAGTGGATTCTGAAGACATAATCTCTTGAAGTATAATAGTTATTAGTCTGTTTACTGCGGAAGTGTTTATTCCGTGTTTAGTTTATTTAGTGTGGATATACATGAGCTTTATTAGGAAGTGATTGTGTATATCTTATTTAGTTTTATGATTATCGTTTCTTGGGAAGCGGTTTAGCGATATTGTTTAGGGTTCCTTGTCTATAAAAGAACACATTAGAATGAGTTATGTACCGATTGGAAAACTTCGGTTTTAGTTAATATAAAGATCCATAGAGGATCAAAGTTCTTAGTTATTACTTGTGTTTATATTCCGATAAATATAAGTAGTAGAGATTGTCTTTTATTGTGCTTGTGATTACATAGGCATACATAACGATCCACGAGCTCAAGATCTATCAAGGTCATTTGTTTCAACAAGTGGTATCGAGCCTCGTGAGAGTCTCTACGATACTAAGGACAAGTTTTCTAAACACCCATACAACCATAACAAAATCATCATGCACGGTTCGGATGTTGATCTTGAACTCACCAACAACCAAAACTCCACCCATCTGCAACAACTAAGTCTCTCTAATAGCAATGCTAAGTTTCCTTACCTTAAAGGGAGGAATATGATCTTTAGGCGATGAAGATGCGAGCTGGATCTCCAACATTGATTGGAATCTATGGCGAGATAATTATGAAGGGAGCAGTTTGAAGAGAACTACCACGGATCTTCTTGGTAATATGATGAATGTTCCTCCCAAAGCTGCTTTGAAGAGTTCTTTGGCGATTCGAGAGAGAAACCAAGGTCGAACTATTCTTACGCAAGCTATTCACGAGGATCACTTGAGTGATTTTCACTTCATGCAAGATGCTAAGGATATATGGTTAGCAATTAAAGGCGAAGTTCGGTGGGAATGAGGAGTCTAGGAGGCGAAGAAGTCCATGCTAAGACAACAGTTTGGGACTTTCAAATCTCGAAGAGGAAGGAATTCACAAGGGCTATGATAAGTTTCACAAGATTTTAAGTCGGTTGAATCGACTCTGAGCAAAGCGGATAATGATATTTGTAACTCTAAGTTTACGAGGTCATTACCTCCATCACGGCTACATGTAAGCATAGCTTTAAAAGCTAAAGGTGGTTTGGACATGATTACCTTTGATGAGTGTACCACAAACTTAAAGCTCTTGAACATGATGTAAAAGCCCTTTTCGATCATCTTCTTACGCTAGTCATCTTGCATTTGTTGGAGCCTCTACTCCAAAGTCTAGCTATGGTCCAAGCCCATATCCATCATCATCTTATCTTGCTCCTTCATCAAGTTCTCACTCTAAATCAAGCAACATTATGGAAGATGTACTTGGATCCTTCTTTCTTGATTATGATCCTCGGCGGGATCGGCTTATGAGGATTTTGATCGGTGGACCCGATTGAGATGGAAGAGATGAAGGCGAGGTGGCGGTGGCCATGCTTTCCATGGATATCAAGAACTTTGGCGCAAAGGTGGCGGAAGGTTTGGATTCAAAGGCGCGATCCGACAAGGTTTGACAAGAGGAAGGTTAAATGCTTCACATGCCAACGGATGGGTCACTTTTCTAGAGAATGCAAAGGCAGAAAGGCGGTGATGAGACAAGATACTCTTCTTATCGTGATGTCGAAGGAGGCGAGGAACTTCAAAGGGTTCATTGCTTTGGTCACTCTGGATAGCAATGTGGTGGAAGCAACATGAGGAGGCGATAATGATGGTCTGATAATGTTGGGTTGATTGCAAGTTGTACTTGAGAGGATAGGCATGATCAGTTGCCTTGATGGGCATCTCTCGGTACAAAATTGTTTGTTTGGTTGTAGTGAGCGTTATAATGAACTCAAACAAGCTTATGATATTTTGGAACCTAAATATAATGAATGCTATGTGGAAGTAGAAGCTTATAAGCAGGCTTTAAAAACACTAGAAAGACAAAGGTTTGGTTTCGGAAGAATCAAATAGCTTATGATGAGAAAATAGGTGTTTTAGAAAGGGATCTCGAATGTGCTAAAAATGAATTAAAATGGTGCGAGAAGTTAAGAGCGGATGTAGAGTCGGAAAATCTAGAGCTTAAGGAGAAACTTAAGGAGGAAATTGCTAGGCATAAAGAATGGATGATGAATGGAAATAAGTTAGTGGTCTCATTTATAGTAGTCAAGCTTCCAATTCTCTGATGGCTTTAGGCTTTAAGAAATATGTAGGCTTAGAAGCTAGGGATGACACACGTAAATCTACATCAATGAGCCTAGCTAATTTTGTGAAAGAAGGTGACCTACATGCATGTCGTGGACCAATTAGAGGTGAGCACATGCCCATTGACCTTTCCACTCTTAATGACTTTGATGGATCACACCATCATGTATGGCAAAAGTCAAGAGACATGCGGACCTAATACTTCTACTAATGACTTTGTCTCTTGTGTTATGATGACAAGTCCTCCAAGCAAGGGTCTCTGAGTGTGATTCAAATGACAAGTCGACCTTCCCAAGTCGCCCTTCCCAGTCTTCACCCACTGCTGCACCCAAGACTACCAATAAGCATGTCGAGTTCTTTGCCAAGGAATCCACTTCCAAGGCAGTTGCCTCACGAAGACTTGCATTTAATTCTTTGCATAATAATCTTGTTAAAACAATTCTTTTCATGGTTTTGGTTTGAATACTTACGCTTGTAATAATACTTCTTTTGGTTTAAATAAATCTTCTAATCGGAAGAAATGTTTTGTGTGTGGAAGTAAATCTCATTTAATTAAGGATTGTGATTATCATGAGCAAAGGATGAGTAGGTGTGGTGCTTCTAGGAAATCTAGACCAATGTGGACAAATGTAAATGATATACCACCTTATGTTCCACAAGATACAAATTATAATACTCCTTTTCTTGGAGAAACCGGTTGTAAAACCATATGTTCAACCAACGGTGAATATTTTAAAAATGGTTTTGGCCTAGATATGTTAACCCTATGGTGATGGGAAAGTCTTTGGGATCTTCTTGTCAAGACCTCGGAGAGTTGTTCTTGGAATAAGCAGGGACCTAAGTTTCATTGGAAACCCAAGAACAATAGTGGATCTTATACTTCTACATGGCACAACTCATATGATCCACAAGGCGGGTTCAAGTCGGCAATGACTTGAGCCTCCATAGTGTACTAATTATCGTATATTTTTTGTTGTTGTAGGATCATCCCTTAAGCATAAAGATGTTGGAATTGTTGGCGGTGGTTGTTCTAGAAGTATGTCGGAAGCAGGGACATGATGCATAACTTTGTACCCATTGAAGGAGGAGGCAATGTAACCTTTGGAGGAAGTGATGGACGAATTCTTGGAAAGGGACCATCAAAACACCTCAATGGACTTTGAGAATGTTTATTATGTCAAGGAACTTCAACACTTCAATTTGTTTTCGGTCTCACAAATCTGTGACACTAAGAACAAAGTACTCTTCACGGAGGATGAATGTCTTGTCTTTGTCTAAAGACTTCAAACTCCCGGAAGAAACTTCAATTCTCTTGAAGGTTCCTCATGATCACAATCTTTATACATTCAACTTAACTAATGTCCAACCAGTGGTGACTTAACATGTTTGGTGGCTAAAGCATCGTGGATGAGTCCACCAAATGGCACGAAGGATGGCCCATGTCAATTTCAAGACCATAAACCGACTCTCTAAAGCGGGCCTAGTTCAAGGTCTTCACCAAAGTATTCACCAATGATCATAAGCGTGTTGCATGCAACAAAGGAAAGCGACCTGAGCCTCATACAAAGGTGTTCTGTTACATGATAAGCATTATTTACGAACCTCTTGGTTGCTTCATATGGATCTGTTTGGTCCAACTAAAGTGAGAAGCATTGATCATAAATATTTTTGTCGGTGATCATGATGGTTATAGCAAATTTTGTTGGGTATTCTTTCTAAGGACCAAAGATGAAACATCGAAGTATTGAAAGACTTCATTACCCTTATTGAGAATCGGTTGAACAAAAGGTGAAAGGAATTAGGTGTGATAATGGTACGAGTTCAAAAATGCAATTCGATAGAACTCTGCGGGTCAAAGGGAATCAAAGGGACTATAGCACTCCAAGAACCCCTCAACAAAATGGGGTGGCGAGAAAGAAAAATAGAACCTTAATAGAGGCTGCAAGATCAATGCTAGCGGACTCTAAACTTCCAACCATGTTTTGAATGAAATTTGTTGAGTACGACTTGTTATGTACTAAATAGAGTGTCCATTACTAGACCACATCTTAAAACACCATATGAACTTCTTTTGGGAAAGTTCACATTATTCATTACCTTAAACCGTTTGGTGCAAGTGACAATTTTGAATACAAGTGATCCATTGGGCAAATTTGATGAGAAAGGCGATGATGGTTACATTGTGGGGTATTACGCTCATAGTAAGGCATCTGAGTTTACAATGTATCGCTAAGAAGATTGAGGAGACATTGAATCGAGGTATCTTGAAGACAAGCCTAATGTTCAAGGGCGGGGTCATATTTGGTCATTTGACCTTGATTACTTGATGATTACTTGGGTTATGCTAGACATATGGCTAACCAAAATCTGATTCTCAAGCATCTCCAACTACTAGTGCGAAACTTTGGAAGCTCATTCGGCGATGGGTCGATGATGATGAACAACCCATTGTAGTACCTTCCTTCTCTCCTAACAATTTTGTAGGTGACACTTCTAAAGATTATCTTGATGTGGGTGAAGATGAATTCTATTATCTTTGAGGACCTTGCGGTGAAGAAACAAGAGTATCGACCAATTTAGATCTTTGAGAGGAATGTTGAAAATAGTACAAGTGAAGCAATCGGTGGAACATTCAATTCTGTTGAAAGTGGTTACATTTCTCCTCACCTCTCCAATTAAATTTGAAAGACATGTTGACTCTACTCCTATTTCTACTAGAGTGTCAGCAGATCTTGGAGAACCTTATACAAGGTTTCCAAAACCTTGAGATCTTGGTCATCATCAACCTAAAGCGGGCATCTTCAACACACCTTCCTATGATCTTGACTTTGAACCTCATGACTAATCTTGATTCCTCCATTGATGTCAACACCACCACTACTACAAGGATCAACAATGTTCATCCACGGTCTAATATTATTGGTGATCCTAATGCACTGTTAGAACAAGAGTGCTTGTGGCGCGTTCTAAATATGGTCGGTGGCTTTTATCTCTTATGTCTCAAATCGTGAGAGAGACAATCACACGGACTATGAACATTGTCATTTGCTTGTTTTCTCTCACAAGTGGAACCAACCGGTGTTACTCGGGCTCTTGAAGACTCAAGTTGGCTTGAAGCAATGCGGGATGAGATGCAACAGTTTCAAAATCGGCGAGGTTTGGATATTGGTACCACTACACGATGGTAAGTATGCTATTGGGACTAAATGGATTACGAAGAATAAGAGATGCTCGAGGTGTTGTCATTAAAAACAAAGCGGATTAGTTGCGGGGTATAGACAAGAGGAGGATCGATTATGATGAAGTGTTTGCACCGTGGCAAGAGTTGAGGCTATACGGATTTTCTTAGCTTATGCATCCTATATGGGTTTTATGGTCTATCAAATGGATGTTAAAGGAGCCTTCTTGTATGGTGAAATTGAAGAGGAGGTGTATGTCACTCAACCTAAAGGATTTGAAGATCGGATCATCCTAATCATGTTTATAAGGTAGTCAAAGCTCTCTATGGACTACATCGGGCACCCGAGCACAGTATGCTAGGCTCTCTACATTTCTTCGAAGCATGGTTCTGAAGAGGTGCAATTGATAAGACTCTTTTCTAAAGAAGAATTCCATGACATTATTCTTGTGCAAGTGTATGTGGATGACATTATTTTGGATCCACAAAGGAAGCTTGGTGCGGGGAGTTTGAGGAGCTTATGAAGGAGAGTTTCGGATGAGTGCCATGGGAGATGACTTTCTTTTGGGTCTTCAAGTTCGTGAAACGATGGTATCTTTATCGGTCGGGACAAATATGTGAGGACATCTTGAAGAAGTTTGGTATGGAGGGTGTAAGGGCGCCACTACACCTTATGAAGCTCAAAGACAAAGACCAACAATGAAGCTGATCCACTGTGAATGTTCATTTATGCAGGTCTATGATTGGGTCTTTGATGTATTTAACGACTTCAAGGCTGATATTACTTTTCTTGTGAGTGTTTGTTCACGACATCAAGTTACTCCATGACTTCCCATCTCAATCTTGTTAAGAAGATCTTTAAGTACCTCAAAGGCCAACCTCTTCTAGGTCTTTGGTACCCAAAGAGTCTCCTTTTAAGTTGGAAGCTTATAGTGATAGTGACTATCTTTGGTGCTAATCTGGATAGGAGGTCCACCTTGGAGGTTGCCAATTCCTTGGAAAGAGATTGATTTCTTGGCAATGCAAGAAACAAACTATTGTGGCTACCTCATCTCTTGAGCGAGTATGTTCTTCTTTGCAAATTCTTTGTGGACGAGTTCTTTGGATTCAAAATCGGTTGTTGGATTATGGGTACAATTTCATGAACACAACAATTTTATTGATAATCAAAGTACCATATGCATTGTTAAAAATCCGGTTTTCACGGTCGAACAAAACATATTGAAATCGGGCACCACTTTATAAGAGATGCATATGATAAAATTTGATAAATGTGGTCAAAATTCATCTTGATGATAATGTGGCGGTTTGTTAACAAAGGCTTTTGAGGACCAAGGTTTCAACACCTTGTGGTCCATATTAGCATGTAACCCTTAGCGCAAAGTTTAAGGGAGGCATAAACCTCGGGGAGGCATATGCCTCGGGGAGGATTTGTGTATAACTTTGCATTTTGCTATGTAATTTTGTATATTTGGTTGATTTTAACTAACTCTAACACGCTAATGTAATCTTAGTGTGTTTCTTTGTTGGTTTGTGTGTGTCTACGTGTTTGTTTTGTTTTGCGAGTGTTGTTACATTCGGTTGAGATATGGTCAAAGAAAGCTTAAGCTTGTTTCTCTTGATTTTAAAGTCTTGAAGTGTCATTTGTTTCCTCCGAAGATGATGTCTTGAAGTTATATGATTCAATCAAAAGAAATCTTGAAGCAAATTGATAATTCATTCATTCAAGAAGCAGTTTGACTTCGACTTACAGTAGTACTAGCAACATCAAATGCATCTACATGATCTACTAATCCTAATCTATTACATATCATCCGTTCCAACATCTAACGGTGTTGGATATGCATGATCGCTCACATCTTTCACACTAAATCTTGGCTACGCTTTTGTGATGTGCATAACCAACCTAACAAGATGCTAAGGATCAAAATGGAGAGGATGGATTGATGCAAACGTTGATGATGACAATGACCACATTTGATGATGGAGAAAACAATGTGTCCTTTGTGCTTCATCTATGTATTTCAACCAAAATGCAACCCATCTACTCTCTTTAAGTTCTTCCTTATACGATATGTGATGATGCACCAAAACGATGCGATCATGAAGACCAACCAAGAACCACCTCTCTTTGGGGTCTTCCTATAGGAAGTGGTTACTTTTTGGCTCGTGGCCTTTGTTGAACATGGATTGGTATCTTCACCAGTTTCTTGATGATGATGGAGTTGGGAATGTAAGATGTTCTTCCTTATAGGAGTCATCGAGAATCATCTCAACTGATTCACTTGGATTGTTCACTAAGCTCACTTTCATCTTCTCTGATGAATCTTAGAAAGGACAAGACCACGTGATTGATGATATGATTAATTCGGTATAGTGGTTCAAGCTCGAGCTCGGATGTTTCTTGATTATGAGAATATCGGAAGAGTCGTATTGTGGCTAAATTTCTTCAAGATCGATATTCTAATTTGTCTCTTGAAAGGAAATTAGAGCTTGATGCATTACTTCCTAAGATCACCGATGATCAATGGGATGCTTATACTTCTCAAGGTGCATCGATCCAAATCTTGCAAAACTTATATTAGGAGCATCTTTTGATGATGAGAATTTTGTGGATAAAATGGTGGAACTTGGTAATCAAAGGAAGCAAGAATCTGCGCAAGAGAAGAGCTCTTATTGATCAAAGAAATAAAGCCAAAGAGAAAACCTATGATTTGTTGCTCGGAAGAGGAATTATATGAGGAGAGTTGTGAAGAATTACGCTATGTATAATTACGGTATGTCAATGAAGCAAATCTATGCTTTGTCGATGATGCTTTGATTAGACGATATAATATGGTTATGAAGTTTTCTTCTTACGGTTCTACTTCTTCTTCTCAATTGGAAAGCATTGCTTCAATGTCGATGTTCCTCAAGCTAAGAGACGAAAAGCAGTTGAAATAGTGGATAATTTTGATCTTGTTTTGCCTTTGGTGATCTCTCCGGTTGTTACCTCGACACAACTTCGAGCTACTCTTTCTTACGATGTGGTTGTTTCTTCTGAATCTTCTTTGGTTTCTTACGAAGTGTTGTCTAGTGTGGAGTTAAGTGATCCTCGAGTCGGGAAATGATCTCATGACAATCGATAACATTGTTGGTGCAGGCGAAGAGCTTGGTTACAAGGAGTTACGATAGATTGGCTAGGAAACATTCTTCAAGGAATCTTGATTTAGATCTCAAGGTGATGAATCTACCTTTATTGAAGTTGGATCTGTTGAAGTTTTCTGAAGGAACTCATGTGGTATTGGTTAATTGGAAAGTTTGGAAAGCTTAACACTTTTTTATAAATTTGGATAATCTTGTTCTTGAGTTCAACTTCTTGAAGGACATTCTTCATTTGGTGACTAGACATGATTTGAAGATCTTTGTATGAACATGTCATTCGATATTATAAGTTTCATTCAACAGCGGGTTACGGTTTATATTTGTTGGGTGATCTTGAGTTATGTTTGATTCTCATTCTCCAAATGGTAAAGGGTATTCTATTTGGAAGAATTCTCATAAGTGGGAGATTGAGAGTTGGAGATTTTATCCTTTGCCTTGTGTTCATGTGGTTCGAGACCACATGTGGAATGATTTTGTGTATGCTATCGGATAAGCTTTATCCTTTATCGGTTACTTTTATGGAAAGGTTCTTTGAGACACAAGTTGGAAGTGCCTCCTAATCACATTGGCAATGATGAACTTCATGCTTCTCAATGTGTTGGTTTGATTAAAAATCGACTTATGTCACATAAAGGTTCATCTTGATTGTAATATTTTGTTTACTTTTGTAATATTTGTTTTCTTTTTTCTTAGTTAAAAAAAAAAAAAAAAAAAAAAAAATGTTTTTTGGTTTATCTAACTTTTCTTGCGGGTTTGTTGTATACTTTTCATGGTTATTGACTCACGGATATACCTTGTGTATGTCAAAGAGTTAGCTAGTCCAAAGTGTACACTTTGGTAAAGACACATCAAATCATTGATAGTTGTAATGATTTGCTAAAAATCATAGGGTATGCAACCACCCATGCTTAATTCTTGAGTGTTGTATGGTTTCAATTCACCATGGTTTATTCCTTTTGGAATCCAAGAATTGACTAGCCCACATGTATATGGCTTGTGGTAAAGCGGTGGCATTCCATATTTGGTTATCAATTCACCAATTCTAAGAATTGACTAGTCTGAGCAAGCGGCTACGGTAAAGACATTTCAAATCCGTTTATATGGTTCTTTGGTTTGCCAATAAATCGAGATGGTTATCGATGTACCATAGTTTACGAACTTAAACATATGGCTACTCCGGTAGTGATGGCTATTGGTAAAGAGACATCAAATCCATTATTTTCAATGATTCACCTCTCACGGAGTTAACACACCGGATGTGATGAGAATAGTATGAAACTAATTTGTTTTGATGTATCTATTGTCATTTGTTCTTTGCAAAGATATGGTGTTTCGAGTTTCTTCATCATAGAGATGTTCTTCTTTGGATTCTTTCTTGTTGTTGTTGTTCGTGCCAATCCTCTGGAGCTATTTTTGTTAAGATCTATCAAGCTGGAACTTAACCAAGTCAAATTCCGGTTTAGGGAGGATTGTTGGGAATTATGTGAAGTTTGGATTATCTTTGAAATTAATGCCGAAGTGTTTCTCTTGAAGAAGAGTGGATTCTGAAGACATAATCTCTTGAAGTATAATAGTTATTAGTCTGTTACTGCGGAAGTGTTTATTCCGTGTTTAGTTTATTTAGTGTGGATATACATGAGCTTTATTAGGAAGTGATTGTGTATATCTTATTTAGTTTTATGATTATCGTTTCTTGGGAAGCGGTTTAGCGATATTGTTTAGGGTTCCTTGTCTATAAAGGAACACATTAGAATGAGTTATGTACCGATTGGAAAACTCGGTTTTAGTTAATATAAAGATCCATAGAGGATCAAAGAGTTCTTAGTTATTACTTGTGTTTATATTCGATAAATATAAGTAGTAGAGATTGTCTTTTATTGTGCTTGTGATTACATAGGCATACATAACGATCCACGAGCTCAAGATCTATCAAGGTCTGTTTGTTTCAACAGCGAAGTCGAGAAACCATGGGGTGAAGAGTTCCACGAAAAGAAACCGCATTGAGTGTCTCGAGAGGAAGCGTTTCATTTATTTCCTTTTCTCGAAAACATCTTGGTGTGGGTTTTCTAGGCGGGATAGATGATCGTGACGGGTTCTCGGCTCCTTTTTATCACGTATAATGATATCAAATTCTTGCGGGAGAAGAACCCAACGAAGCAATCTCGGCTTTGCATCTTGTTTTGCAAAGAGATATTTGAGGCCGAGTGATCCGTATACACCACGCATTTGGTCAAGATTAAATATGGCGAAACTTCTCAAACGCACACACCACGGCTAATAGCTCTTTTACGTGGTGGTGTAATGGGTTTGAGCTTGATCATAGTCTTACTTGCGTGGTGGATGAGGTGAAAATGCTTGGATCTCGTTGTCCCGGAGGCTGCACCGATAGCAAAATCACTTGCATCGCACATGAGCTCAAAAGGCAAGTCGATCAGAACAGCGAGAATGGGTGCTTGATGGCTTTTCTTTAATGTTTCAAAAGCTTGATGCACTCGGTGAGAAGATAAAAGAGCATCTTTTTCAAGAAGATGAGTCATAGGTAGGCGATTTTAGAAAAATCTTGTATGAATCTCGATAAAAACGGCATGACCTAAAAACTCCTAATACCTTTGGCGGTAGTAGGATGAGGCAATTAGCAATAACATCGAATTTTGCTCTATCAACCTCAATCCAGTTTTGGAAATCTTATGGCGAGGACTATGCCTTCTTTGACCATAAAGTGGCTCTTCTCCCAATTTAGACAAAGATTGGTGTCTTCACACCGTTTGAGCATTTTTTCTAAATGGGAGAGACATGTTTGAAAGCAATTCTAATGACCGATAAATCATCCATAAACACCTTCATTGTTTCCCAGATCATATCGTGGAATATGGCCATCGTACATCGTTGGAGCGTGCCGGGAGCATTACATATGCCAAAAGGCATCGTCTATGAGCAAAAGTTCCGTATGGGCGGTGAATGTGGTCTTTTCTTGATCACGTGGATCAATGGGGATCTGAAAATAACCCAAGAAACCATCGAGGAAGCAATAGTACTCGTTCCTGCTAATCTCTCAAGCATTTGGTCCATGAAGGGTGAGGAAAATGGTCTTTTAGGGTGGCGTCATTCAACTTACGATAGTCAATGCAAATCGCCATCCCATAACCAATCGAGTTGGAATTAACTTCGTTTTCTTCATTGTGACAACAGTTATGCCACCCTTTTTAGGAACACGATGAATTGGGCTAACTTCGAGGACAATCGAGATCGGGTGAAATTAATCACGCATCAAGAAGTTTGATAACCTCTGTTTGATAACATCATGGATCTTAGGATTCACCCTTCGCGATGTTGGATTCTTGTTTGAAGTCATCCTCCATCAAGATTTTGTGAGTACAAAATTCGGGGTTGATACCCTTAATGTCGGAGAGTTTCAAGCAATTGCTTGCTTGTGACTTCAAGACCTTTATGAGGCGATCTTTCATCTTTACTCAAATCTCGAGAAATAATAACGGGTAATTTATCATCACCCTCAAGAATGCATACTCGAGATGAGGTGGTAAGTCCTTAAGTTCGACTTTAGGAAATTCTTGATTTTCTCAAGCCGACTTGACTTCCTTGTTATGAAGCTTGGCGGGAGGGAGTGATGGATCATCATTAAGCAACTTCTCAATGAGAAGAATATCTCCCTCGATGTCGATGGGAGTGATCAATTTCCCATGGAGCGAAATCACTAGACAAGTATGCTTGATCTCTTCCAAGATGAAGTCACTTTCCTCGAAGCGGAGTGAGAAGGAGGGTAAATTGGCAATGATGGGTTGAGATGAATGAGTGAGATTATCACTCGAAGAATTATGATCATAACCAAGAACTTCTTGAGAGTACTCTTGAAGCAACATCAATGATATCTATTCGGTTAGCAGACCTCGTAATCATAGTTTGCGGAGTACCTCGAAGTTTGATCAAGGTTAAAGGTGGCGACTTCATTACCAACACGTAATGTGATTTCTTGCTCAAATACATCAATGAGAGCACGGCCGTTCTCGGGAATCCTCGTCCAACAATGAGAGGAACCCGATGATCGGCATCGAAATCAACAACCACAAAGTCGGTGGAAAATGGAACTTTCGTGCTTTCACAAATCGTCCTCGACAATGCCAATAGGACGGGATATTATGCGATCTGCAAGCTCGAGAGTCATGCATGTAGGAGTAAGGTCCTAAGAGAAAGTTTCTTCCATCTTGAATAAGGCATCAGTTGATGCTTGCACCAAGATCGGCTAAGGCAAAGCATTCACCATTCACGGAAATACACAAGGTAAGAGAAATTTTCCGGGATCCCCAAGCTTCTCGGAAGCTTCTTTATGAATCTATTTGGCGGTTCTCGTTAGAAGAGTTTAACCATCTCAAATAGTTTTCCTTGTTGCTTAACATGTGTTTGAGAGTTGATGCAAACTTGGGCATCGGCATGATAGCATCCATAAGCTTATGTCAAATGTAGTTCTTGGAAAATTTGAAAAATTTGTCCATTTGATGACCGGCTTTTCGCGGAGCTTTGCTCATTCAAGCGTGATGGGTAAGGAATAGAAGATTTGGTTTCGGTTTTCAACAGGAACTACGGGAGGTTCAAAAACAACTCTGGATTAGATTTGGGTTTCGGGACAACTTGAGGATGGACATCGTTGGTACCTCCTTTATTAGTAGGAAGTTCCTTGTCCTTTGTTGCCTCGGGTTCACTTTCCACTACCTTCTGGAGAGAAGAAGAAGAGGTAGTAGGAATAGCGGGTCCATTGTATGAAACACCACTCCTGGTTGTGATCGCCTTTATCGCCCCTCGGGTTAGCGATCGTGTTGCTCGGAAGTTTTCACGAGCCGGGGTTGATCATTTAAAGACTTCTTTAGATCGTGATCGGTGACCAACAACTGTTCATTTCATCTTGGGTTTCATGAATTGCTTCAATAACTCATCGGATGATGGTCTTTGGAGGATGTGGAGGAAATTTTGAGGTCGTATGTTTTGATTATGACCTTGTTGTTGAAAATTCCTTGGTTAGGATTCACATTTCCAAATTGATTCCTCGATTGAAATTGTTTTGATTAAGGTTTCCTTGATGTTGAAAACCTTGATTTGGTCCGGGATAGAAATTACCTTGGTTTTGATAACCTTGGTTCATTCTAGGTTGGTTCTCGATTCGGTTACGTATGTGAGGATTTTGGTTAAAACCGGGTGGTGCCCGATAAGTATTAGCACGGTAGTTTGGTTCATTTGAGGACGGTATTGATTACCTCCCGATGTGAAGCACCGGCTATAGCATTGGCTTCAAGCGGACTACCATCGGTGCTGCTATCTGATTGTAGTATGCATGAGGGCCACCACAAGTAACATGACCTCGACTTTCTTCACTTCACCATGTGATGGTGTGCGTGAAAGTGACTTTCTTTGGTTAGCAAGAACCAAAGCCCGAACAATATCTCGTGAGTTTGTCAATCTTAGCATCGGTGCTAGATGTACTCATGGAGATGAAGTAGAAGGTCCATCATTAGGCGGAGGCGATATGTCTTTGTTCGGAAAGAGGCGGACACAGGACTTGTTTTCAATGATTTGCAAGGCTTCTTTTGTGGTCTTGCTCAGAAATTACCTCCAGCGGAGGCATTTAAAGAGTCTTGGTCGCTTGTCTCGCACCATTGTAGAAAAGTATCCATTGCATTAACTCGGTAAAACCATGATGTGGACACTTGCGGAGCAACTCTTTATAACGATCCCATGCCTCACCGAATGATTCATCAAATCTTTGAGAGAATTTCATTATCTCATTCTTAAGACTTGTAGTTCGGGATGGAGGATAGAATTAGATTAACAAATTTGGTGACTATATCTTCCCATGTCTCGATGGAGCGAGGGGTTGTTTCTCGAGCCAATTCGGGCTTGTCCTCTAGAAAATGGGAGCAGAAGAAGCTTAATTGCTTCATGTGGGACATTCTTGTATTTGATGGTCGATGCAATCTTGTTGAACCATCGAATATGCATGAGGATCATCCCGCTCAAAACCATAAAATTGGCTTTGGGTTACAAGATTAAGCAACCCGGTTTTGAGCTCGAAGGTATCGACCACGATGGTTGGGACAATAATGGCATCTCCGTAACCCTCGATGGGTGCTTGGAGAAGCTCATTCATCGGCTTATCTTACGCCATTACTGACGGGGTGGTGGTGGTAGGCGTTCCTCGATCGCGGTGAAGGCGACGTCCTCTACGTCTACGAGGAATATTGCAAGCTCGAGAAAGTGGACTTGTAGAGCTGGAAGAGCAGTGCGCATGCACTAAGTATAAAAATGGGTTTTCAAAACAAATGCGAGGCAAAGCGACAAGTGAACTTAAACCAATAATCACAAATGAAATGGCTTCTTTGAAAAAGGTACACCAAATCACAAGGACACAAAGGCAAGTTTTGATCTTTAAGATTGGGAACTTATTAATATTCACACCCCAGCTTGGTAGGTGTCTTGCCTTGATTTGCGGTGGTTGATTTTTATGTATTTAAGTACCACCGAAGACGTAGGTAAAGATTTGTGCTAAGGGTTTAAAAACTTTTGGACAATATTTTTGGTATCGTCTCGTTTAACCAAATCGTCATGCTTTAAGAATCACCTTAAAGAAAATACAAGATAGAAAACGTTACGATTGTTTTGTTGTTTTTTTTATTATTTTTTGGTGTTGTTAACACTTTAGGAAAAGTGTTAATGAACTTTTGATTTTGATTAACTTTACAAAAAGCTGTTTACAAAGGTGGTATATGTGCAAGAATGGATGCGAAATGTTTAAAACACGCTTCTGACCTCCCCGTGGCGCCAAATTTGATTCGCTTCCAAACAATCAAGTTTATCACAAGCTAACCACTTGTGAATGGTCAACCGTAATAAACTTCAAGCAATTTCGAAACAATGCAATTAAGATCTCAGAGTATAGTGTTTCCGGTCGTTAAGTCCCACTTGAGACCGAATGGTGTTTCAAAACTTTCGGATGTCGAATGATCACTAAGGATAATGATCGAAGGATTTTGATTGGTAACTACACTCGATTGATTGGAATGTATTTGGATACGTAATTGTAAAGCACAACAATCGAGATAAGACAAGCGTAATACGTCGTTTAATAAATTACGTAAACGTACAAAATAAAACGTGAGTTCTAAGAAATAAAAGACCTACAAATATGAAAATGATATTTTTGTAATCCTAATAATAAAAGAAAATTATTTTTATTACTATTTATTTAATTATTATTAATTAAAAACTATTTTTAACTATTTAATAATACCCTAAAATGTAATAAAATGTGAAATAAAGCTAGAAAAATAAAATTATAACTTAGAAAAATCTAAAATATTATAAAACTTATTTTAAAATTGAAAATATATTTTTTAGACTTTTTATCTATTTATTATTAATTATTTAATACTTTTTAACTATTTTAAATTTTAATAAATACTAAACAAGCTAAGAAAATTATGAAACTTTTTCTAAAATATCCTATGATGACTAAGAAAATTATAAAAACAAGAAGTGCTTAATAATAGTGAAAAGAAAAATCAAAAAGCTAAATTCTATTAAATAAACGCTATCACTATTTTAAAAATGATGTTTTTGTGATTTTATTTTTGAAAACTATTTAACTACTTAAAATAAGCAACTTTAATAAAGATAAAAATTTTACAACTTAAAAATAAGCTATTTGGAACTTAAAAACCTTAACAGTTTTAGCTTATGAGCTTATTTTGATGTTTCAAGCTCAAATAAACTTAAAAACTGGAACCAAAGGTAAAATAAGCTACAAACAAGCTAAAGCTACTCAAATGAAATTAAAAGATACAAAGAACTATTCGAAAAGCTATTAATAAGCTAATAAGCACTTATGATAATTCAAGCAACCAAACAGCTCGTAGAGTTTTGTAGGCTAGAATAAGTTAGGGGCAAAAGCTCCAAAGCTCAAAATAAGCACCGAGGCATTGAAAATGGTTGGTAAGCTTTCCAAAACCAAAGTATGCAAGGTTTGACCCACTATTAAGCTCTTGACAAGCTCATGAAAAAGCTTACTAAGATCAATGCAAGACAGGCACTATTTTGAAAAAGGGTTCAAAAGAAGCTGAAAAATAAGCTATTAAATAAGCTAATTAGAAAATATAAAAAATACAGTGATTAAGATAAGCAACTAAATTTCAATATCCCAAAAGCTCAAATATTGAAAACTAATATTAAGTTCTATATAAAATAATCTATTTTATTCAAAAACGACCAAACTGAAAATTTTGACTTTTTAATTTACACTAAGTAGTTGACTTAAGTGAACTTTGATTACTTCTAATTGACTTGATTATGTTGTTTTAAGCTATAATAAGACTGGTTTAACTAGTCTTAACAACTTTTAAAGCTAGAATGATGATTATGCAATCAAAAATCCTAACAAAGGAACAATTAATGGTGATATTAAAGCTAATTTTGACTTTTTGTAAAATAAGGACTGAATTTTATGCTTTGACTGAGCTAATAGGTTCTATTATAACATATATCAGACAAGAACAAATCCACAAACACCCTCTAATACAGTTGATACAACAAATCCAAACACCCCTTTATAAAACTGTTTTGATGTTTTTCAAAAGATTTCACAGATTTAGACTATACAAATGATTAAAAACTTTATATTATCACTTAATGAGACTATATAAGCATTAAACAACAATAATAACAACATTAAATTAAGAAATTTCACTTATGCTATATTAACTGTTAAAATAAAACTTTTACTAACTACAAATTAAAGAGAACAAGTAACTGGTTTTAATGCTTAATTATACTTAACTATGACTAATAAACATGAACATACATAGATTTAAGCTAATGAAGCGACTCAAACAGGTGAAATGCCAAAATGGAGAATTAAGCTTACAAGTTGGATTCAAGTGGCGAGAACCAATGTTTGAAAACACTTCCTATAGCTTCCCAAGCTCTAAACCCAAGGTCAATCCATTATTAACCCCGCCCAATTGTGATCATCCTTTCTTATGCTTTTGATTTTTATTAATTTATTTTGTATTTTTTATATTTTTGCTTTTGGTACTAGGCGATTTTAAAGATTACTAAAAGCTTAAATAAGCTTTCTAGGAGCTTATGTTGGCTTATTAGGTCCTTAACAACACTCTGAAACAACATTTGATCTTAACTTGAGATTTTTGAACATGGAAAATTGCATAACTCGAAAACTTGGAACTTAAATCGAAATTGAAGCTTTAAAAAGGTTTTAGATTACATGAAAATGATTAAACAAAGAATTGAAAGTGAAAATTACAGCTGAAATTGAAAACTTATTAAAACGACATGCATTAACTAAAAAACTAGATATATTTCTACATTGCTTCCTCCTTGCTTTATAATGATCTCATTGAGCTTTGTTGACATCTACGAGACTTTCCCACTTGATTCCAACCATTGGATCTTTAAAATCATCGAATCGTCCATGTGGAATTTTGGCGCCAAATTTCTCTTGGCGTGTTTTGCATTTAATGTAATTTGGTGGATGCGGAGGTGGAAGGGGAGTGGTTATACACTGAAGCTGAGGTGAAAAGGGTGGAAATGTCAAGTGGAAGAAACCACTGGTTTCCGGTTTGCCTGGTTCAGCGTAGGAGGATGTCTGAGAATCGGTATTTGGCGCGTTTGACTTTTATTCACCGAGGATATTAATGTATGGGGGTTCAAATGGGAGGTCCGAGTTTATGACAGGGGGTCTTTTGTTTTGGTCAGGGTAAAAATACACAGTGGGCCATTTGGTTTAAAGCTTATATCTGAGGACCATTCATGTAATTTCTACAAAGTATAGGGGCTGAACACACCACTTTTCCAAACTTATCACAAGGACCAAAATTGCCAATCTTTAATAGTACAAGGACCATATTTGATTATTTTTCACTTTTTAAATATCCAAGGACTATTTTTGACATTTTTCAAACTTGAGGGACCTTTTCTGCCATTTGACCAAAGATTCATTCAAAGACCATTTTGACAACTTAGAATATTTGGGGACCTTGAATAACATTTTGTTTTATTTTGATTTACAGAGGACTTGTTTTTGAAAACTTTTGAAACTTGGGGACTAGAATCGCGAATTATGCAAACTTGATACGTTTTCACATTTTGGTATTTTGCATTTGAAACACATAAAACACTTATTTTGATATTTTCATCATTTGATGCATTTACGAGTGTTTCGGATGTTTTTGCGAGTCTAAGCAGTAGAAAAATGATGAGTATTTCACACTCATCAGAGAACAATCCACATTCTCATTAGAATATAACCAACACTCACATTTGCCTTTACATAACAATATTCCCATATTGTTAACCGATCGATGGACATATTTAGAATGATAAATCATTTCATGGATTAAACATGAAAATATGGAATAACGATTATATGAATATAATAACAAATACCTCATATCTTTATTTATCGAAAGTAATAATTGTCTTACAATTCCAAATTATCCAAATACTAATTAACACAGCATTTACATGAGACTACTACACCGGTATTAAACCTATACATCTAGTCAATTTAGATTGCTTAGGATACGCTAAAGCTTTAGTAAATGGATCCGCTAGGTTTTCATCTCATGTGAACCTTTGATATCTTCACATCACCCATTTCAATGGTCTATCGAAGATAATGAACTTTAGCGCGATAATGTCTAGCACCTTTGGTGATTCCGCTTTCATTAGCTATAGTAATGGCTCTAGTATTATCACAATACATAGTTATGGGTTCTTGATTGTGGGAACAATTTTCAACCCGTGAATTTAATTTAATCCATACAACCTCTTTAGATGTATCACAAGCGATTATATACTCAACAGAGATGAAGTAGCAAAAATACTTTGCTTTGTGCTTTTTGATCAACAACACCTCCATTTAGAACAAATAGATACCGAGTGCGAGATTTTAAGTCATCGACATCATCGGATATCCGAAGATCGGTGTAGCAAGAAACCCCGAGCTCTTGTTCCATCTCCCTCCATAAACCGAAAACATATCCTTAGTATTGCGTAAATACTTAAGAATATTCTTAATAGCGATCCGATGAAGTTCACCGGATTCTGTTGAAATCGACTTGTCACATTCTCGAGCTTAACGCAACATCGAGCAGTACATCTCGCAACATATATATAGATCCTATAGCCAAGCATAAGGAACTCTTTGCATCGCTCTTTCGCGGCGGTGTCTCAACACCTTGTGACTTACTCAACTTAGGCTCCTATTGCATCGATAGCTCATCGTTTGGAATTCTCCATACAAAATCTCTTTATGATTTTCTCGATGTAAGCACTTTGACATAAACCAATCAATCGTTTAGATATGTCTCGATAGATCTTGATTCCAAGAATATATGCAGCTTCTCCTAAATCTTTCATGGTGAAACATCTTCCAAGATAGAATTTTACATCTTGTAACATTGGAATGTTGTTTCCCATAAGCAATATGTCATCAACATATAGAATTAGGAAAGTGACATAACTCCCACTATTTTTCTTACATACACATGGCTCATCTTGATTTTGAGAAAATCTGAATTTCTTAATCTCATCATCAAAACGCTTATTCCATTACCTAGATGCTTGCTTAAGTCCATAAATGGAACGCTTGAGCTTGCATACACGGTTAGGATACTTAGGATCAACAAAACCCTCGGGTTTCTCCATGTAGACCTCTTCGTAAAGATGTCCATTGAGAAGGCGGCTTTGACATCCATTTGCCATATCTCAGAATCATAGAACGTCGCTATAGCTGCCAGAATCCTTATAGCTCTAATGTCTCTACAGGAGAAAGGTTTCTTCATAATCAATCTAGTGAGTTTGGTGAAGCCCTTTACCACGGTATTTAGAGCTTTAAAGGTGTATACCTTACCATCCATGTTTGTTTTCTCTTGAAAAGCCACTTGCTACCAAATGTCTTGCGATTGGGAGGAAGCTCAACTAAAACCAGACATCAATGTCTTTCATGGATTACATTTCCACATTCATCGCATCAAGCCATTTCTTGAATTCGTGATCCAAGAATGCGACTTTGTAGTTATTGGGTTCACTAAGATCCCCAACTCATGTTCCTCGACATCGATGTGTAGCGCTAATATACGATCGAGAGCACGACGTGTCCTTGCGGACTTTCGAATTAGAACACTATCACTTTGAGGTTCATCAATTTCTTGATCATCCTCATCATGATGAATGCTAGTGTCTAAAGAATGATTTGTATCTTCATCTTGAATTATTTCAAGATCCTCTGAACTCCCACTTCGCTTGTGATCCATGAGATTGCTCTATAAAACTCAAAGATTTCGAGCAACAATTACTTTGTTCTCTGATGGAAGGTAGAAAGAATATCCCATTGATTCCTTTGGGTATCCTACAAAGATACACTTAATAGATCTGGGTTCAAGTTTGTCAGGTTTGGTAAGTGTATCACGCTTAACAAGTGCCTCACAACCCCATACTTTTAAGTAAGACAACTTAGGGGCTTGCGCATGCCATACTTCACGTGGTGTCTTATCAACCTTCTTAGTTGGAACCATATTGAGAATGCGTGCATCATACTCAGGGGCATAATCCCAAAAGGACTTTGGGAGAGTAGTTTGATTCATCATGGAGCGAACCATGTCAAGCAGTGTTCGATTTATCCTCTCAGACACACCATTATGTTTTGGAGTGTAAAGAGGAGTTCGATGGGCAATAATCCCATGCTCCTTTAGATGATCCAAAAACTCTTGACTCATATATTCACCTCCATAATCAGAACGTAGTGACTTTATAGTCTTCCCGAGTTGGTTTTCTACTTCCTTTTGAAACACCTTAAATGTTTCAAACACTTCATGTTTATGTTTCAGCAAGTAAACATAACCATACCGACTATAGTCGTCAGTGAAAGTCACGAAGTAACTTGCTCCTTGTCTTGACATAATCTTGAATTGGGCCACATACATCTATATGTATTAGTCCAAGTAGATCTTTAGCCCTTTCCACTTGATGTGTATAGGGTTTTCTTGCCATCATACCAGACATGCATGAAACACATTTTTCAAGTGACTTAATGTCAGTTGAGTTGAGAAGTCCATCATGTTGCAACTTCTCCATGCGTTTCTTGTTAATGTGTCCAAGACAACTATGCCACAAGAGAGCAGGGTCCAAGTTAGACTTGGCTCTTTTATTGCTTATAGCAAACATAGAACTATCATTTGTATTTGAACAAGACATATCAATTTCATAAATACCATTACGAGGAATAGTAGTAAAATAAACAACGTTATTTTTAGAAACTGAAATTGCATTGTTCGATTCAAAACTGTTAACAAAACCATCGTCATACAAATGAAAATCGAAATAATCCTCTAGTAATAGAGGAGCATAATGACAATCATTTAAAACAATTACTAATCCACTAGGAGACATAAATGAAAAACACCAATAGCTTTCAACTCCTCGCTTGCTTGACCATTGCCCACGCATGGGATTCTTAAAGCTCCCGGCTTCAGCCTTTCCTACTTCCCCGAGACCCCGAAAGCAAGACATTACGGATGTGAGTACCACAAACCGTGTCATATAATAAGGATGTATTAGGAAAAGAGTAGAGTTCTATAGTGAAAATACCTGAAGAACTAGCTGCAAGATTATGTTTCTTCTTTTTCATCAACTCGGCGAGATATTGGGGACAATTCCTTCTCCAATGACCCATCTCACCACATTGGTGACAGGTTGCGTCCTTCGCAGGATTATCTTTCTTGGGTGGTGGAGGAATCTTAGGTTTGGAAACATTGATGGTTTACACTCAGTAGCATAACCAAACTTTTTCTTTCCATTTCCATGATTCCCCTTAGCAGCCTTAAACGATTTATTCTTCTTTTGGTTTTTCTGGACCTTTCCATTATGTATGTTATGTAGTCATAGTGCAACATCTTTCTTTTAGCGCAACGCTCATGTTGCTTAAGCATAGCATGTAATTCATTTACAGTCTTCCACATGTTGTGCATATTAAAGTTATGCACAAACAAAATGTACTCTTTAGAGAGACCAATTAGGATCAAACTAACTCCATAGTTCAAAGTAACTGGATGAACAAGACATTCCAAATTGTCAATGTAGCTCTTCATCTTTTGAACATATGAGCTAACCAATTGACCCTCTTCCTGCTTGCAAGCGTGAAATTCACATACAGTTTATAGAAGCTCCTTTTCTGCCTGTTGGGAGAACATGGACTTCAACTCCTGAAGCATGTCATAAGCACCAAGATGAGTTAGATTTTGTTGGATCTCTAACTCCATGGTCATGAGCATGAAGGCAGCTATATCCTTTGAGCCTTTGACCCAAGCGATTAGGTGAATGCAAGAGCCTCAAAGAGGATAGGGTGGCCGGGAGTTGCAGCAGGTGTAGCGGTATGGGATGATCCAAATAAGTTTCCTTATCTTCACCGACAAGATAATGCAAAGTCATGATACAAGCAAATGAAGTTAGGTCCGGTGAGTTTTTGTTTCTCAAAGAAACTCTTGAGTACCGAATTGTTTCCGACTGAGGTAGTCATCTACAATTTAGAAAAGTTCAAATAATTAGTATTTTCAATAATTACATTCTTAAAAGAATTAACTACCCAATTAATTACTAATAAGAATAAGATCCATCTTGCACTCCCACTTATTTACCAGAGGTCTGACTAGTGAGTAACTAAGTAGGACAAGAGGTAAGCGATGGGCGTTAATTGCATAATGCAACTCTTAGACTTTATGAGACTATTTAAGGCATTAGTAAACAAGTAATAATGTCAAAAGCATGTTTATTTCTCATCTTACGCCTCGGTTCCAAGCTCTGACCAAGCAAACTCAAAATAAGTCGACCAAGTAATAACTAGCAAACGAGTACAAAGCGGACTTGGACCTAGTTTATGCAATTAGGTAAACACGTACTTAATAAACACTAATAATAAAAGGGATATAGAAAACTAACCCTCGAAGTCAACTGCACACTATAAACGAACAAGAAACCAAGTATCTAAAATAGACACCTCTATGAGTCCACACACAAACACTTTAACACAAGCACGTCCGAATAACGCTAGTTGAGAACGTTTAACCAATCAACCCCTTGAATAACTTGAATACCACGTACAAAGTAAACCCAAGAACCAACTTCTTATTCCTGCCCGAGAAACCAAATTGTCCAAGAACAGTTTCTAATTCCACCCAATATCGGACAAAGCAGTTCGATATCTTATCCTGTTCTGTCCAAGAAAACCGACGATCAGAACTTTTTTTCTTCTTCTTGTTCGACTAGTAACTAGCTCAAAACAATACCACTAAACCTTCTTGGATCTATGAACGATGCAAGATTAGTGAATAAACTAAACCAAACAAAACCTTAATCGGTTTGAGTGAAAAACCGATCGGGTCAAATCCTTTGAGAGGGAATTGACTTTGCAGAAGTCTTAGGGATAGTTTTAGTCATGAATTAGGGATAGAAACTCTAAGGATTGAATGCATGTGAGGTTTGTATTTATAGGATCAAAAACCTAATCCCACTTGGACTCAAACTTGAGCTCCAAGTTACAAACCCATGACCCAACCGATCGGATCCATGGACTAGGCCCAAGGCACTCATGAACCGACCCAAGTTGACAGAAAAAGAACCAACGGGTCGTGTAGTATAATCGGGTTGCATGCATGCAAAATGGATCGAGTTATATATTCAAGTATAAACATGCATCACGTACTCTCATGTTTAACGTGTGTGCCCCCATAGGCTTATACATTTCTAGTCGTTTCGCGTGTTTAATCCCACAAACCAACAGGAAATTCTTTTAAAAACTTGTTTCCTCAATTATACTTACTTTCTATCAATAGAGGTGGTTTTGTAAACGAGTTTATTGAAATAATTCCCCATGAAGAGAGAAGTTTCGGTGAAATAAAATTTAGAAGAAGGTTATATAGATGGGAGATTTTTTAGGAGAAAGAATTTCGTAAGGTTTTGGAAAAGTATAAGGTATATACAACCAAAGTTGAATAGGGGTGGAAAATTGTATTTATTTAGTTAAAGCCGCGAAAGAAATTATAGAAGATGAAAATGTTTACTCACGTAGTCTTTGGATAAGAGACGTTTAGCTAAAAGGTATTCCTCTTAAACTACAATTATTTGGTTGGTTGGTGTGTCAAAAAGGTCTACCTTCAAAAGAACTTTTAGCATCGAGAGGTATAGATCTTCATGGTCTAGACCTTGAGTGCGAATGGTGTAGTAACATAGAGTCGGTAAACCATATTCTACTACTTTACTACTGGAGTTGACTAGTACGGAGCTTTATTTTTAAATGGTTCGGGCTTGAAATTCCTCTTGCAAGAACATTTGAAAGTTTGTTAATTTGCAACACATCTAGAGTTAGAAGAATAAATTTTCCCTGGAAAGTCGTGATTAGATTTACAACATGGCATATTTGGTTAGCAAGGAACGAAGCAGTATTTAATAGCCGATATTGTTTTCCGAGCAAGATTGGTACTCAAATTCACATCCAAATCTTCCTTTGGTTACAAGCCTCAAACAAAGCAGCTGATATCAACATAGCAAAGTGGTTCGAGGACCCAAATCAACTTCTTTGATGAGATAAGTTTATTTTTAGTGCTGATGTATATCTATGTCAGTGAGTTAGCTAGTTTTCTTTTATGTCATTTTAATAATGTTGGTGATCAAATTAGTTACAATCTGCCAAAGTTTCTTCTAAATGCAATATATTCAATTTTTTGCCGTTTCACAAAAAAGGTAGTCATGAGGGGCAAAATACTTTATTAGTTAGTATAAAGATTTGAAAATATATTAAGTTAAATAAAAATAATTATTTAGTTTTTTGTTTCTTGACAATAAATTTTTACAATTCACAAATCCTATCTCACATATCTTTCTAATAAGACTTGAACTCAAAATATCTTAGTTAATAGATCAATCACATGCCGTTTAACAAAAACCCGTTAATATCATATCAATTTGTTTGAGCACCTTTACTACATCCATAACTCCTGTTAATTGACAGTGTTTGTAGAAAACTAGAAGGGGGGGGTGATAAGGTTTTAAAATGTACCTTTTTGAGGGGTCGTTTAAGCCCTTATTTGATCACTTTTGTATCCGTTATTACTTAATATCGTTACTTTTCGCTTTTTAGGTATCTTGAAGGCAAAATGCTGGAATGACACTTATTCGGATGAAAAGGCGCGAATATCTGAAGAAAATGGCCAAAGTCAAAATCGAGACACTCAGTTGCTAAAAGCGAAGGGGCGGCGTCGGGTGTTAGCACGTGGGTCGGTCGGACCACTTTTGTGACTGACTCGAGCCAAATTGCTTATTTTCAAGTGATCGCCTGTGTTTTAAAAGAGTAAGTCGTCGCAACTCGGACGGCCTAGATTTGATCCGACGACGTCGAGAGGCAAGGGGACGGCGTCACAAGCATAAGGTGGCCGCGCGCAAGACTAACGTAAGATGAAACCACAATAACGGCGACCAGACGGCGTCAAATCAAAGGGTGACGTCGTCGCATATGTAATCTTATATATAGAATCCGATTTTTTAGTTTTCGGTGTGTAGTCTTTTGGGTAAAACCTAAACCGAACCAAAGGGCGTCTTATACGGTATTTTAGGTTCAAACCTATCTTATATCAAGATAAGTGTTTTACTTCATTAATTCAATTATTTCTTCAATTACTTGTGTATGTTGCATGTTTCCATGTCAAGCTAATTTACTTGTGTGTTTGCTTAGAGATATGAAACTTAATTATTGAATATTGATTGGTTGTCTCTTATCTTAATTGTTAATGATCTAGTATTGCGATAGGTCATTCGTTGTGTAGTTAATGCTTGATTAATCTTTGTTGAACCTTAGCTTATAATACCTAGAGTCATTGTAGGCTAAACCATCCGAAGAGGACCTTAGAGTTGAGTTTATAAATCCTAGAGATTTTGTGGCGTATAACCTTTGGTAGTTTCAAAGAGTTGAGGGATAAACGCACACCCTACGACCTTAGACACAACGTGATCAATTCCGGTGCTTACCTAATACTACACTACAGCGATTAGGTTCGCTTGCTAGGGTGTTGAAAAACTTGCTTTCGATGAAAGGAAGTTCCTTTGACCCCGAATGGCGCTGTAGCGTTATCGAGAGGTTGAATAGTTTTGGAATTAAAACTTTGTTTTAAAATATTTAGATCGACTTATGTCAATTTATTCGAGATGTGTATGTTGGACCTTGATAGATAGATATGTAAATATGTAATGGAAAGATAAAGAGTAAGAAACACAAAACCGAGGACAGTGTTTATAGTGGTTATATTCTGAGACACCTTCTTGCCTTACTCCACTTCCCTAGTCACCTACTCGAGGTTCGTAATCACTACCGACACAACTCCTTATGCGGAGAAGCCTTCACGCGTCGCCTACTCTTTTTCCCGTACTAGGCTAGACACCGAGTTCCTCCACAAGGTAGAACCGTACCTATCACAACGTCGCCTACACTTTATCCCAGTGCAAGGCTAGATACTGGTTCCATTACAAAGGAGGAACTACTACCCAACACTACACAACACCTATCCCAGGAGATCCACCTTATTATAACATCATCAAGGATACCAATATCCTTGGACACAACCTATCTCTGTTGTACATCGATGCACTCATCGATTATACACCCTTGGCATCTTTCACTTAATGCCTCTTGACTTGACTTCTAGGCGCCCTTCACTAATGCCCTTGACATAGACGTTTGGCACCTTTCACTAATGCCATCGTCTTGACTCTTTTGGCATCCTTCACTAATGCCTTTGACACGGACGTTAAGCACCTTTCACTAATGCCTTCGCTTTGACTCTTTCGGCATTCTTCACTAATGCCTTTGACACGGACGTTAAGCACCTTTCACTAATGCCTTCACCTTGACTCTTTCGGCATCCTTCACTAATGCCCTTGGACCCAACACTTCTAGGGAGAAAGAGAGAACTATCAATAAGAGAACCTCAGTAGTCTTGATGATGACGAAGCATGGCAACTCATGGACTTGAGCTTGCTCGACTTCAAGAGGTGGTGATCTCGCCTTTAAGAGGAACCTAGAGAATCACACAAGAACAAACACAACCATACATAGAGATCCTTAGGATCACGGGGTTAGAAAGTTTACAATACTAGGAGAAAGTATGTGTGGAAGTGGCTCTCCAAAATAAAGAAATGGCTCACTATTTATAGAAGAAAATAAGCTCACATTCCACGGATCCCACGGATCCCACTTACTGAGGATTAGTCCGATTAAACCCAGGGAACCGTGGACGCTCTCTTGCCCATGGGTTTTGGGTCATGGGTCATGGGTCATGGGTCATAGACTTTGGACTATGGGTATCCAAATAGATACAATGTAGCTAGTAGGTGCAATGCATCTAGTCCATGGGTCATGGGTTAAATCCATGGGTCATGGATAATACCCATTTATGACTTATGCATGATATCATGCAATGGGTTATAGGTTATGCTTCATGGGTATGGGTCATGGACTTTGGGTTAAACCTAACTACATTCAATGTATTTGGTCAATGGGTCAAATACTTAAACTTCTATCCATTATATTACCTATTATAATACATACTAGTTATGTATATATCTACCAAATATGTAAACACTAGTTGTTGTACATATGTATTACTAAATCATGAAAACACTATTACTTGTTTTGTGTCTTATGTGAAAACGTAAGTGTGTTAGTAAACTATTGGCTCAAACCATTTACGTATTTTATTTGTTTCGTTAAAATGATTTTACGTTTGTTATCGACAAAACATTAGAAGATCGTAAAATATAAATAAACGTTTTTATGACTTATTTGAATTAACAGTGTTTTTATTGTTGACATCATAAATAATTTATTTTATATGATAAAAGGTTGGAAAAATCAAATAGAAAGGCTTTCCATCTTATTTAAAAAAATATACTGTTTATAAAATTTAATAACAAGAAGAGTTTGAAAACAAATAATTCTTGATTCTTATTTATTATTATTATTATTATTATTATTATTATTATTATTATTATTATTATTATTATTATTATTATTATTATTATTATTATTATTATTATTATTATTATTATTATTATTATTATTATTATTTTATTATTTTTATTATTATTATTATTATTATTATTATTATTATTATTATTATTATTATTATTATTATTATTAGACTAAAATACACGTTGGTCCCTAAAATTGGTCCTGCGCATCACGATGGGACAAAGTTGGGTATTATCGTCATCTGAGGTCCAAAACATGGGGTTTATATGCGAAACTAGTCCGCTTGACCATTGCTTGTAGGGTCAACGTTCCGTTATACTCCATAAAACTCTGTTATCCTTTTACTCTTGAGGGTAGAATAGTCTTATTACCTTGATGTACTATAGCAGATGTCTTATCCAATTTCCCGTCATAATGTAGAATATAACAAAGTTGTGGACTCATTGCTCATTAAACTTGTTTTGGAAGCCTACCCAAAAAACCCTAATGCAATGTCAATCATCAAATCAAATAATCTAAGTAAGAAAATAACAAACACCAACATTGGATTTAATCTATGGCGAATTAGAGAATATCCTTTCTTTGATGACCATGTAATTGAGGAAAAAGCTGCAATCAGGAGATATGGTAAGTGTTTTTTGGTTATAGTCTATTACAATCATATGTTAATACGATTGTTTAAGTTATTCCCTTTTAGGTAACTTTATCGTAACATTATTTTTGTACATTTTTATACACCGATGAACTGTGATCCTTTAGCATGAGGTTCCATTATGAAGGTACATTCAAATACTTTCGGTAGAATATATCAGGAGGCAAGGAATGCCTTGTTGATTATGTGGAAATATAAGAGGTATCCGTTGAGAAATGGATGCTCTCATGACCCAAATCGGTTATGAGAATGGACAAACAAATTATTTCTACTTTCTTAAGCACAGTTGTACATTGGATGACGGATTGTTTAGTTTATGTGAAATTTGCTAATGTTGAGTTGTTGAAAGATGTTGTCAAAGACCATATGTTGATAGATGTGTATGTGGAAATAGGTAAGATAAGATTAGAGTACTCAAATGTCCCCACAATCTATTAAGGCCGTATTTTGGGAGATGGATGAAAATAGGAGAAAATTTGCTAGTCTTTGCTATTCAATCTTGTTGTAGATGATTTGTGTTAGATGATTTTGATAATGAACACATGGGACGATGGTCCGGACCGCCAGAATGGGTCGTCCGCATCGCCTAATTATACACCTAAACCCTAATCCATGCCTTATATATACATGACAAAGTTATCTCTAACCCTAAGATATATTGGCTACATTACCGATACTAACTTGATTGTTGAGGCGGACCCGGCTACGACCCCGGGTCCACCCTAATGGGTTCTTTGTTGACATGTCTACTAGGGCTCGAGAAGACGACTAACGCCAAGGAGAGTCGCTGAATCCAAATTGCGCCGATTATGCTTCAACAAGTTGGCGCCATCCGCTGGGACCACGAATAAACTATGTTTCGTGTTCTCATATTACCGAAAAGCGAGATAAATTCCTAAAGTCGGTAACTCTAAAACCTTTGCATTCTCGCCGCATGAACTTGCTTTACCATCATCACTTTATTAAAATTGACGCGTTCATATCCTATGCACAAAATAGATGCGCACATATTTTATTAAACAAGATAACGACTACCGTACCTATTTTGCTTAATGGCATGTGTAATTCGCGTGAGCACATGTTGTGTTTGCTTTATGCAAATCGACTTATTTGGCTTTGTACCTATAATACACATATTGCTTCATTATTAGTTGTTTAATTCACGTGAAACCAACATCTACTATAACATGTATACTATTCGTGATTTTCTTTACATAAGCTACAAGAATAAATCTGCACGATCGGACCTCTTTTATATTTTAGTCCGCACGATCGGACCTAAGCAAATATCCGCACGATCGGAGCTATTTTATCTTTTAGCCGCGAATTAATACGCCTGAGATAATGTTTTGGTTGAGTACGCTTGTTCGCGCCGAACAACGTTGTCACGATAAATCTACCCGCATTAGGGCGCTGCTCGCACATTTTCGCGAGAGAACGTGACGCCGAAAACCACGATGTTAGTCAATCGCCATGATGCGACCGGACCAAAAGCCATGGTATAAACATCTGCGATCATCCGAAGCGTTCGAGTCTATCGGTTAAGATAAATCCATCCGTGTCATTCGTCGCGGTCGCGAGACGTCCATCCGCGTAAAAAAAAAAAAAAAAAAACACAATTTATTTATTCATCGCACGCATCCCACGACGGGTGCGCACCGCCAATTTTCTTATAAGCTATGTGCTATATTTTTTATGCTATGTGCTATATATTGCTTAATTTTATTAGGTTTTATATGTCATGCGATTCATGCATATACTTTTAATCTTTGCATTGAGTGTTTTCGCAGATTAAATAAGTTTAATGCTCTTACACCAGTAGCACCATCAAACTTGGGGGCTACCTGTATACGCTACCACTATTTTCGCACGTGCGTGTATTGGAAGCGCATCGAAGACAATTTAAATATTCGCACCAACTCGCCGTAGGGAGACGCCCCGCTTGCCGAAGACGCCAAGACAACAAGCGAAGCCGCCTTCGTCGCACATCTTTAGCGCAGCGACCTCTGCGCAGTTGTCTTCCGTCGCACCTCTTTGTCGCGCGCATCGCACATCTTATGCGCGCGTAACGCCTTCTGTCGCACCATGCCGCCGCCATCGGTACAAAAGGTATGCTCACCCGTGATGCGCTGCGGGTTCCACTTTCACCTACGACCGCCATCGAACTTAAGTCTAGCATAACATAGCCATGCGCTATCTCATACTAGACTTGGGGGCTTCGTGGACGATGGTCCTGACCGGGCCAGAATGGGTCAGCCCCATCACGCCCACTATACACCTAAACCCTAATCCATGCCTATATATACATGACGTGTTATCTCTAACCCTAAGATATATTGGCTACATTACCGACACTAATCTTGACCAGTTGGAGGCGGACCCCACGGGACCTCGGCCCGGGTCCACCCTAGTGGGTTCTTTGTTGTCGACAGTCTACTAGGGCTCGAGAAGACGACTAACGACAAGGAGAGTCGTTGAATCCAAATCGCGCTGATTATGCTTCAATGTAACTCGTGACTAGATCCTTTTATGCAACTTACACAAGTGCATACGGACCTCAATGATATTGGTGAATCTAGCAATTTGCCAAACATTGAGCCTGTGATTTTCCACCCTAGACACATCATTTGCTAGCCAACCCGCTCATAAAGGAGCGTGCTTTAGTACTTATTGATGAGGACAATTCAATTAAGGAGCCCCGATAATTTTGAGGTTAATATGTTCCAGTGACTTAGGGAAGCACTTAGAGAAAGTAGGAAGAGCACTAGTCGATGTCAATAACTGTTTGAGGAGCCCGATGTTGATGTAATCTGTTTCAATTGACTCGGGAAGCACTTAGAGAAAGTAGGAAGAGCACTAGATGATGTCGATAATGTGGTTCGAGGAGCCTGATTTTGATGTAAATCTGTTTCAATTGACTTAGGATAATCATTTTGTAGGATGTGCATCTGTTTATACCAATAACATGGAAGAGGATCCTGTTGTTGATGTTACTCTGTTACAAGTGAGTGACACTAGTGACTTAGGCAATGCAGTTGATGATTCAATTGAAGCAAATGAAGATAATACTTGTCAGGAGAATGATGCATAACTTGCTATGGTCCAAGTAGGCCAGAGTAATGAGTTAGGTCAAGCAGGAACAACCAGTAACATAAGTTGTTGGAATCACTCCTAAACTATATTTCAAGTGTTAGTGATTCATATGTAATAGTTAGCTTAATATGACTTTTATGTTAGTAATCAAGGCTAGGCTTATGTAGAAAGCCCATAAGCCTAGGTCAAGCCCAATAAGTAAAAGGATGGAACTTGGAGTGTTGCCCTAGTTCCTCCTATAAATACCTTGTATAACCTCACTGAGGTGGTTGTTCAATTCATTTCACTTCACACATAACCTCTCTTATTTCTTATGCATAAGTGTTTGTCTTTGTTCAACCGATCCTCTCTTCATCTATTTCTTCTATTGATGCTTGTGTTACATATATGGTGACCTAATAGTGGTATCATTCGCCATCTAGTTGGGTGAAACAGTTTGTTTTTGTTCTACTCGTAAGGTCCCACGTTTTTCACTTTTCATACAAAAAAAAGCTTTCATTTTTACACTTTAAAATTCAAGATTCTTGTACTTTAAAGGTTATTTGGTGTTAAAGTTTAAGTTTTTGGCAAAAAGTTTGAAACTTTACGTGTAGAATCGCTTTTAAGCTTGTTTTGAATCGTACTACTTTCTACGCAGTAAGGTGAAAAAGAGTTTTGGATCATCAAGTTTTAATCTTTCTTGTTATTTTGGTGATATTGAAGCTATTTCATCATAAAATCAAGTTTCTAAACACTTTTGGGCATAAAATCGCTTTTGGTACTTTCACCGTAGTTTAAACCCTAATCTACGATAAGAAACCGTGGTTTGATCTTTCGCTTGTTTACTCGGTGTTTTCTTGCTTGGATAAGCTCGAAACACTTCGACTTTGGATATCGCTTAACCGTGATAGTGTAAAGGATTTTTGGGCAAACCCTAATTTTACGCATAAGTTCGAAACTTATGCGTAGAACTCTTCACTTAAGATTTTTCTTACGCCTAAGCCTTGTCTTACGCATAAGCCAATCATTCGTGATAAGTTTTCTACGCCTAACTTTCAGTTTACGCTAATCTTAGTGTTTCTCAATTCACGCGAAGCTTATCCCACGCTGCAGGTTGGTTTCACGCCGAAGGCACTTTCACGATAAGGTGTTCTCTGGCGTAAGGTTTCCTCTACGCATAAGCTAGTTTTCACGCCCAAGCACTTCTTCAACAAACAACAAGTTTCTCTCGACTACAAAGATCCATCAACACAAATTATCAAAAAAAAAAAAAAAAAAAAAATTCAATTTTTACTGGAGACTTAACTTTGACAAAGAACAAATGGTCGAGGAAGATATCATACCCACCTATGACACCGACATAGAACAAATGGTCGAGGTACAATCATCATTGATCATATTCGCCCGCAAATGCGAAACAACATAATGAGCAACCCGATCTCGAGAAATGAAGGAGAGGTCGACCATTGTCTTGCACAATGTCCGCACAACCGTCTTATGTCCGAGCCCTTACTTGCAATCAATTCAACTCGAAACGCCAAATCAAACTCTTGAATCAAATCATTCTTCTCCAAAAGACCATTGCTCGGGTTCATAAAGATTTTTCAAAACTAGAGGCACATTGCATCTCTTGAACTTAAATTACAAAACAAATCTTTTCTTCGTAACACAATGGTCAAGATTCAAATGAACAAAGTAATCGTGTGGATTTATTAGTAAAAGAAAATAAGCATTTAAAGGCTCAACTTCAAGTAAAGGGGCTTCACATGTTGCTTTACAAAACAAACCGAAGATTAACTGCAAGAGTGTGGATACTAAGTTTACAAAACCAACAATCTTGGGAAAATCGCTCTTCAACCAATCGTAAATCAATCAAGAGTTAGACAACCAACCGCTTTTAAATCGAACGATCAAAATCTTCAAAACCACGGTTTGCCTCCCAAGTTGTTGAGAATAATCATTTGACAAAACCAACACCCACATTCCGACCAAAGCATAATGCTTCGCTTTCATAAACATGTTTCATTATACATTTCATATACCTCAACACGTGGTCGCTCCCCGCCAATCTAGGACTTGTTCAACACCGTGTCTAAACCGAGCATTAAAATTAAAGATTCATATGATTCAAATGACGCCAGACAAGAACAAATGATCTAGAAAAGGCTAGGAAAAGGGCACTACTCCAAAAGGATGGAATCTTAGGTTCTCGACCTAGTGTATCACCTTCAGTGTACTCTCGAACACCGCTTGTAGTAGCAAACCAAAACCTAAGTTTAATCAACAAATAGTTAGAAATAAACCGTTGATCTAAACGTAAAATTTAAGAAACCTAATAGGCGGATCAATATAGGACGCAGACTCTTCCCAAAAGAAGTTTCAACATCCCATAGATCTAACCTTAAATGGATAACAACGGCTAGAGTTTTCAAAACTGTTGGTCTTAGGTGGATTCCTACAGGCAAGATACTAAGTAGTTGCACCAAAACAAGTGTGAAACCCACAACATCCATCTTTGAGGTTGGAAAGGAACTTATCCAAATAGCATGTTCATGTGTCAAGAAGATAATTGACACTACATCTTTATGCCTCTAACATCTGGAACCCAGTTACACTTGGGGATCCATGTTTCTTCTATCTTGTCTCCTTCTACTTTCTATACAGGTACAACAACAATGGCTTCTACTGCAATACATCGTAGGTCCCGTTTCTCACCGTCTAAAACTTAATGATCCATCAGCTGCACCATCAAGATACTTAATCGTCCAAAAATGGGAACATTGCTTGTTAAAGATTCTCATCAAAGTCGGTTTCGTGATGTATCGAATGTTTCACCGCACAACCCGATAATACTCTAATTTCGATACACTAATCTACAACAACAACTGGCCGTCAGAATCAGTACTCTCCAATTGAATCTTCGATAATGTAAGATCAAACTGCTTCCAACGATAATGACACAAACCGATGATCAACAAAATGATTAAACTAAGGAGTTTTATCGCCAGCTGATTCTCACGAGATATTTATGGTACTTCACACTTGTTCGATTAAGTGAACATACATGGTTTCACTGCTCCTTATACATGGTTTCATTGCCTTCAATTCATCATCAACATACGCGTGTATGATTCTCAATCATTGAAAACATCGAGGGGAGAGAGTGTGTAGGTGGTCATTGCTTCCTTGTTCTTCTACATGCTTTTGCGAAACCCAATGCCTCTTGAATTTCTTCAATTGGGGACGAAATAAGATGATCCGTGGCTCAAACGCCTCACTTTGGTGTTATCGTCTCATTTTCACGGGTGATCTTGTGTGAAGTTACCCAAATATGATGTTATGATGCCTCACACACGGTCTTGGTATCGATTTATTGCATATTCACAGTGATTAGTATTTCGAAGACCACAACATTCGTGGGAAAGTCATCTCATTTCGCCTTTTCGTGGTTTGTTTGGTGTGATGCGCCTACATACGTGAGAAGATCTTGTTGATTTCGGTATGTTACCCTCGAATGGATCTTCCGAATTAGTCGATTTTCTTTGTGTGGTTTATCGCTCATCTACAAATTCACCGGATATTTAAACTTTCAAAAGTTATAGGAAATGTAGACTTCATCAAAGTTTCAAATCTACTAAAGACAGCTTGTCGGCTTGGGGAAGCCGATTCTCAAACTTCTTCACAATGGCTTCCGAGCATAACGACTTAGAACCTACCACAACCGCTTAAACTTCCTCAAACCCCATCATCGCCTTAACTAAGCCTCCAAATTACTCACAACAAATGGAAAAGCTATTTGTTCTACTGCTTAGTGATGACATTGATGAACGTGCTCGTGTATCCATTGCTTCCGCTTTCAACCCGATCATACTCTTATACCGACATATTGCTACAACAACTATTGAAGAAGCACCACCAGTTGACTCTACAACAATGCTTGAACAAACCGCCTAACGACACCGAACCAACCCCGATGTTCTTAATGAAGTACCCCACCGCAGATTTTGATCCAAATGCTCTTTAACCCGCTTGCTAATGAAATCACACATGATGTCATGGAATCATCTACAAACCATTTGAATCCTCAAAATCGCATAATGTATACCAACATCAACCCTCTACACATCGTTGGACAAAAGACCATCCTCTAGAGAATATTATTGGTAACCCGAATCAACCAACCGTTACAAGACAACGCCTTCACAGGATGGTGAACACCATTTATGCAAGAAGAACTGGATTGAATCGAGACTAAAAACATTAAAGACGCAATGACAAAAGACAACCGGATTGAATCCATGTAAGAAGAACTCAACCAATTCAAACGCCTTGAAGTATGGAACTGGTTGAAAGACCAACAGGGTCTACGCTATTGGTCTCAAATGGATTTGGAAGAAAAATTGATGTCAAGGAACGTAATCGTAAACAAGTCACGCCCGTGGCTAAGGGTCATATGTGGGAAGAGGTATCGACTTTGAAGAATCATTCGCTCAGGTTGCTCGCCTTGAGGTCGCTCGATCTTTCTCGCTCGCGCTCATATGAATATAACGGTCTTTCAAATGGACGCCAAACCTGCTACGAATGGTCAACTCAAAGAAACAACTATGTCACCAATGTAAGGATTCGTTGATCTAGAGTTCTCGAATCATGTCTACAAAATGAACAAAGCTCAGATGGTCTCAAACAAGCTCCCAAGCGTGGTACGATAAGTTATCATCTTTCCTCATTGCCAATAATTTCACCAAAGGTTCGCTAATCCAACTCTTTTCATACAATATCACGGGAACATATTTTAATTGTTCAAATTTACGGATGACATCATTTTGGGTCAACACATAAAAGTACTCAATCGCTTTGCAAAACTAATGAAGAAACATTTTGAAATGTCCATGATGGGAACTTACGCTCTTTCTAGGACTGCAAGTTCATCAATCACCCCGTGGTATTTTCGAGTCACCAAATATGCCCTTGAACCGTTAAACAAATTTGGAATGCAAAATCAGGACACCTATGCCACACAAATGGCTCATACCAAGAAGCTAGACGCCGATTTACATGGGAAATTGGTGGACCCTACCAAATACCGTAGTATTATTGGGTCTCATGTATCTAACAACCAGCAGTTCGATATTGTGTTTGTCAGATATCTTTGCTCCCGCTATCGGCCGAGACCAATCGAAACCCACCTCTCGAGGCTAAAAGAATCCTCCGATACATCAAGGGAACCATTAACTGGGGATCCGCACCAAGGATTCTCGTTTTGAACTAATAGCATTTTCAGATGTCGATCACGCATGATGCTTAGATTCACGGAAAAGTACTACAGAGCATTACAATTTCTTGGTGATAAACTGTGTCATGACAATCAAGAAGCAGGATTGTACATCGCCTCCTCAACAAAAGTAGAATATGTAGCTATGTCGGTGTTGTGCTCAAGTCATTTGATGAGAACACAACTCAAAGACTATGGTTACGTGTTTGACAAAATCGATGTATCATGACAATCGTAGTGCTATTGCGATCTCGCAACTCAAGACAACACTCAAATCAAAGCACATCGATCTTCGATATCATTTCATCAAGGACCACGTGAACAGTGGTAATCGCTGAATTATACTTTAATGGGTATAGAATACCAATCGCGCATCTCCTCACAAAAGCCTTAGCTCCAGCCTAGGTTTAATGAGTTGGTCCACCAGATTGGTATGCGGTGTTTGACTTCAAGAGAACCGATGAACTCTTAAACACTCTTAAACCAATCAAACACCAAAACCTCTTTTGTAAATATTTTTCAAAACAAAATACAAAATTATAAAACCGATAAAACAACAAAATATTCTTCTATCTAAATTCTTTCAAACATCGCAAGTATAAATCTTCATCAACACTTTTGTTCTATCAAATCTTTCACTATTTTTCCCGAACAAGTGTCGAGGGGAGAAAGTAAATATTTTTCAGCTTCATAAAACTTTGTACTTCCATGTTTTCAAATATATGTTGTTTCTTCCAAAATGGTGGATACGATATTGTCAAATACTCTCCTGACTCAAATGTCTTCAAAATTCATTATTTCAAAAGTCGAGGAGAGTATCGTTAAGTTTCTTGCTTTACATGTGTTTTGTCTAACCTAAATGTGGTTAAAGGATCTTGGTTGAACCTCTTAAGGTTGAGCGACTAATGTGTCAACTTGGCAAATTAATTTTAACAAAATCATTTACTCCTAAACCACCAAGATCAAACGGCCCAAATCAAATCTTCTAAACCGCTCGTCGTTCATAATCAGAAGTTCTAAATTGTTTTGATCAAGATTCTAAACAAAGATTTCAAAAATCTTTCAAATCCAACTTAAAACTCTTTAAACCGATTTTGGAAAATTGTTCACCGAATCTAATTGGGTGTTTATGCATAAAAGTGTTTGGATTGAAATGAGTTATGTTAAAATCTTTCTTAGTGTCTATTAAACTTGTTTCAATCGTCTCAAAACCATCCGTAATCTTAAATTTCTTAAATTTGAATTCTAGGTTCTTGCGCTCATCTAGGTTTTTCTATTCGTGATATGTTATTAGGTGGTCAAGAATGTGTTGAATAAGTATGTATGCATGATTTGAACCTTTAAATTAGCCCGTAAACATCTAAACTGTAGAATTTAAGTTTTAGGTTTTATGGTTCATCTCCCATGAATCTTCCGATTCTCGTGGTGGAAATGTGTTAAATCTTGTTCCATTGCACTCATATGACATCTAGGACACCCGTAAACATTCTTGTTTGATTTGTGTGGCTATATCTCTTACGCATAGATTAAGGGTTTGTGGTTTAAGTAATTTTACGCTTAAGTCTTTCGTCGTGTATCCGATATGTTCTTGTGCTTGTTTTGTGATCTAAAAGATGTTTGGAGTTAACCGCAATCAAGTTTTTATGTTTATATTTAACCGTTAATTATTCGTAATGTCGTAATCTTTAGGTGTTCAAACCTTTAAGCTTATGAATACTTTATGCGTAAAGGTTACGCTTAAGAGAAATCTTACGCGTAGCTCTTACGCATAAGTGGGTCTACAGGATTAAGCGATCTTGAAAGATATTCGTAAACAAGGCTTGTTACGCATAAGCTTTACTATTACGAGTAAACCAGACGTAACATCTAGCTTATCCCTACGCGTGAAGCTTAAAGCCTTTGAACTTAGATATGCGAAGAAACTCTTACGCCTAAGCTTGGTCTTACGCTTAGTTTACCCTACGCATAAGCTCCTTTCACGCATAAGGTTCCTTGTTACACATAACCCAATCGCTCACTACATTTTGGCCTAGTACGTGATATGTTACTTGTTAAATGTTACGATAAGTCACAAATACCGATGTTTCGTATTAGCTTACAAAAGTTAATATGTTGTGTGTCGAGGAAAATTGACTTTGAAATTTCAAAATTAACATGTTCACGTAACTTATCACATCAACTTCAATCAATTGGAATAATGTGACTTAGACTTGTAACTAACATACATGTTACCATCAAACAAGGAATTAGATAATAAATTAGACTAAAACAAACACATTGTGTTTCCATATGTCTATCTTTTTGTCTAATGTCTTTCGATCACAAATGGTTGCAAATCAAGCAATCATCAATGCCCAAGAGCTCTTGATGGCAAACACATTCCCAAATGGATACGACAAAACAATTGGCAAGAACAATCTCCGTGTCATCTTCAACAACTTCATATGCTCATAATCATCTTGTAGAATTGATGTGGACATCCTTCGCAACATCCATTCAAATTCATGCTCACAAAGTCATCCCGATGATGAGTATGATTCAATGGAAGAGGAAATAAAATTCATAAGACATTAAAGCGTAAAAGGATGGAATACCATGCTTCAACCTTTCCGTTAATCAACCCGCAAGGCAGGAGGGTCAAGTAGTAGTCCTCCACTTATGGAAGATCCATTGCAAACATCTCTTACCCCATCCGATCCTCGTTAATCAACCCTAAGGATCAGGTGTCACCGTCACCACAACTATTGAAATGAAGCAACCACAACAACAACTAAAACATCTCGCAAGAAGAAAATCATGGTGAAGATGTGGAAATATATGACTTAAGGAGATTATGATCATGATAAGGATGAAAGAGTCCCTAATGATGATAATTTGCTAACAAGAGGAAATGATTCGAAAAGAGGCAAAAGAAGTCGCTAGAGTCGAGGAGGAAAAGTCTAAGAGGAATCACCAACTACATAGTTGACAATCCAATACACAAACCCAACAGTCTTCCAAACACCTCTTAACACTTCCACCAAACCCAAATCATCATCTCAATCATCACCTCCATCAACATAAGAAACACCTATGTCAACAAAAATCATAAGGCAACTCCATCCAATGATTCGACAAATGGTTAAGCGAGGTTATCACCACTACACAACAAGCTACATGTACCACCACCATCCGATCAACCAAGGATTCAGAAACCACACCACCAATGGAGATAACCGCTGATCACTTTACATACATCGTGGAGAGGATCACGACATACCGAGCCCCAATCGTAACCTCAACCAAAATTTAGATCAAGTACATTATCGCACTCCTTGTTTTCATACGCATCAAATCAAAGAGCGTGTTGAAGTCCTCCACCCTGGGTCGAATCTTACCTAAATTCTACACTTCATCGGAATCAATCAAGAACCTCAAGACAAAATCGCTCATAAACAAAAGTTCGGGTTTGTCTACCAAAGTGAAAATCATCATACTTGCTTCATGGTTTTCGATGAAATTCAAAGTTCTATGACGCCACCGGAGATGGTTCGAGATGGATTGTTATCGTTGAAGGACATTGAGTCGGGTATTATTCGATGAAGAGATGGAATTCAAAGGATCGCAAGGATGTTCGTGATTTATCACTAGGATTGATGAAAAGTTGATTCATCGGGATCGATGCACGGTGGAAGAGCTATGGGAGGATGACCAAACTTTCCGATTCGACTTTCCAACGCCCTCAAAGAAATGGGCGATCGTCTGTAATCATTGGGTACTCTCTTGATTGTGATTTTGTTTGTTTGATTATCGGACGATGGCTTGTGCACACATAACGAAGGTACAACCCGCTCTTGTAATGAAAGGACCCGTGGTACGCTTTTAGTGCCACAATCCTTATAAAAGGAGCGAAAGCTTTTACTTTTGAGTAAACCTATCAAACCTTTCACTTTTAAAGGTTTTCTCAAAAGAACAAGTACTTCCCTTTACGTTTTCAAAACCTCAAAAGTTAGTATTACTTGTCGAGGGGAGTATTTCGCAAAACTTTGTTCACAAAATTGTTCTTCGTGATAATCTTCCCACAAAACTCAAATGGTCATATTTATTATCAAACGTTATCAAAATAACATTTATATATGCCATTTTGAGGGGAGAAAATTATTGTGATAAGAAATATGTTGATTTGCTATTGAATCGTGTGTGAAAAGACTTAACCCATGAATCGACGGGATCTCGAACAAATATACATTGAAAAGATTTGTCTCCAAAGACTTATCCAAGTAAATTGTACCTATTCGAGAAGCTCTTGATAGACATGAACTTTGACGGTTTGACAACCTTCGAGGTTTGTCCACACCTTCAAGGTAGTTATTAGAGCGAGTTGTCACCTAAAAGTCGACAATGTAACTCTTTAACTATGCAACGTGAACTGTCCCTGGGAATTATCTATCTTGAGTCGATCAATTCAAAGTGCGACTCTTCTCTCACCGTGTGATTTGCCCAAACACTTAAGCACGTGTGGAGGGAGTATTTCGAAATGATCAAACTCTTACAAAGGGTACAAAATGTTTTTCAATCATAACCACTTTGAGAGATTTTCAAGAAAATGGTTTTATGGCAACATAGGTTAGTCATAGAGTTATAAGGTGACTAAGGTTAGGAATAACCGTCCATGATCCACCGTAGTTGAGGGATCTACCCAAGGACATCACAAATAGTTAGTACTTAGAAGTCCTTAGTATGATTATAAAAGGAGAAATGAGAATCGGAGAAAGAAGGAGTTGAAGAATTAAAAAGAAATGCAATGAAAAGGGTGAAAAGAAATAGCCCTCCGTATTATTCAACTTAGGGCGCATACGTGTTCAATTATATGCTACGGGTCGTCACTAGATGACACCAGTATTGAAGATAAAGTCGTCATGGACCCAAAGGACGCATGCACTAAACCTTCTTAGCCACTCAAGGTTCTCCCAATGAAGCTTGTTTCATTCTCACAGGAACCCCACGTAAACTATCGGCTTTCTCTTGAGATTGTCGGTATTGAAGAAGGAGACCTCTCCCTAGTCTCCGCTCAGAAAACCAAAGTGCACTATTGAGTCTAGAGCCACGAGATTCATCAAAAGATCTCTTAGGTACACTTGACATTTTATCGCTTGTCGCTTAACAATAAGAACGCAAGTGATACTTTATCGTGTCCTTCATGCATCTTAGAATCACGAGAACATTTATGAGAGGTTCACATATGCGATCCTCGATGATTGAATGGAAACTCCCGCCAGGTCAACATCAAATGACCGACAAGCAGTCACTTCGGTAACTCCCTGGATTACGCTTAGTGTGTCTCAAACGGTCTACAATCGTGAGGTGATGCTTCGTGTACCTCGGCGACTATCCGAACGTAGGTGTACTTGACATCGTGTTATCTCACTTGTGGGACTCAGCTCAGAACGGCCTTTGTGAGAATTAGAGATGTGTTTTCACACTATGTCATAACACCTCGAAATTCAAACTTGTAAGTGCTTAATCCGCTTATTACTAACCGTGTGTATGTTTTCTTCTTATGGAAGCTGCGAGCGGATCGATCGTGCATTCTTCACATGCTCATACCAACATCATCACTAATGCAAGTTCTCTCAAAAGGCAACACAAAGTCGAATGATTCTTCGTCAAGTCAAAGAATCTACAAAGTTTAAAGACTAAGAGAACATCATCGATCTTCGTAATCCAACGTTAAAGAGCGTATGAGCATGTTGTGAAAGACGTGGACACCGGAGCAACGGGCGGCACTGATCACGCACAACAACAACATACTATCACTACCATCACAAAGAACAAAGATCAAAGAACAAAGATAACAATGACGTCAAAGCAGAATCTGCTCAAAGGAAACAATTTCTACTTTGGGAGATTGTTCAGATCAAGACACTTCTTCTCATAAGAAAGAAGAATGTCGAAGACGCCAAAGCTACTATTACATCAGCACCTACATCGCTTATCACTCTATCATTCATCAATAACACTTAGGGAGATTGTTGGAATCACTCCTAAACTATATTTCAAGTGTTAGTGATTCATATGTAATAGTTAGCTTAATATGGCTTTTATGTTAGTAATCAAGGCTAGCTTATGTAGAAAGCCCATAAGCCTAGGCCAAGCCCAATAAGTAAAAGGATGGGAACTTGGAGTGTTGCCCTAGTTCCTCCTATAAATATTTTGTATAACCCTCACTGAGGGTTGGTTGTTCAATTCATTTCACTTCATACGCATAGCCTCTCTTATTTCTTACGCATAAGTGTTTGTCTTTGTTCAACCGATCCTCTCTTCATCAATTTCTTCTATTGATGCTTGTGTTACATATATGGTGACCTAACATAAGTGATGACATGCATTTGGAAAATGATTTACCTGTGATGGTTGATGATTTCTTTTGCAGTGAGTTTGTTTCTTACCGACAGGCAGACTTTGAACATGGAGTCTATACCACATTCTTCTATTATGGTCAGGACTTTCCTACTGCAATGGATGTCAAAACTAAGGTAAGAGAGCATTAAATAGAAACTAGGAGGATTTGTTTTTGTGAAGAATGACAAAACAAGAATAAGGGTCGATGTGTGGTTGTGTTCCACTTTCGTGCCCAAGTGAAGGTCCTAGACCGGATATAGGCCCATCTAGAAGTCCATTAACCGTAGGGGTATAAATGCATTGCTTTCGGCAAAAGGACCCTTCACAACTACTCGTCCATGACTATTGTTTGTCGGCAGAATGGTGAGATGTGTACATGATCACCGTAACATATAATGAGCAACACACTTGTTCGCAATCGCGGCACTCGAGCTTTTGACCTTAACTATATCTCAAAGCAAATTATAGCACAAATTGAAACCAATCCATCGGTTCCCGCCAAGTCTCATGCATAATCAACTTACCAACCAATACGAGCTTCAAGTGTCCCCGCAAAGGTTTTAAGGGCCAAAACTTAGCAATAACAAACCATCCGAGGTCAATTCAAGCTACAATTTACCATGTTGAGAGATTATGTTCAAGAGTTGCAGAAGACAAACCCTAATACAACAGTTAGGATGAATGTGGAACGACCGCGATGAGGCTCTTCCAACGAGAGAATTCAAGAGAGTGTATGTTTGTTTAGGTGCATCAAGGAAGGATTTAAAGCGCGGGGAGATCGTTGTTGGGCCGGGTGCTTTTCCATTCGTGGTCCTTTGAATGGTCAACTGATGATGCCGGGAATTGATAGAAACAATGGTATATACCCTTTAGCTTATGATTTTCTTTGAATCGAAACAGAGGATCATGGACTTGGTTTCTTTATTGTTTATCCGATTATATAGCACTTGAGCCAATCTCAAGCATCACTTTTATTATCGACATGTAAAAGGTACCCCTTAACTGCTCATGAATTTAAGTCTCTCTGCTTTGAAAATGTATAAAAACATATTTGATTTTGTGTAGGATATAAGTGGAGCTTTAAGAGATGTTTTCCAGATGCGTAACACGATTCAGAGAAGCATTCATGAGAAAATGAAACTTCAATGGAAAGGTAGGGCCTACAAAGAGCATCTGTGGAAATGTGCAAATTTCAATCACAGGCAGCCAGAAAGATATGGTCGATTTCAAGAAATTTAATCAACCACCCATGATTGGTTAAGTAAGATACCATCGATCCATTGGTCAAGGTCACATTTGTCATGTAAGTCATCTATCTCGTTTCGCTTAATTTGTATTTGTTAATGCAAGATAAACAGCTATAATTAATACATGTTTATTACCATTTATCTCTAGGAGAGCTACTTCGATGTGTTACTTAATAACATGTGTCAAGTGTTTCATGACAAAATAATTGAGGGTTTAAACAAACCAATTATTACTGACCTTAGAATGCATCGTGAATACCGATGAAGAGGATAATGCATGTTCTTGTGGTAATTGAGAAGAGTGATGGGCCATTAACACCAACCGCACAACACATGCTAGGGTGTTAAGAAAGAGACCATATATAATGTTTTATGGAATGGGGAACTAAGTTTCGTGTTAGTGGACCATGGGGTGCACCAATGTGTAGTTAATGTTGTAGAAAAGTGTTGTACTTGCGTAAGATGGGAGATAACAGTTTACCATGTAAACATGTTGTTGCTACCAATTGAATATGGCTTTAAATGGGCAACAAGTAGGGTCAGAAAACATGGACTCATCCTTGTTACTATCTTCTCACTGGGAGGCAACCTACCATCACCATGTCGAGCCTATAACTAGCAATAACATTGGGAAAAATCAATCGTGCCAACAACAATCGCTCCACCGAATCCAAACAAAGCCGCCTAGCTCAAGAGATAGAAAAGAGTTAGGATAGCTCCGAAGTGAAGAGATTATGAAGAATGGTAAGTCGTCAAGGGCTTGAAAGAGTGTTAGGTGTAGTATTTGTGGCATTGCCGACACAACCGGAAAATATGTCTAGGGTATGGTGGAGCCGAAAGTAGTCGAATCGCCATAAGTGGAAATGTCAAACAAGTGCCTACAAAAGTCGCAAAGAAAAAGACACATCCTAAAGGTAACAAAGTAGCAGCAAAAGACACATCCTAAAGGTACATGTGTTTTTGAAAGTCAAGTTAGTGTAGTTCAAGGAAGTGGTGTTCAATCTGAAAATCAAGATCAAGCAACTCAAGATCCCATCATACATGATGCATCCCTGCCTCAATCCCAACAACATCAAGATGAAACAATTGCCGATCCCAACATACATGAGCAATCCCTGTCAATCCCAACAACATGATCAATCACGACCGATTCTCACCGCAGCCATGATGTGCAAGCGCCGCTCAACCCACCGCTACACGGAGAATGACTAGCAAGCAGTCGCACCGGAAAGAATGATGGTCTCACCATAGGTCAATTTCATTATGCTAATTAGCTAGACAATGTTTCATCTAGTTTATTTCCTATGGACAAGTTATGTACTCTAAAAACATATGTGTGTGTCTAATCAGTAGTTCTCATGCTTTGAAAAGTATGCAATTTTATGCATTTGGAATTATATCCATTTGCATTAACTATGGAACCATGTCAAGATTGTGTATTTTATAGATCGACTAAGCTTTATGTGTGAATAATTTGCATCAAAAGTAACCAAAGCTAAATGTAACCTTATAAGAATGTTGACAATTAAAAGTCAAACCTAAACAAATTGATAACCATCCGCATACCCATAAGGCATTGAAAGTCAAAACAAACCAAATCGAATACTTCATAACAATGTTGACAATAAAAGTCAACTTTAATCTTAACCATGTGCATAAAGTTATAAACATACGGTAAACCGATGATAATAACAAGATTCATAACCTCCGGGACACAACGTTACTACAATTCAAGATAATGAACATTAACCATCTAGCCTCATTACATAAAAGCTAAAAGTTATCCCAATGCATAAACAATCAAGAACAATATCCAATCGAGCACCGTGTAAATCTTACATTTCCACACATCACCTGAGCGACTTCTAATCTTGCCTCAAGCTCATTTCTCCTCGAAAGGCTCGGTATGATCATTCTTAAACGAGCATGATTGATCATACCATCGATCCATCGACGTTAAAACCCCTATTCATGATTATGACAAGTCATTAAACAACCACCATTGTTACAATGTACTTTGTCGCTTGAGAAAACAAACTAATACAATAAATATTCAGACGACTTACTTCAACAGACAACCAAAGAATCGACGCCTGGGTTGTAGAGGTCCAAGTGTGAATAATAGCTTGCTTACCACACCAAAGAACGCATCTATGTTGAAACGATTATCGCTTTGTGGAAGACCGCTTTGTAAGATAGTATAGGGATGGATGATAACCGAGCGACTAAACCGTGTTACGCAGACATATAGCAGCCTACAAACACCGCACAACGGTTTGTATAGAGTACGCTATGATGAAAGACGATTTTGCCTCAACAACATAACGCTGACCTTGGCGTTAATGGTCGAGCTGACGAGTTTAGATATAAACCTCATGTTTTGGACCTCCAGCGATGATGACGCCCAACCTTGTCCCATCGTGATGTGCATGAACAAGTTTAGAGACCAACGGTGTATTCTGGTCTTATTATTATTATGAAATATTAGCTTTCTTCTTTATTTTTTGATGCCAACTTTTTTCCTTGCACAAAATATTTTACGCATCAATATTGCACAACTTTTCAATCAGAATTTGTAAGGATAAAAAGTTCCAGCTACATTTTATTCTTCAACCACATATTTGCAATGAAAAAATAAATAAATAAATAAAAATAAAAAGCTACATTTTTATACTAAAAAAATGGTATAACACGAGGTTTAAACTATTTATACTATAAATTGTGAGATTAAATGGCTATATGGTAAGTTTGTTATCAAACTCTAACTGCTAAATGAAAAAGAACAAGAAAAATAACATGTTATTTCAATAAACAAATTATGTGTGTTTTGTTTAATATCTTATTCATGCGACTAACTCTAGGAGTACCTTTCTTTTTGTCTCTATTTAAATGTAACCCAACTTTTGTAAGAAAATTGGTAAATGCTACATGTACATCTGGAAGCCCCCATCAACATAAAACCAGATACACATAAAATCAAACCCTATCATTAACACGTTGGTCATTAACTATAAGGCTGGTCGCATTCGTGCATTACAAATCGGTTGGGCATTATTTTTTTTCACCTTCGACCGATTTGAACATCGGTTGGCACGATTATGGTGCCCGGTTGCCACATCGGTAGTGGACCAAAGATTTGGAATATCGGTTGGATTTACGCGCGATGTAAACGCTTTGTATTCTCCTTCCCGACGTATACATTAAAAACAAATTTTAGGGTCATTAAACTAAAAAAAAAAAAAAGAAAAAAATCAAACCCATTTTACCACTCTATAAATACCCACTTCACCTCAAACACAATTCACCACTCACCATTTCTCATCTACATTCATTTCAATCTAATTTTATCCAACTTCAAAATGTCAAAGAAAAATACCCCACAATCAAAAACCCATGATCAAGACTACCCAAAATGCCTCGGATCGAATTTCACGGATAACAACTTGAGTTAACCGATATCACCACAACAAAACCGCCTATTCGCTGGGTCCACAAGGTTTTGATTATCAATCACAACTAGCCCAACCAAATCAAAACCAAAACCCGCTTTATGTTAACCGCCCTTTTGTCCCACCGCAACGTCCTTACCACGACACGCAAGAACCTAGCTGGGTCGTCGTACCATCCAAACATGGACTTCATTTATCCTTCTCAACCGTATCAACCTTATTCCTCGATTCGAATCACGACCAACCGGTCGCGACAAAGAAGGAAGAAACCATCCTCCTCCTCTCATAATGATGATGATGTTCCATCGACTCATTTATGCAATCGCTGGCCAAAACTTTCTTCAAGACCAAAGCCGTCAAAGGGATAAAGGTAAGAATAAGGAGGGTTTAGAAGATACTTGGTTACGGCGGAAAAAGAGCTCGAGATGAAAAAGAAAACTTGAGCCCATGAGGATATCAAAACAGAGTCCGACATCATCTTCTACAACACTCAATCGACCCAAAATTGACCGCCACCAACTGTAAGAATTGGAGAAAGTTAAGCAAGAATCAAAGACGTTATAATTTAGATTATTATTTTAAGATTGTAGTGTTATTTTAATTTCAGATCAGAATGTTTTTTTTAATTTGAATGAAATTTAAATTTAATGTTAAAATGTTTGAATTAAAAAAAAAAAAAAAAAAAAAAACACCTTGTCGTCGACCGCATCCGGTCGTGTCGCGTCACTTAAAAATTGATTAAGAAATTTGAAGATTCAGATCGTCCTGCGTCACGACTGACTATCACCTAATAGTTTAAACAATTCATTTTGATTAAAAAATATAATTGACCTTAGTTTGTAACTAAAGAAAAAATATTGAGTCTAAAACTCTAAACTTAACATCCATAATATATGGGAGTTGATTTGCACACTCTCAAGATTGACTGACACACTCTAAAATAAAATGTTTTGCCCTCGCATTACCTTTACTCATTTTTACCCTGTGAGAGTATAAATGTCAAAACACCGTATTTTAGAGTGTACCAATCAATTTTGAAAGTGTGCAAATCACCTCCCATAATATATTAACAATGTGGATGTTCATATAATTATATAGAAGTAAATGCATTTAGTTTAATAAACACATTATTAGTTCAAGGATACAGTTTATTTATCTAAACATAACACAAAATAGTAAATTATTAGAAGTGACATTCTCCTAGTAAAACTATTAGCTCACTAAAAGCTCAATAAATTTAAAATAAAGTGAGAGATTCACTATAGTTTTATAAATCAACAATTTAAACTTATAAATAACAATCACAAATCACAAACATTCAACTAAAGAGAAGATATTTTTTTCAAGAACGACAAATTTTTACGACCTACACAATCTATTTCGCAAATTATATCTCACGTGTCTCTAACGAGACCTGAACTCACAACTTCTAAATTTTTAGACTACTCACGTACCGTTAGGCCAAGAGGCCGTTGATAAATAAAGAGAGACATTAAGTCCACAACTATTTCTTTATTACATGATAAAATTAACTCACAAAAAATAATAGTAATTCATAACAAAAACAGTAACAAAAATAAAGAATATCACCAATATTATCAGTCTCATCCAATACTAATACTAGTTACCCTTTTTTCCAGATACCCAAAACGACCCGTTTCATTAAACATTCACCGGCATGCATAGAAACTTCAACGAAGACGGCATGGCCGTCGGAGCACCACCACCACCACCAACCAACAACCTTTCATAGTACTCAACACAAAACAAAGACAAAGATAGCTCAACTTCATGTTGGTTCCAAACACGTCTAACAACCTCAGACTCATTTTCAACTCGTCTTCTCTTGAGTCGACTCAGTACGGGTCGTACACACACCATGTACAGCCTTTTATAACCACCTAGAGCCGAAACAACGGGTCGAACACCAATGGGTGGTGGTGACACGTTGCGAAAACACAAATGTTCCCATAATGAATCGTTACGTACTATGGAACACCATTGTTTGCATACACAAGCAGCCGTGCTTAGTGATCGCCCATCTAGACGTTTCAAAACCTCGATTAGTATATCGTTGTTATCATTAATACTAAATGTTTGATCAGTCTCGTGAAACTGATCGTTTTCGTTTTTGCAAAACTGTGTCATTTGTGTTAGCTAAGAGAATGTGTAACAAATAATGTGAAATGTGGTTGATGAGTGAAATGATGAATATTGGGGTTTATGTAGGATGAATTAATATTAGGGTATCGACGTATAAGAGGAAAATAACAAATGACATAATTCCAAGAGGGTGTGAATTAACAGAAACCAATGTTTTGGGGTGGTAATATTTTAATGAAATTTATAAAATGGTAATGAAATAAGGAAGAAAAGGTCAATATTTTTATTTTTTTTGGGGTAAAGTGAAAATGTTGGTTTGTTGTTGGTTTTTTATTTGTTTGTGTGTTACAGGATTCAATGCTTGGTTTTGATCCGTTACTCTCATGAGTAAGAAAATTATTATTGTCAAACCTTTTGTGGCGTGTTTTTTTTTTTTGCGTAGGTGAAAAAATATAGGTTAAGTAAAATATGTAGCACTCTATCACTTACTAGTAGTGTACATTGATTATTAAGGTCGCAAAAATAGTGAGTCGCTAAGCTCGTATTTTGTTTAAGCAGCTTTTAATCGATCGACATATTTTAAAATTTTTGAGTATTTGTGGCGAGTTTTAAAGATTTCCAACAAGATTCGCTTTTAAGAAAACAATTTGTATTAGTATATGTTGTTGAATATGTGATTAAAACAATTTTTCGGTGGTTTATGAGATTTCTAGCAAGATTTATGCTTTTTGAAATTGACCACCAAATGACAACCATCGATCGCATTGACTAATTTTTTGACCGATTTGCACAAATCAAGATTGATGGTGGCCGATTAGCTACTAGGCGGTAATTAATAGACGTTGAATATTGACAATATTTTTACAAAAACCTATCGCTTAGCAAATTCAAGCATGCATCTTACAAGCCATTTTCTTTATTTTTTTTTTTTTTTTTTTTTTTTTTAATTTCATGCAAATTTGTAAAAGGAAATACAATGTATAGGCGTCACTTAGACTAACTTACTTAATTGGTAACAAGGATGGCAATTGCATAACTGCACAAGCCCTAACGAATAAACTGATGGTTTTTATTGATAAATATGATTGAAAGGACACCAAACATAATTTCAAAAATGACATCCACTTTTTCATGCATGTTCCCATCATTGGGCTTGAAACCCTATAGAGAGTTTTAGATAATACGTCAACACGAATGCGATTTATAGTACGGTATTACATGGCGTGAAAATGTTTACTACATTTAAAGGAACACAAAATGGTTAATAGTTCATATGTACATGGTATTGTGGTTTTTCAAAGTTGGTTGAAAATTGAATTTGGTAGCTTTTGACAGGGATGTCACAAGTTAATTTGGACCGTTATTATACACATAGAGCCGTGGTCCATGAATTGAATGTAGGCGTTGAATAAAACGATAGGGGGGATGCTATAAGCTTCTATAGAGTAGATACTAGATACTATCATACCAGTATATAACATGGTTTATGCATAGTTGCACACCATAAATACAAAATGTACACTTAATAATCTCATATATTTGATAACTATACACATCCAATCATCTTAAACATGACGGTCATGTTTGTTTATTTAAGAGATTTTGAATCTGAATCTGAATCTGAATCGCACATCTGAACCTGAATTTGAGTCAGAAATGTCTGAATTTGAATCAAATTATTATTTTATTATTATTATTATTTATTTATTTTTATTTTTTTTAAGAAAATGTCTGAATATTTAATAGCTCAACTAGAGATTAAGACGCTTCATTCCACGTCCCATTTTGCTTAATGCTTTTACCTTCGTCTGCCTCTTAACTAAAAATAAAAACAAACACATCTTAAGATCTAAAAGTTCTAACCCACTAAGAGCTTTAGTTTATTAAAAGTTTGCTGTTGTTTGTATAGTTAGCAAAACACTAATAAATATATTAAACATTACCAAAGAGGAAATATCTACTATAAAAAGAGATGTTACTTTGGGTATATCCCATAAGTTAACTTCTTGTTTACACACATTATTAAGAAGAAATTAATTAATAATTAAGCTTTCATTATCTTTGGTAGTGATTTGAACAATGTTTATGGTATAAAACCCAAAGTCAAAATACGTAGATCCGTTGACTTAATGAAAACTCCATGCGGGAAAAAACAACAATATTACCTTGGATGCTACACTGGCTTCAACCAATAATACTGTGTGAGTGTGTGTAATTTGTATTGATTTGAAGTTTACATCATTTTGTTGTTTGACAATTTGTAAAAGATTTGTCTTCACTTCTGACTCTATTCCTTTTAGAATCCTATGGGTTTGGTCCAATGTACCACGATGTATATTTTAACACTTTCGTAGAATTTGATATGAGATATCTCAATAAATCAGAAGTTGACTGGTGTTTAACTAGAACAATACTTAATTGGTTACATTTCTGCTACCTAAAACTTTGAGGTGTATTTATAATCTCGAAGTTAGGGGTGTAAACGAGCCGGGTTACTCGAGATCGGTTCGATAAAAGCCGGAGACAAGCCGCGTTTTAACGAGCTTGAGCTTGAACTCGAGCTTAACATAAAGCTCGTTTAATAAACGAGCTCGAGCCCGACTTCAGATATCTAACACGAGTAGGCTGGCGAGCCTAAACGAGGTTTTACATATATAACTTAGACTAAAATACACCGTTGGTCCCTAAACTTGTCCAAAAACATCGCATGGAACCATAACATGGATTTTTCGTCATCAGTAGTCCAAAGTATGGAGTTTTTAGGCTAAACTGGTCCTTGACTCGTAATGCCCAGTTCAATGTTTTGTTGTTGAGGGCAAAAGCGTCTTTCATTGTGGCGTACTTTATACAGACCATTGTATAGTGTTTGTAGTTGCTATATGTCTGTGTAACACATATTTGTCGTCAGTTATCATCCCTAAACTATCCTACAGAAATTGTTTTCTACAAAACAATAATCCTTTCAACATGGTACGTTACGGGTGTGGTAAGCAAGCTATAATTCTCACTTCGTGGACCTCTGCCAATCCGGGGCGTCGGTTTTTTTGTTGTCCTGTTGAAGTAAGTGTGTTTTGAGATATATTGTATTATTTTGTTTTCGCTAGTAGCAAACTACATTGTAACAATGGTGGTTGTTTAATAACTTGTCATATTCATGATCAATGGTCTTCTTTGTCATGGATACGATGGATGATCCAGAATGTGTGCTCATTCAAGAATGATCATATCCGGCCTTTTAGGGGAGAAATGAACTCGAGGCAAGATTAGTAGCGGCCGCGGCGATGCGTGGAAGTGGAAGATTTACCGTTGCTCGCTTGGATATTGTTCTTGATTGTTTATGCAATCGAGTTAACTATTTAGCTTTAATGTATGAGGGCAGATGGTTAATGTAGATTGTCTTGAATGGTAGTAACTTTGTTTCCCAGATGGTTATGAATTTTGTTCTTTTGCTGATTTTACCGTATGTTTATGCACATGGTTATGAATTTGCTTATATTTGACTTTTAATTATCAACATTGTTATGAAGTATTGAGTTTGGTTAGATTTTGGCTTTGTTGACTTATGTTTATGCAGATGGTTAGCATTTGTTTAGGTTTGACTTTTAATTGTCAACATTCTCGTGAGGTATTGGCTTTGGTTAGTTTTGGCTTTATGCACATGCTTACTAAAGAAGACACAACTTCTTCTACATCACCAAAGACAAATTTTGCAGCTGAAGGTGATGTTGTCATAGACTTTGCAATAAGAGACAATCAACACTTGATGCAAATTATGCACACAACAAACTTAGTCAATCTATGAAAATACACAAACATGACATGGTTCTATATATAATGCAAATGGATATAATTCAAAATGCATAAAATTGCATACTTTTCGAAGCATGAAAATTAGAGTTAGACACACACATATGTTTTTAGAGTACATAACTTGTCCATAGCAAATAAACTAGATGAAACATTGTTCTGTTAAATAGCATAACAGAATTGACCTATGCTTAGGCCATCATTCTTTCCAGCAGCCTCATGCCCACCAATCTTCGCAAGATAGTCGATAAATTAGAAACCGCCGCACATCACTGATCGAGCCGAGATTCTGATCGCATTGATCATGTTGCCGGATTGAGACCGGATTGCTCATGTATGGTGGATCTTCGCTGTTTGATCTTCATGTTGTCGGGATTGAGACAGGATTGATCATGTATGATGGGATCTTCGCTGTTTGATCTTGATTTTCGATTGAACACCACATTCTCGAACCGCACTATCTTGACTTTCAACAACACTTGTACCTTCAGTTTGTGTTATTTGCTGTAACTTTGTTACCTTTAGGATGTGTCTTCTTTGCTGCAGCCTTTTTAAACACTTTGTTAATACAAATAAACCTTAAAAACACTTGTTTATATTTTACGATCTTCTAATGTTTTGTCGATAACAAACTGTGGAAAACTAGAAGGGGGTTGAATAGTTTTACCAATTAAAACTTCCTTTTAAATATTTAGATTGACTTATGTCAATCTATTCAAAGCAGTGTTGGATGTTGATAAACAAGAATATAAAGATAAGTAATGAAAAGATAAGGGTAAGAAGCACAAAACCACAACATTTAGTATTTATAGTGGTTCGCCACAAGGACACCTTCCTTGCTCCTACACCACTCCCCGAGTCACATACTCGAGAGTTCAGAACACTACACCAATCTCCTTATGGCGGAGAAGCCTTCACAACGCCGCTTAACCTTTTCCCACAAAGCTAAATACCGAGTTCTTTCACACCAAAGGCGAACCACACCTAACACAACGTCGCTTACCCTTTATACTTGCTAGGCTAACCACCGAGTTCTTTCACACCAAGGAGAACTAATCCTATCGAATGTCGCCTACCCTTTATTAGGTACTAGGCTAAGCACCTAGTTCCATTGCAATGGAGGAACTACTACCACACTACACCAACGACTAATCCCAAAGGAGATCTACTCCTTTACAACATCATCAAGGACATCAATATCCTTGGATCTAATACTAGTCTATCTTGTACATCAAACACACCATATCGAATGTACATCTAAGGCACCTTTCACTAATGCCTTTGACTAGATCTACAAGACACTTTTCACTAATGTCTTGTGTCTTCACTCTAAGCACCTTTCACTAATGCTTCTTTGTCTTGACTTCAAGCACCTTTCACTAATGCTTCTTGTCTTGACTTCTAAGCACCTACCACAAGTGCTTATCCTATGGACGATAGATACCCTTCACTAATATCTTCGCCTTGACACTTGAGACATCTTTCACTAATGTCTTCAACACTACACTTCTTTGAAGAAAGAAAGGAATCATCAACAAGAAGACTTGAAAGAGCCTTGATGATGAGGAAGCTTGGCAACTCATGGACTCGAGCTTGCTCGACTTCAAAGGTGGTGATCTTGCCTTTAAGAGGAACCTAGAAGATCACACAAAAACAAAACTACAAACATAGATCTCTTGGATCTAAGGTTAGTGAGATTTAAATTGGGGAGAAAGTGTGTTAGAAAGGTTCAAGGGTGAGAAACAATGAAGAAATGGCTCACTATTTATAGAGGAAAAACTCATCGTTTCCCGGATCCCTACCACAGGGATCCGGCTAGCACAGCTAGGGATCCGTGGTACGCCTCTTTGCCCATGGGTATTTTTGGTTATGGGTCATGGGTCATGGGTTATGGGTTGATCCATGGTTTTCTTTCTAGATACAATGTATCTTAAGGATACAATGAACTTAGTTAAGTGGTATAAATAAAACCATGGGTTGTGGGTCAAAACCATTTTCTAGTTTTTACCTATTTAGTATATACTTGTTTTTACCCATTTTAGTATATACTTGTTTTTACCCATTTTAGTGTATACTTAGTTAAGTATATGTTATCCCAATATGTAAACACTAGTTGTTGTACATATGTATATCTAAAGCATAAAATCACTTATACTTGTTTTAGTGTTTTATGTGAAAGTGTAAGTGTGTTAGAAAACTATTAGTTCAAACCATTTACGTATTTTATTTGTTTCGTTAAAATGATTTTACTTTTGTTATCGACAAAACATTAGAAGATCGTAAAATATAAATAAACGTTTTTACGGCTTATTTGTATTAACAATCTCCCTTTTTTATGACAAAACATAAAATTATTTTAAGAAAAGCTAAAATTGTAAAAGTTTGAATTTGTAGTTTTACTTTCTTCCCCTTTTGTCGAAACAAAAGTGTTTGAAAGAAAGCAACACATTGTTTTTAAGAAAACATGTGAAAGAAAATAAAAAATAGAGAGCAAGTAACGGAAAGGATCTCGCTTTACTCCCCTTGACGAGTCCATCCCATGTAAGTGGCATCAAGTAAGTAATACTAATCTAGTTTGTTTGCAAATAAGTTTGCAAAAGATTTCGTCTAAGAGACAAATGTGCTCCCCTTTGATGATTGCAATTATGCAACGGGAAGTCATGAAATATAAATCTAAGATTGCAAGTAATTTTGCAATTTATTGTTTTGACACCAAGCTCCCCTTAGCTTTAGGGTGTCAAATTCTTCATGTGTTAATTGAATAACTACAAAACAAAGGTTAGAAAACAAGTATAATTCATAATTTCCTGCAAATGTGGTCCAAGTTAGTAGGAAAATAGTTTCCGTCTCACGAATCCCACTGGTTCCCTCCTAGTAGGGATCCGTCAGCAATTTCGAGGATCCGTCATCGATAAATAAAATCGGCAAAGGTGATATAACAAGTAATGTTATCACATAAATGAGATATGAATACAAAGTAATCATATACTCAACAAAATAACAAGTAGCATGTAATTCCATTTAATAAAACAAGAGTTATGATATACATGACTCTAAAAATAAGAAAATAGACAATACATGACTAGGAATTTCTAGACCAACTAATGCTTGATGCTAGGACACCACTAAAATTCTTCTAGCTCAAGTTTTGTTTAGGTTTGATCTCGTCGAAACGTTCGAGGAGATGATAGAACATGAAATGTTGGTCTTCTCGTACTTCATGTATCAAACTTTCAACATGTTGACAATGATAGCAATCTTTGTCATGGCTAGGTAGTGGTGGTGGATGAAATGGAATGGCTTGATGCGAAGGATCAAGTGAAGCGGTTTGTAGAGCTTCAAACGATGAAGGGATTGGTGGAGGTGCATTTGAGAATGCCTCACCAAGAATGATGGTGGTGGTAAAGAGGTGTCAACTTCCATATGGTCGGGTGGTTGACTTTGATGATTTCATAATCCAAATAGGATTATATGATGGAGACGGCGAAAGGAAGCGGAGCAAGTGTTGACTCAACACCTTGATTTTGAACCATTATTCCTCCTAATGAGAGAATGTTGTCTCATGAAGCGGATGAGACGGCCTAGGAGGCAAGTCCTCTAAATTGTAAAGGTGTGGTGATGATAGTGGGATGTAAATGAAATAGCTCTAGGAACCAATGGTGATGGTTTAGTGGAGATGATATTGTTTCGCCTAGGAGGTATGGTGGTGTTTCGCATAGGTAGTTTTGTGGGTACAATCCTTTTAGGAATTGGTTTGATTGGATGATGAAGGATTCTAACATTTGTTGGCTTGACGGAGATGATTCGTTGAAGAGATTTTGTGTACAACACGAGCCTTTTTATGGGTGGTTCTTTGGTGGATAAGTTACTACTTGGGGTTTTCCTCATGATGAGATGATTTCAAGAGGTTGCAAGAGTGAAAATTAGGATGAGAGTGATGACTATGGAGGTCCTAACAAGGTGGTTTATAAAGCAAGAGATTTGGCAAGTGCATTCAAGCCTTAAGCCATTAAGATTCATTTGAATGTGATGATTAATATGCACAAGAGTCAACTACAGAGGTTGTGCTGATCTAGGAACTCATTTAAGATGAGATGGAGTGTTTGAGTTAGGAAGATGAGTTGAAATGATTGTTTTAGCAAGATTTGACCTAAACTGTCACCCGAATCCCACGGTTCCTTCCTCAGGGGGATCCGTCTAAGCTAATCCTAGGGATCCGGCTTTCAGCAGTCATGAAAGAGTGGAAATGATGTTTCTAAGATCTAAGACCTATATCATCTTGAGTGTTTCAGTCCTCCTAAGTGTTTTAAATGAATGGGTGCTTGAGTACTTGAAGGTAATGAATGATGTAGCTAATGATTGTTATTTATGGAAGGATTTGGAACTTTCAAGAGTACCAATGGATGAGCAAGGATGACACTAAAGATTTAGAGTGTCAATTGGCTAATTGATCCTAGAGATCGATTGTGTCTTTAGGGTTGTGTTTTGGAAAATATCCTAAAGGCTTTGAGATGGGAAGACTAGAATTTGATCAACTTTGACCAATTTTGATGTAAGGATGATTATGACCGTAGTTGAGAGATTTCACGCTTAGATACGAGGATCATGTAAAACATGATGTGTGAGTTTGAGAGCGGAAGAGTAATGGATTAAAATGAAACGGTAGATCTACAAGCGTTTTAGAGTGTGATCTAGGTGTGTGAGTAGAAAGGATCAACCTATCTTGATAAGGACTTAATTTGCCTTAAGACACTATTGTTTGGCTTAGTGTGAGGTGTTCTAAGGATATCTTTGAAATATAATGATTGCAATTGCATTTTCTGTTTGCCGGATCCCACGGTTCCCTAAAGATAGGGATCCGTCTAGTACAACATTTGGGATCCGTCCATCTGCTAGGCAGAACCTTTACTAAAGGTATGCAATGATCTTGACAATGCATTATATTCCAAGAGGAGTTCTAAAACTGAGATATCAAATGTAAGATGTTTTATTTCATGAAGGAAATAGAATTACATTGATAAAGCACGAGTAGAAATGGATTGATCCTATTTGAAAGACTACTAATTTCCTTAAGTGTTTTCGCTAGATGGATCATTATGTGATTGATGAGTGTTGGTGGAATCAAGAATGAAGAAAGTCTTCATGAGAGATATGTTTAGCGGTTCCATCATCTTGTTCACAAGCACGCATAAACGGACTTTGAAATTGAGGATGAAGTGCATAACATTATGAAAGAGGCGTGTCAAAAACATTCCATAAGGGATGAGTTTATTCTTGAAGCCTTGAAGATTTGAAATTCGCCTTGCAAAGAAGTAGGCGAGATTGTATGGTTGTTGTGTTAGCAAACAAGACAACATGTGCGAGCACAACAAGCGGGAAGAATTTCTCGATTTCTAATACTCCAAACATTTTCACGAGGATGAGTGCAAGAGGCTTGTACTCTTCTCGGATGTCCCGTGTGAAGATAATGTTTGATCGGAGTAATATGGTCGAGGTTTGCATATTACACGATTTAAATCTTCCGGAGAGGTATGTGAACAATATGGGCTATTTTCTTCACGAAAGTTGAAGAGAGAATCAAGAGACCAATCTTCTGTGAAGGCACATTGTCCATGATTTAGAATCCAAGGATGTGAGCAAAATGCCCAAGGGTTAGAGCGAACTTTGGTTTTGATATAAACCAAAGAGATAAAGAGCGATCCTCGTTACGTAACGAGTTCGACTTGACTGAAGAATTCCATTATGAACCTTGGACATATCTTCTCGCTGATTTCAAGAAGACATTCTAGTCCTATGGCTCGGAAGGAGGTATTAATACCTTCTTCGAATTGTAGAGAGGTGTTCACAACACGCCCTTCGTGGAAGTGACGGTTTTGAGATTATTAAACCCACGTATATGATTGCAGTGCGTGTTGGGTTCGAGAGAGATGTTCGGAGTGTAGACGCTAGTGAGTGAAAATCAAACTCATATTCATGCGCCATAGTTGAACCTATAGAAATGATGGGTTAATGAGAGGTGATGTTTATGGTCGACCTATAATTATCTAATGTTTTATTAGATTTTATTAACAATGGTTTTTAAACAAGAAATACACTTGACTCACTTATGGTTTTGACATTCTAGTGGAGTATTACTTCTAAGAAAAATGGTTTTTAATTTGCATGAAAAGTCGCTTCTCCAAGAGACGGATCCCACTGTTCCTTTTCAAAAGGGATCCGCTAGTATAACTTTCGGATCTCGTGGATCAGTAGTAATGTAAATGCATTTGATAAAAACATAGGTTTTACATTTTTATACCATGAGAAGTGTTTTATCCTACATTTTCTTTTAGCGTGCACACATGACTTCTAATGTATCACGAAGGAATATGAAACATAACAAGAAAATAAATAATAACAAAGATAACAAGATTATTAGTAATATTGCATTTCAATGCTAAGGATGATACAAAGGATTGGGTATATGATCCCAATGTAGATTAACAACACAAAGTAAATGTCTCCATATGTGAACTTCATCATAGGGAACACAAGTGCGATGAGTGTTAAGGCGATGAGCACGAGTGCGATGTAAACCATGTTGATGACGGATCTTCTTGGTTTCGGTTGAGATGGAATGAGGAGGAAGATGAAGTTTATGAGTGAGAGGAAATTTTTGAAATTGGAAGATTTAAAAAAGTGAGGGTTAGATAGATTGGTCGACGGTGGGAGTTTTTATAGGGAAGGAGGATCTTTTGAACTTCGTGTTTTGTTTTATTATTGGATTAAAAGAAAACAAAACATAAGTTTTTATATATCACGACTTTAGACGAGAAATAAGATACGTATGAAAGAAAAAGGCTTCCTAATTAAGCTTCATGTAAAACATGTAATTTGCACAAAAGATAATCATATAAATACCTAAATAGGTATACTTAATTATCAAGCAAAGTAAAAGAAAATCATACCTCTAGCGACTTAGGAATGTCTTTACAAATGACACAAAGAAATGTCACTTAGACTATTCTCGCTTTATGCTTAAGATACCTTCTTAAAGAAGGTATTCTCGCTACCAAGCGACTCCTAAAGCTTGGTGGGTATGAGCTTTGACTAATCAACATGACAAAGAAGATTAGTGCAATTAAATGAAAAAATAAATAAGAAAATGTTGTTATCAAATCAACATCCAAACATATAGTTTTAAAAGACATGGTGTTTGTTTTATGAAAACCTTCTTTGTAGTTTTCAATTAACTATGGATCGTATCAAGTTTTTAAAGTACAATATACTTCAAGAAACTTGGTAACCAAGCTCGATGCCAATTGTGGAAAACTAGAAGGGGGTTGAATAGTTTTACCAATTAAAACTTCCTTTAAAATATTTAGATTGACTTATGTCAATCTATTTGGGTGTGTGTTGATGTTGATAAACAAGCATATAAAGATAAGTAATGAAAAGATAAGGGTAAGAAGCACAAAACCACAACACGAGTATTTATAGTGGTTCGCCACAAGGACACCTTCCTTGCCCTACTCCACTCCCGAGTCACCTACTCGAGAGTTCGTAAACACTACACCAATCTCCTTATGGCGGAGAAGCCTTCACAACGCCGCTTAACCTTTTCCCAGACAAAGCTAAATACCGAGTTCTTTTCACACCGGCGAACCACACCTAACACAACGTCGCTTACCCTTTATACTGGTGCTAGGCTAACCACCGAGTTCATTCACACCAAGGAGAACTAATCCTATCGTAATGTCGCCTACCCTTTATTAGGTACTAGGCTAAGCACCTAGTTCCATTGCAATGGAGGAACTACTACCACACTACACCAACGACTAATCCCAAAGGAGATCTACCTTTACAACATCATCAAGGACATCAATATCCTTGGATCTAATACTAGTCTATCTTGTACATCGAAACACACCATATCGAATGTACATCTAAGGCACCTTCACTAATGCCTTTGACTAGATCTACAAGACACTTTTCACTAATGTCTTGTGTCTTCACTTCTAAGCACCTTTCACTAATGCTTCTTTGTCTTGACTTCTAAGCACCTTTCACTAATGCTTCTTGTCTTGACTTCTAAGCACCTACCACAAGTGCTTATCCCATGGACGATAGATACCCTTCACTAATATCTTCGCCTTGACACTGAGACATCTTCACTAATGTCTTCAACACTACACTTCTTTGAAGAAAGAAAGGAATCATCAACAAGAAGACTTCAAGAGCCTTGATGATGAGGAAGCTTGGCAACTCATGGACTTGAGCTTGCTCGACTTCAAAGGTGGTGATCTTGCCTTTAAGAGGAACCTAGAAGATCACACAAAACAAAACTACAAACATAGATCTCTTGGATCTAAGGTTAGTGAGATTTAACTTAGGGAGAAAGTGTGTTAGAAAGGGATTCGAGGGGTGAGAAACAATGAAGAAATGACTCACTATTTATAGAGGAAAACCTCATCGTTCCGGATCCCACGGATCCCTACCACAAGGGATCCGCTAGCACAAAGCTAGGATCCGTGGTACGCCTCTTTGCCCATGGGTATTTTTTGTTATGGGTCATGGGTCATGGGTTGATCCATGGTTTTCTTTCTAGATACAATGTATCTTAAGGATACAATGAACTTGGTTATGGTATAAATAAAACCATGGGTTATGGGTCAAAACCATTTGCTAGTTTTACCTATTTAGTATATACTTGTTTTTACCCATTTTAGTATATACTTGTTTTTACCCATTTTAGTGTATACTTAGTTAAGTATATGTTATCCCAATATGTAAACACTAGTTGTTGTACATATGTATATCTAAAGCAAAAAATCACTTATACTTGTTTTAGTGTTTTATGTGAAAGCGTAAGTGTGTTAGAAAACTATTAGTTCAAACCATTTACGTATTTTATTTGTTTCGTTAAAATGGTTTTACTTTTGTTATCGACAAAACATTATAAGATCGTAAAATATAAATAAACGTTTTTACAGCTTATTTGTATTAACACAAACGTAAAATCATTTTAACGAAACAAATAAGATACGTAAAAGGTTTGAGCCAATAGTTTACTAACACACTTTTACTAAACATATTAAAACTATATCAAAACATGTTTAGTAAATAAGTTATACAAAACCAAAGACAGTTTTATATAATACTAACAAGTAATATTGTTTACATCTTATAGAAATGCATATGTATAACAACTAGTGTTTACATTTTATAGAAATGTATATGCATTTTGTATATGTTGAAATGGGTAAAAACCAAAGTCCATAACCCATGACCCATGATCCATTGACTAGGTACAATGAATGTTGTTGGGTAAAAACCAAAGTCCATAACCCATACCCATGAAGCATGATCCATAACCCATGACCCGTTGCATGACATCATGCATGAAGTCATGTTGGATATTATCCATGATCCATGACCCAAAGTCCATGACCCAAGATCCATAACCCAATGACTAGGTACATTGCATCTTGTTGGGTATCCATAATCCAATACCCATAACCCATGGTCTATAACCCATAACCTATAACCCGGTTTGCAACCCGAAATCCGGACTAAACTGACCCAGTAGCCGGATCCCAGGTTTTGCACTAGCCAAATCCCTCTGGTGAGGGATCCGTTGGAACCGTGGGACAGTAGACATGTTTTGTCTATAAATAGTGAGCCATTTCTCTCTTGCTCACTAACACTCTTAGATATACTTTCTCCTAATATTCTTACATCACTAACCACATATCCAAATGATCATTCTATGTAGTTTTATGTTTGTGTGATTCTCTAGGTTCCTCTTAAAGGCGAGATCATCACCTCTTGAAGACGAACAAGCTCAAGGTCATGAGTTGCTAAGCTTCGTCATCACCAAGACCACTGAAGTGCATCTTGTTGATAGGTCTTTCCTCCCTCCATAGAAGTGTCGTGTTGAAGGCATTAGTGAAAGGTGACCAAGTGTTGTGTTGAAGGCATTAATGAAAGGTGCCAAAGGTGTACATTCGATATGGTGCATCGATATACAAGTTATGTAGGTTGGGTTAGAGGATGTTGATATCCTCTCTAGTATTGTAACAAGGAGTGTGTCTCATTTGGGTAGTAGTTCCTCCTTTGTAATGGAACTCGGTATCTAGGCTTGTACCGGATAAAGTATAGGCGACGTTGTGATAGGTTTGGTTCTACCTCGTGGAAGAACTCGGTGTCTAGCCTTGTACCGGATAAAGAGTAGGCGATGTTGTGAAGGCTTCTCCGCCACATTAAGGAGCTTGTGTTATGTAGTGCTTAAAAACTCTCGAGTGGGGTACTCGGGGAGTGGAGTAGGGCAAGGAAGGTGTCCTTGTAGCCGAACCACTATAAATACTCGTGTCGTGGTTTTGTGTTCCTTTACTCTTTATATTTTGCATTACTTACTTATTATATGCTCATCTATCAATATCCAACACACATACCAAATAGATTGACATAAGTCGATCTAAATACTTTAAAACAAAGTTTTAATCGGTAAAACTATTCAACCCCCCTTCCAGTTTTCCAAAATTAGCATCAGAGCTTCGTTACCAAGTTTCTTAGAGTATATTGTACTTTAAAAACTTGATACGATCCGTGTATGTTTGAAAACTACAAAGAAGTAAATCTTCTAAAACAAAAACTATGTTTTAAGAGTATTTTTTTTGGATATTAACTAGATGGTAACATTAATTATTTTCTTTTCTTACATCTCACTTTGTCTTACAAAATGCACTAACTTTTCTTGTCATTTTGTTTAGCTCATCTGAAAATAGGCTAACCATCAAGATTTTTTGGTAATAGTATAACTTTCCCCAAAAAGGTGTCTAAACATATTACCAAGTAGATCTCAAAGAAACCGGAGTTGTCCATTGATAAGACTCGTCAAAAGGGACACTCAAATTACAATAGAGGTATGACTTTCATAAAAACTTATCTCCAAATAATGTGAGTAAAAAACGTGTATGCTTGCATCTCACTAAATGGAAAATTATGTGTTTATATATTTTTTTAATTCATATAAATATCCAAATATATTTATATGATATACGTGGCTTCATTAGAATAACGTTGTGTTTACGTGTTATCGTCCGTCTAAAACTAGGTATATCAATATGTGTTGTCTAAACCTAATTTTTAAAAATCAAATCTTTCTAAATACAAATAAAACAAAACACAAATCTCAAAAATTCCTCCTTCCTCATAAAAACCTTCCGATCGTCAACCCTCACCAACAAATCCCACTTTTCAAATCTTCTACTTTCAAAAACCTCACATTCAAAACTTCATCTTCTTTATCATCTCACTTTAAGAAATCTAAGTCAAGAAAGATCATCATCGTCATGGTTTACATCGCCCTCGTGATCATCATTATCTCCCTCATCGCTCTCGTGTATCCCATGATCAAATTATCCCATGGAGACATGTTCTTTGTTTTATTGATCTATATTTGTATCATCTATCTGATCCTTTATATTGCTTTAAGCATTGAAATGAAATATAAATAATGTCGTAGTTTCTCTCATTTTATTCTCGCATAATGTGTTTTTATTTTTTCGCACATTCAAAACCCCAACATGTTTGAAACTATTAAACGCATGTTTAAGAAATAACATTGGTTAAAACGCATTTCACTTTGTAACATATGAGTTGAAAAAATAGATCCTACGTCAAAACTAATTTCTGTCAAAACTGCAGATCCCCCGGATCCGTGATGTTTAACTGGTCGGATCCCTTTTAAAAAGGAACCGGCAGAACCGGAGGAACTGATGATAGAAACTCATGCAACATAAAAACCATTTCATGAAAACTTACCATAAAAGGAAAACTTCACTAAAATGTCAAAAAGGAGTAAGTTAAATGTCATTGTTAATAAAAATAGAATAGACAATAAAAACATTAGGAGGTCCTATAAATTTAACTCAAAAGTATGATTAAAATACTTAAAAGCATCACCAACCAAAAACGTTCTCACTCTTGAAGTTTTACTATGTACTAACATACTCATGTAAAATATTTGTTCCATGTCTATAGGTTTCATCATGTCTCATAATTATGACTTCGATTATCAACTCACTTATGTGTACATTCCAAATATATCTCTTGAGCCTAACACACCGGGCAATCATGTTCGTAGGTTCAATAATCTTGAAACTCGTTACTTTCACGAATGACGTATTGTTGACTCACCTCTAATCTTCAAAGAAGGTATCAATACTTCATTCCGCACCCTAGTAATAAAAGGTCTTCTCAGGATTAATGAGAAAATTTGTCCGCGGTTTGTTTTGGAATTCTTCCGTCTAGTTGAACTCGTTCGTAACGAGGATCGTTCTCTATCACTATGGTTTTCGATCAAAAACCAAAAGTTTGTTTTGACTTTTGAGAAATTTGCTCACATTCTCCGAATTCCAAATTATGGAGAATGTGCTTTCACTGAAGATTGGTCCCTTGATTCTCTCTTTAACTATCATGAAGAAAATAGTCTATATTGTTCATACATACCCTCTCCTCAAAAAATAACTCGATTTCTATGCACTCCTCAATCCAATTACTCAAATCCAAACATAATTCATACACGTGATCTCTGGGGTGATCTTAAACCACTCGCAGTCATTCTACGCGAAAATTTTTGGAGTCTTACAGGAAATCGTGAGATACTTCCCGCATGTTGTGCTCACATGATTTATTGTATCCTAACTCAACAGCCATACAATCTTGCCCACTTTTTCGCAAGGTGAATTGTAAACCTCCAAGGCAACAAGAACAAACTAATTCCATATGGGATGTTTCTTACACGCCTTTATCATCATGTCATGTACTATCACCCTCAATTTCAAAGCCCTCAATATATACTTGTAAACAAAATGATGGAACCTTTGAATACATCTCTCATCACTTAATTATTCATTCCTGAATCATCAACTACTCACAACCCACTTGACGATCCATCAAATGAAAACGTATGAGCAAAATTGTTTTCTTTAATAAAATTGATCCTTAAGCTTTGTCTTGAATTTACCATTGTAACTTGATCACACCTATGAAATAAATCATTTATTGATCTTCTTTCTTGAATATTTGATGTTCTTTCTTGTATGCTAAAAGTTTCAAAATTCAATACCTAGAGCAAAATATTGCACGCTCATTGTTAAGAAAATTGTCACAGATGTTGGATCCCTAGTTTATAACTAGCTGGATCCCTCAAATGAAGGATTTGTGGGATTCGGGCAATCAAAAATATTTCTTTTCTTTTATTACATCAATCCAACCTTTCAGACCTTATTGGACTAGTTGAACATGATACATTAGGATCATTTAAGTCCCCCTTAGGCTCAGATGATCCCATATTCACTCATGGATGACTTATGATCACATTCAAGGTGTTTTTGATTTATCACTACTTCAAAACTCACCATCTTTCCGCTCTAATGTTCACACATTGTTCCTCTCATCTCAAAACACTTAGTTTGATATTTCTCTCAATTTTAGTAAATTGATTTTAGTCATCTTGATCTTAAAATGGTATAAAAACTAGTTTTTCATTTCTTGTAATTTTTAAGGAATTTTCTAAATTTTCCTTAGATTATCATCTGATCTCTAGGATCATTTGACTCCACTTGACACCCTCAAAATTCTTAGTGTCATCCTTAATCACCCATTGGTGTTCATGAAAACTCAATTTCTTTCCATAAAAGACATCATTAGCTATCCTCACTCATTATGCTTGATCATTTACGTCTCATATCATTTAATACACCTAAGGAGACTAAAATCACTCAAGATATGTAGGTATTAGACCTCACTAGAACCTTATCAATCTTCTTCTTGGATCTTGAGAGCCGGATCCCTGGGTTTAGCCTAGCCGGATCCCTCAAGTAAGGGATCCGTGAGAACCGTCTGCATAGACTAATAAATCCTACTTGATATAATCATTTCAAACCCTCTTTGTTAATCTAAATACTCCACATTGTATTAAATGACTCCCTAGATCAGTGCAACTCTGTAGTTGACTCTTGTGCATGCAAATCATTGCAATTTGAAGGATCTTAGTGGCTTAAGCTTTAATTCACTTGCCAAATCTCCTTCTTTATAAACCATTTGTGTTAGAACTTCCAAATCACCATTCACACACACATTCTCAGTAGCTTAAACCTTTTTTTACACCTATCTTCTCTATAAATTCACCATGAGGAAAGCTGCTAGTGCTAACTCATCAACCAAAGGACCTCCCAAGAAAATTGCTCGGGTTGTTCATGAAGTCTCCTCAACCGAATCATTACCCGTCAAAGCCTCAAACACTAGAACTCCCTCACAACCAACTCTACCAATCGAACCAACTCTCAAAAGGATTGTCCCGACAAGACAACCCTTGCCAAACACTACCATACCTCCTAAGTCAAACACCCCTACTTCCACTAAACCATCACCTCTAGTACCTAGGCCTTCTCATCCACCACCATTGTCAACATTTTCCTCAATTGAGAAAGTGATGCCACAACAACATTCTCACCAAAACTTTGGTGTTGAAACCACACTAGCACCCGTGTCCTACTCTCCCTCACCCTTAAATGGTCCATTTTGGATTATGAGCAATCACCAAAATCAACAACCGAACCATATGGAAGTAGATACTTCTTTACCTCCACCATCAACACATATTCCACCACCTACACCCTTAGTTGAACTATCTCCAACTTCATCAAACTTGCCTCCACAAATCCCTCCGTCTTTTGTGGAACCTCCACCTTCCTCATCAAACTTTCCACCTCAAACCGCACCATTCCTACCACCACCATTCCCTAGCCATGACAATGATTGTTTTCATTGTCAACATGTCGAAGGATTAGTCCATGAAGTACGTGACTGATAAGGATTTAAAACGTACGCTTTTAGGGGGTCATTTAAGCCCTATTTCGACACATTTTATATCCGTTACAGTTTAATTTCATTCCTTTTCACTTTTTATGTCTTTTGGAAACAAAATGCTGGAATGAAACGTATTTGGAAAAAAAGGAGCAAATACATGAAGAAAATGGCAAAGTCAAGATCGAAGCCACTCAAGCTTGATCAGCAGAACCTGACGGCGTCCCATCCAAAGGGTAACGCCATCCCTCTATGAAGACTTGATCAAAACATGCACGCGACGGCTCAATGAAATTCCAAGTTGTAAAGCCTGACGGCGTCACGCTTTAAATATGGAGGGCGTCACTCACAATTTTCACTCCAAACGGCCCAAATCTAGAACCAAGATGACGTCTCAACTAAAGACCGACGGCGTCACAACTCTCAAGTGATGTCATACCATCGATAACTTGGCCCAGACGAAACACTAATGACGGCGACCTGACGGCGTCGCATACAAAAGGCGACGCCGTCGCGATTGTAAATCTATATATATAATTCGATTTTTATGTATTTAAAGAGGTAGAATTTTAGAGAGCAAACCCTAACTCAGTTGTAGTCCTACTTGGACAGTATTCTAGGGTCCCGTACCCTATTTTACACATCAAGATAAGTTTTTCAATCCAATTTATCATTATGTCTACTCCATGTTCAATTGATTGTGTGTATGCTTGCTTGTCTATCATGTCTAGCTAAATTACTTGTGTGTTTTGCTTAGACCTATGAAACCTAGTTATTGATTATTGTTAGGTTGTTTCTTGTCTTAATTGAAATTGGCTTAGTTGTGCATCTAGGCTATCGTTGTATTTGAGTATGCTTAATGATGATATGGTGTACAGATGGAATAACTTAGGTTTGTCGATTCCGTGAATCATATACGAGAGATAACCTCATAGAACTAGGAGATCCGCACACCCTACGACTTTAGGAATACAACGTGTTAAGATAAAGGACGTTACAACTCAACCAAACAATAGAAGATAACTAGGGAGTAATAGTATCTAAGTCAACACATCTTTAATCATCATACGGGGACACCTCAATTAAACATAGCTATCCGTAGTAATTAGGTAATTAGATAATTAGTAGAAGTAGAGTAATCGGTAGAACTACCACCCCCCAACCAGTTGCCCCGAGATTTAACCTTAGCTTTCTAAAAAACCATAAAAAAGATTTTAAAAAAAAAGAAAAAAAATCATCCTCAACGCCACATTCCCGTCATATATTTCTTACTAGCATTCCTATTCCCTTAGAGAACGATATCAATCCCCGAGGCTTACCCCACTACAACGATTAGGTTTATCGCCTAGAGGTTGAAAACTTGCTCGTAGAAAAGGAGGGTTTCTCGACCCGAACGCCTCCTTTCTCACAAGACATCAAGTTTTGGCGCCACGCCGAGAATAGAATAGCTAGTTAGATCTCTATCTCGCTTAGGTTCCCTTGCTTGATTCCTATCAAATAAGTTTTTTCTCATTTTCATTAGCTTCCTTGTAGTCTATCCCCTTCTTTGTGTTTTTGTTCATTACCTTGTCACTTATCACCATGGGTTACAATCCACCACCAAACGATAATCCTCCACCAAATCAACCACTTCCACTCAACCCACTACCACTTGACCCGCCAAGAGGTTGTACTCTCTGTGAATACTCTAGACCGCCATCAAGGCTATAGGAACACCATTGAGCTCCCGCTCAAGCTAAAACTACTACCGCATCCGACACCATCCGCTTGGTGCAAAACGGATGTGATTCCATGGACTTCGTTCAAGATCCTAATCAAGATCTCAAGGACTTCCTTAAAATAGTTGATTCTATCGACCTTGATGCTACCACACGGAGACCACACGCTTTGCGGCCTCTTCCAATTCTCTCACGGACCAAGCTAGTAATTGGCTTGAGCGACTTTCCGCGGATCCATCTCAAGTCGATGATCTCACCACTGCTTCCTCGCCCATTTTTTCCCACCAGGGAGAACTACCAAACTAAGGAACAACATCTTGATGTTCCAACAACGTCAAGGCGAAAGTCTCTACGAGGTATGGACTCGATTCAAGGACTTGCTCCATAAAGTCCCTCATCACAGCATCGATCTTTGGCTTCAAGTCCAAATCTTTTACGATCATGTCAATCTCTCAACTAGGCAAACCATCGACCAAGTGGCTGGTGGCAAACTTAGTGAGCTTACCGATGAAGAATTGTGGGGTACAATAGAGGATTTTGCCCTCTATGACAACGAATGTTCAAATGACCCCCGTGAGTTGCCCAAAACTGTCAAGGCAATCTCCTTGCCTCCCATTGACTCACAACCTTCCAATCGTAGGATGCTCGAACTTGAAGATCAAGTCAAATTCCTAATGAGCTCCTACGAAAATCCTAAGCCCTCACGCCAAGTGAACAAGGTCTCTTCCTTGTGTGATTTATGTAGTGGTCCCCATGACACTCGTAATTGCACTAGACTCCCCACGCAAGCTTCTGTGGACTACGCATCCTCACGTACCAATGGAATAGGAGGAAGATTCCCCACAACACCCGGACCTAGGACTTTCAACGAAGCCCGAGAAGCATGGAGGGCAAACCCGACTATAATTGGGGTCAAACCATAGAATTCACCTCTAGCGACTCCCCATGGCCCCAACAACACAACCAAAGCTCTCATGACGCTAGTCAACAAACCTAGAAAGGATGATGCAAAACCTCGTTACATCCCAAGAAGCCTAAACAACAAAGCTTTCGGACCGCTTTAACCAACAACAAGCCGAGATGGATAGGAAGATAAATAACCTTTTGAAAGCCATAACCAATAATGATAGGAAGACCACCGAAAAGGTTAATTCCATCTCGACTCACTCCCCCGAAGCTTCCGTTGTTAAGATTAAGGACCCGAGCAAGTATTTCGAAACTAGGGACCCGTCTTCATCAAAGCATGTTCACTTCACAATGCCATCACCTAGTGAAACCAAATAGGAATAGTGACGAAGTTTAACCATGAGACGGTACTTGAGGTTAGTGATACTCCTAAGGATGAATCAACCAATGAAATAGACGAAGTAGGTGATGAATACTTCAATAAGTTTCCTACGGAAGAGGAACTTTCATGCCACCCACACCTAGTGCGCGACCTTCGTCACATGTATATTAGGAGATGCCCACAAATCACCTTTGGAAATCCTAGAAATCTAAACATACCATGTTGCATAGGACATCTTTTCGTGGCAAATTCCTGCATTGATCGCAAGTCCCCAATAAACATCATGACTAGCACATACTATAATTGGGTGATGAAAAAACCTATCCCAAATAGGCAAGACCCCAATGATCCTAGAGTTATATGTAATTTCCTTGGTAGAGTTAAGGGATTGCCCGTCTATGTAGGTATCTTCACGTACCTTATGGATTTCGTGATTGTGGAGGATATTAGTACGGCTATAGATCCTAGCTTTTCCCATGTAGTTCTAGGAAAGCCATTCATAGAAAGCACCAGGATGACTTATGATCCGCCATTAGGGATAGTTAGATTCAAGGATGAGATCGATGACGTTGCTTACCAAATGTCATTTAAGATTGAGAAATTTCATCACTATCCAATGATGAAAAGGAACTTAAGCTATCGGTCTACTATAAGAATGAGGAGGATAAGAAGAGAGGAGTAGACTATGTGATGAATAAGATATTTGGGTTCTATAAAGTTTGTTTGAAACTAGGACCAGAATATAGAACCAATTGGGGGTAAGATGACTTTTTAGAAAGATGCACGATAGGACATAACTATGCCATGGAAAACCCCAATAGAGATCGTCATGAGGAAGAAGATGACGGTAAGGAAGTCACGTAGGAGCACGACTTCGAGTCTAGCTACAAGACTCATAAATAAAGAAAAGCGCTTCGTGGGAGGCAACCCATGCTTAATTGTTTGCTTGTTTTGTTATTCAATTTTTGTGTGTCTTATATCTTTTTTATTGTTGTTTATTCTCATGTTAGACTTTGTGGAAATGCTTTATTTTGTCTTTAACCTCGTCTTAATTACATATAAAGGTATTTTACAAAAAGATAAGTGTAGGAAAGATCACATAGGTTTTTAAGAACATGAACATGAGAATTACAATTAGTGAAATTGATATATAGGTGTGTTTGTTAGAGTCAAATGCTTGTATCGAGTCATAATGGATGTTTTGCAGGAATTTTTCTAGGTTTTAATTATGTAATTTTTCCATAATTTTTTTAGAAAAACGCAGCAGACCACTTTCTGTCAGGACAACCTGACGGCGTCAGGAGTAAAGCCTGACGACGTTAGGCTATGTAGAAACAGATTACTTAGTTTTTTGTTTTTTGTGCAGTGTATAAATTTTTGGAAATTCCCGTGTCTTATATTTCCAGAAAAACTGCAAACATCCATTCCACAAGCATTATATCTTACTTGCTTTCTAGTGTATTTGTGTGTCATATATAGTTTTACCGCCGATTTTACGCGAAGGTTTCGTTTGTTTTCTTATAAGTGTGCAGATTATATTGGGCAAGAAGAAGAAACATACATTGGATGAAGCTTATTACTTATGCATTCTTCTTGAAAAAGAATTTAACCGCAACTTCACGCGTATCCTACTGAGCTAATCAAGGGAGTACTAGTTTCTTGTCTTACTTACCTTCCTTTATTATAACTTTGATGCTTTAGGGGAACATTGGGGACAGTGTTCAGTTTAAGTGTAGGGAGGGAGAAAAAAACGAGAACTTAGAAACTATTCACTCATTTGATCATTTGTCTTGTCCTTGGTAATTTGTGTAATAAACTATGAGAAATATTCGTTAGGGAAATTTTAGCACCAAATTTAAAATTTTTTATGGCATTTACAAGCTAAACTTTAGTCTTAATAAAGCGTCTCATGGATAGGAATTATATGACTAGCACAAAAACTGTTTACCTCTCAAATTCCACCCCAAAACTGTGAGGTTCACCCCTAGATCAATAGGAATAAAAGCATTCACCTTTAATGCTTAGAGTGTATCGGTAGTATAATAGATTCTAGAACTTGTTTTGTGATGTATTCCGAGATCGCTAGTGAGACTACACTTGTGTAGTTAGGAGTAACTAAGTGATAAGAGGCATTAGGATAACCCTTGTTTGAAACATGTATCATAGTTACATCTTCCACATCGGTTGAGTAATTACCCCACACCCTTGCGATGTACTCATCTTTACTACACGATACCCCTAGTTAACCCCTCAGAGCCTATCCTTTTCGCGGTTCTCGTGATGTTTCGATTTTCTGGAATATCAATGAAGAGCATTGTTTACAATCCACCCCCAAATGTACACCCAAATCGCCTTAGTCTACCTTGTATGCACTCATCTTTAGTGTATATTGTTATCATTACTAAACCCTTAGTTCAAATATCTAGTTACTTGCATGGTTGCTAGGTCAAGTCGAATCTTTTGTACACAGTTTTGGGACGATTGGGACTCATGGGTAAAAAGTAATATTTTATGGAGTAACGGAAAGAACGATAAATTCAAATTCCTTTGTCTCACGTAATTAAATACTCCAAGTGTTTTATCTTTTCAAATCGGGTCAATTAGTGTTAGAGAAATAAAACTCAAGTTTAGGGATGCTCCTATAAATCCCTTTATATTTTGATGTTATCGTAGAGGATGGTAGAGTAAATATGTATGTAAAAAAAAGTGTTAAAAAAAATTAAGAAAAACATACGGGCTACCATCCTACATATATCTTTATATTTATTTATGTTTGTTTTTTTCAAGTTATGTAGTGTTAGTGAGTCGGGTCTTGGCTTAGCAACGCCACGCTTTACATGCTTGTAACATAAGATTTTTGACTTGCCACCACTAAATATCCCCTATCCAACAAAACCATTTGTTTCTCTACCCTAAGCCTAACGTTACAACCCTTGTAAAGACCTCTTAAATAGTTGTTCCTAGGTGCTTACGCCAAAGCGGTGGAGGTTTGATCTATTCTCAAGCTTATGGTAATCTATGTACTATGCCAGGTAATGAGTGTTTATCTTCCATTTCCATTCATATTATATTTCATATAAACCTGAGAGATAAGAGAATCCAAACACCCCTTGTGAGGTGCTAATGTACAATTTCCGTGCTTGTTATGACTATTGTGGCGCTTTTACTTGTTATAAACTATTTTAAACCAATGCTTCATGCCCCCTAATTTAAAAATTGATTGGTTAAAAGCACATTTGCTTGAGGACAAGAAAATACCAAGTGTAGGGATATTTGATAAGGATTTAAAACGTACGCTTTTAGGGGGTCATTTAAGCCCTATTTGGATACATTTTATATCCGCATCGCTTAATTTCATTCCTTTTCACTTTTAGGTCTTTTGGAAGCAAAATGTTGGAATGAAGCGATTTGGACGAAAAGAGCAAATACATGAAGAAAATGGCAAAGTCAAGATCGAAGCCACTAAAGACCGATCATCAGAATCGACGGCCCCATCCAAAGGCGACGCCATCCTCTATGAAGACTTGATCAAAACATGCACGCGACGGCTCGCTTAAATTTGTTGTAAAGTCGACGGCCATGCTTTAAACATGGAGGGCGTCGCTCACAATTTTCACTCCAGACGGCCCAGATCTAGAACCAAGACGACGTCTCAAATAAAGACTGACGACGTCACAACTCTCAAGTGACACCGTCCCATCGATAACTTGGCCCAGACGAAACCTTAATGACGGCAACCTGACGGCGTCGCATGAAAAAGGCGACGCCGTCGCGTGAAAAAGGAGACGCCGTCGCGATTGTAAATCTATATAGAATTCGATTTTTCGTATTTAAAGAGGTAGAATTTTGGAGAGCAAACCCTAACTCGCTTGTAGTCCGACTTGACAAGATTCTAGGTCCCATACCCTATTTTACACAAAGAAGATAAGTTTGTCAATCTAATTTATCATTATGTCTACCCCATGTTCAATTGATTGTGTGTATGCTTGCTTGTCTATCATGTCTAGCTAAATTACTTGTGTGTTTGCTTAGATTTATGAAACCTAGTTACTGATTGTTGTTAGGTTATTTCTTGTCTTAATTGAAATTGGCTTAGTTGTGCATCTAGGCTATCGTTGTATTTAATGCTTGAGTATGCTTAATGATGATATGGTGTACGGATGGAATAGCTTAGGTTTGTCGATTTCGTGAATCATATACGAGAGATAACCTCATAGAACTAGGGGATCCGCACACCCTATGACTTTAGGAATACAACGCGTTAAGATAAAGGACGCGACAACTCAACCAAACAATAAAAGATAACTAGGGAGTAATAGTATCTAAGTGAACACATATTTAATCATCATACAAGCACACCTCAATTAAACATAGCTATCCGTAGTAATTAGATAATTAGATAATTAGTAGAAGTAGAGTAATCGGTAGAAGTACCACCCCCCAACCAATTGCCCGAGATTTTACCTTGGCTTTCTAAAAAACCATAAAAAAGACAAAAAAAATAATCATCCTCGACCCCACTTTCTCGTCATATATTTCTTACTGGCATTCCTATTCCCCTTAGATAACGATATCAATCCCCGAGGCTTACCCCACTACAACGATTAGGTTCACTGCCTAGAGGGTTGAAAAACTTGCTTGTAGAAAAGGAGGTTTTCTCGACCCCGAACGCGCCTTTCTACGCACACCAGTGACGAATTACGTTTCATGTTCTATCACCTTCTCGAACGTTTTGATGAAGTCAACAAATCTAAACGTCCCTAAAACTTAGGAATACAAGCACAAGTGGTGTTCTCATCTAGTCTTAAGCAAAACTTAGAAATTGCTAGGAAATTTATAGAGATATGTGTATCATTTCTCTTGTTTTATTGAATGAAACTACATGTTGTATGCTATACAGTTATTTGAATATGTTTGCTGCAACAATACATAACTCAGTTGGATGTTTATGTCACTACATTGCTGCCAATAGAATGCAGGTACACGGTTCCTAGAATTTAGTCTAGACGGATCCCTCACAGGAAGGATCCGCCGGAACCGTCCAACAGAAGATATATTTTTTTACTAATTTGAATCTCATTTGCAAGAAACAATTCACCATATACTTGTTTTATAACCTTTGTTTTATAGATTTTCAAAATACACATGAAGACTCTGACACCCTCAACAAGGGGGTGCTTTTTGTCAAAGCAAAAAATTGCAAAAAAACACTTGCAATAACATTCACTTAGGTTTTCCAAATTACTTGACGCCCTTATCAAAAGGGATTACTCGTCAAGGGGGAGCATTTTGTCAAAGACTAAACCATTGCAAAAATACTTGCAACACACTCGTTTAGCCTTTCTAATTACTTGACGCCCTCAACAAAGGGGAGCATTCGCCAAGGTGGAGCTAAGACGAGAATTCTTCTCTCATCTTACTACTTTTCTTCTTCTAACTATTTCTCATTTTGTAACTTTTCACAAGTTTTTCTTAAAACGTTTATTTTCACAATGTGTTAGTTTCTTTTCGATGCTCTTTTTGTTTCGACGCTCTTTTTGTTTCGACAAAAATGGGGAGAAGAGTAAAAACTCCAATTCAAATTTTTACGAATTTTATTTTCTTCATAAAATAATCTTATGTTTTGTCATCAACAAAAAGGGGGAGATTGTTAATACAAATAAACCTTAAAAGCGTTTATTTATATTTTACGATCTTCTAATGTTTTGTCGATAGCAAACGTAAAATCATTTTAACGAAACAAATAAAATACGTAAAAGGTTTGAGCCAATAGTTTACTTACACACTTTTACTAAACATATTAAAACTGTATCAAAACATGTTTAGTAAATAAGTTATATAAAACCAAAGACATTTTTAATAACACTAACAAGTAATATTGTTTACATCTTATAGAAATGCATATGTATAACAACTAGTGTTTACATTTTATAGAAATGTATATGTACTTTGTATATGTTGAAATGGGTAAGTAATGGGTAAAATCCAAAGTCCATAACCCATGACCCATTGACTAGGTACAATGAATGTTGTTCGGTAAAAATCAAAGTCCATAACCCATACCCATGGAGCATGATCCATAACCTATGACCGATTGCATGAAATCATGCATGAAGTCATGTTGGATATTATCCATGATCCATGACCCAAAGTCCATGACCCATGACCCAAGATCCATAACCCAATGACTAGGTACATTGCATCTTGTTGGGTATCCATAATCCAATACACATAACCCATGGTCTATAACCCATAACCCTAACCCGGTTTGAAACCCGAATCCGGACTAAATCGACCCAAGAGCGGATCCTGTGTTTTAGACAGCGGATCCTCTAGTGAGGATCCGTAGGAACCGGGGCCATTAGACATGTTTTGTCTATAAATAGTGAGCCATTTCTCTCTTGCTCACTACCACTCTTAGATATATTTTCTCCCAGTATTCTAACATCACCAACCACAGATCCAAAGGATCATTCTATGTAGTTTTATGTTTGTGTGATTCTTTAGGTTCCTTTTAAAGGCGAGATCATCACCTCTTAAGACGTGCAAGCTTAAGGTCATGAGTTGCTAAGTTTCATTACCAAGACCACTTAAGTGCATCTTGTTAAGTATTTTAATCAAACATCAAAAAGATTAAAAGAATGTAGATCAAACATGAAAAAATTTAATCACCTAATAGAATCTCATTAAAATTTGATTGTATTATATTTTTGGTTGTTTATAGGGGTGAGCGAAAAAACCGAATAAACCGAAACCGAAACCGAACCGAACCGAAAATAACCGAACCGAACTAATAACCGAACCGAACTACTAATTCGGTTCTCGGTTTGGTTATGGGTTTGGCATTTTAAACCGAAAACCGAATTCATATAAATATATATATATTTTTATATTTATATATATATTTATATATTTTATGTATATTTATATATAAATAAATACTATTAAAAGGTTATCATAATATAATAAAACACTTTTATGCTTGAAATATAATTTTTGCTAAATATCTATGTAATTATTAAATTTTTTTTTAAATAGTGAAATTAGGTTATTTGGGTCAACCCAAGAACCGAACCGAATTAAATTCAACCGAACCAAACCGAAACCGAATTTGATTTGGTTTGGTTCGGTTCTCAGTTGACATAAAAAATTTTTAACCGAATTAACCCAACCGAACTAACCGAACAACCCGATGACCGAACCGATCAACACCCCTAGTTGTTTAAGTATATAATGGCCCAAACTCAATTAATGGCCTAACTTTTTTTTTCTTCCTCTTTTATGGATCATGACCAAAATTAATTATTGGCCCTAATAAATTATTAATATTTATGAACAGTATAATTTGGTCCATGTTTGTATATATTATATATAATATACTAAAAGTCATTTAGGTATGAGCGAACTGCTCAGCTGAATAAAGAATACGGATGAACAAAAAAAAAAAAAAAAAAAACTTTAGCAAATTCATTCCGTGAATAAATGATCGAGAAGAACGCACTCCCGCGAACGCTGGAGTTAACCCGCTAGTTTACTAACTATTACTAATTTTCGTTTTATTTCAAAACTAGGGAAAAAGTTACTGTGGCTTTGGCTTTAAAGTTCAAAATGAATATTGGATTACTCAATAAAATGTTACATATTTTTATTCAAACATTCAGTTAAAGTCTTATGCATTTTAAAACTGTTTCGATGCTCAAAGATTTTATGTTCTATTCAACAGCGTACCGTGTACGTTAGATGCCTTGGAATTTTTTGGTTTAAATATATGCATGCAGACATGCAGATAGATAAGTATGTAAAGACAAGTGAGTGATTAGATATATGCATGAATGCATAGCAGTACATATATATATGTCCTGTGTATATATGTGAGATGGATGTGTCATGAGCTCATATGCGAGAATAATGTAGTTGAAGATCCAACCAAAGCAAAACAGACCTAAGAGATCATGGTCAAGTAGTTTTCACTTTAGATATACTTGTCTAGAGTTCTTGGATTTTGACCCAATGAAGTACTGCACCAATATTGTTATATATTATATAATGAAATATCATTATGTATAAAAAACACAACACGTTTAGGGAAATCTGGAACTTAAGATCACCATGTTTTTAAGTAGTCGTGATGGCTTTCCGCTTAAGTGACAAGTCAAAATGCATATCTTGTATGTGAGTGCAGGGCAAGTGTGAGTTTTATAACGTAGTCCGTTTGTAAGTATGTTTTTTTTGAAGAAATCGGTCTGTTGATGTGTAACCAGAAGAAGAAGAAAAAAATTTAAAGGAACAAAGTTCTCGTTGGACCAACAAACACCGTTTGTGACACATTCAAGTTTCAGAACAAGTGAATCATCAAGAGACCAAAGTACGTACTTGGATGGTCCAAAGCATTTGTGAAAATGAATTCACGAATTACATAGATCTTGTAATAGCGATGGTACAGTGGTGTGTATTCGGAAAGACAAAAAGGTAGCCAACAAAACTGTCTAGTATATTGTTGGAAGTATAGCATCATGATTCTTTATTTAAAATTGACTTGGAAAGAACTTAGCAAGAAACAAGATTGCAAAAATTGGCCCGTGAACTCCGTAAATTCACACGAAAGCTATTTTAGGTTTGGCAATATATTTGAAATGACTGGTAAAGATATCAAATAATGATTTGTTGGACAAGATCAAATAAAATGGAATTTGAGGCCACGGAGGTCAAGGGGTTCGAATCAAACGGGGAGAAAAATGGTCACGGGGGTTCAGCTGCGTCGACTCCAGACTATCCAAAATAGTCGGCTCGTAATTTTGAGTCAGAAACCCAAGTAAAAAAATTTGTGTTAAAAAGAATAATAATGATACGAGAAAAAAGTTCTTGAACAATTTTCAGAAAGTTAACTCTCTGATTAGCAAAAAACAAATATCATAATTTGGGATTAAAAAGTGATGAGTCACATGATAAACTTTTGAGTTTTAACTAAATCTTTTTGTTTTTCAATCTTTGATAGAAAACAAAATAAAATTTTGGTAAAGTGTAATTTACAACGAGAAGACAATGTTATATTTTTTGGGATGAATATGATATATAATTATATGAGTTTGCTTCAATAAAAATTAAATAAAAAATTAAATATTAAGTAAATCATTTTTAACCATTTATTTTTTCATTAAAACAGTAAAATAAACTTTCATTGTCATTTTTAAAAACTAAATATCTGATAAACCATTGATCGTTAGACGAAACTAATCATACCTTCACGACAAGCATAAAATTACCTTTAATTTGATATCGCACATCATATACTTTCGACAATTTTTTTTTCCGACTTTTTGTGGGTTTACGATTAGGGTTTAGGTGTTTAGGGTTTAGGGGTTTGACTTTTTTGGGTTAAGCTTTTTAGGGGTTAAGGGTTTAGGTTTTTTTTGGTTTAGCGATTAGGGTTTTAGGGGTTTAGAGTTTTTAGGGGTTTAAGGTTTTAGAGGTTTAAGGTTTTAGAGGTTTAGGGTTTTAAGGTTTAAGGTTTAAGGTTTTTCAGGGTTTAGAGGTTAGGGTATTTTAGGTTTAGGGGTTAGGGTTTTTAGGGTTGAGGGTTTGTAGTTTAGAGGTTGTGTTAACAAAAATAGATTTTAAAATTTTCGTTTATAGTGAATATATCGAAACCCGCAAAAGATAAAAATAAGTTACGAAAGATACAATATTGGATCTCTATAAAAGATAATTTTATTTTTGTCATAATAAGATAATTAGTTTTATCTAACTATTAACTGGTTTGTGAGATATTTAATTTTAAAATATAAGAGTGAAAGTAAATTTAATTAATTTGATAAAAAATGAATGATTGATAATGATTCATTTGATCTTTAAATTAGTTTTTATGATATCTTTATTGATCTCACCCAATAATTATATATTGTTAAGTGAAGTTATCATATGATCAGAAAGATAGTTAGGACATACTAGTGAACTTACAATTAACTTTACAGCTCTTGTTAAAATTTAGATCAAGATAGGTGTCATAATCATATCTCATGTTCAAAGAAGATCTTATCCCTATACTAGCCAATTCTATAAGTACTATAGTGTTCAAAAAAATCTATAACTACTATCAAGTTGACTTTTGGTTGCCAAAAGGAAACGTGTGTGTCTACTCTCTAGCATTAACAAAGAATAGAACAAACTTACAAATTTAAAAATTTTCACAAACTAACTGACATATATATAAATATGATAGTGGAGTAGAATATGATGTATAGAGTAGAATATGATGTATAAGCTTCTATACAATATAAAACAAAACGAAGAAACAAAGGAGAAAAAGGTAAACACAAAGAAGATCGATGGAAGAAACCGTGGAGTCAAAGCCAAACCTCTTTAAACTCCAAATGAGTCTTCCATTCTTTAATTAATTGAATCTATTTTTTAATTATTAAAATTTGGTATTAGGTTGATTAAATAACTAATAGACAACTCTATCCAAACATAAAGGTGCAAGATTAAATTATTACATTCATTAAATAATTGAATTATAACAAGGTTTAAAAGCGTCGGGGGTAAATCCTCATCTATATCGTGTAGGATTTTTATATTTATCTTTTACACAGAAGAATTTGTGTCAGTTTCTTTTAGTTATATATGAAAAGCATTATCGTTTAACAACATATGATTTTATACACTTTTATAAGCATGATCATCTAAATTTTTTGACTTCATAAGCAAATTAATTGTACACAAAAAGATTACGAACACTAACATATTAAAAAGAAAAAGGGTATAGGAGATTAATTGAGTGTGTGAGAGTTAAATAGTGATTTTTTCTCTTTTACCTTAAGGATGATATAATGAGCACCTTTTTGAATAGTAATTAATTAGAAATATGAGAAGACCAATATGCCCATAAATTACTATTCATCCAACTTTCTTCCATAATCTCTACTACTTATAATACACAAATGAATCTCTCTCCTAATAATTTTTCAGACTTTTAGACTTGCAACAAATTGAGCATGATGTACAACACTTAAAAGCACATAATTTTCAGACTTACAACCAAATAAGCATATTGTACAACACTTTAATGCACATATTAAAAAAACACTACATTAATAATATTAAAGTGGTCAATTAATACACTATTTAATTCACCCCTACACCAAAATAAACAACAATTTAATCACAATGTACAATTTACTAAAGCTACTAAACAAGATCTCAGAGCTTCTCTTTTCAAATACTCACAAATTTGTTCTTTTAACGAACGAATAAGAGAAATTCATCACAGATCTATAAGAAGAACAACACTTCTTTTTTGGTATTCGAAACATAAAGAAAGAACAAAACCAATCAGATCCATCCTTTCTTTCGTTCAGTTTAGTTAAAACAAAATACAACACCTATCCGATACCCTTAAAGATCTTGAAGCTGAACGTTTATTGGTATGTGGTTAGTGATTCGTTTTCAAGAAAAGAAATAAATCCATATAGACTTTATTTTGGGATTCGTCTAAAAGACAAAGTTAAGCAAAAAAAAATTTGTTGTGTTTAATATTTGTGTGTCAAAAAAAGGATAAGAAGAGTTTGTGGAGTCTGCGAATGGTTAGATGGTTAGGAGATTAGGGTTAAAGTGTTGTTTTAAGTGACCTTTATACCCACAAAATTAGAATAGAGATAAGTTAGGTTGGATATTATTGGGCTAAGTTAATTTGTGTACTTGGGCCGGGTATAAGAATCTGCCATAGTGTTTCTCATTTGGCCGAGTATTGCACATCTGGTCTAATAATATCTTTGATTGCCAAATTGCTAAGCCAAGTTGGTTGTGTATTACTACGTAAAAAGAATGTCAGTTGAATTATTGGTATAATTTTAGACCATGGTTTTGATTGAGCTTCGATAATCCGAGATTGACTATAATTTTGGGTTGAATTATTTTTGGGTTTATTATTAATCACCGTCAAATTCGAAGCCAACCACAATAATATTAGCGAAAGCACTGACTCTATATTTTTGCAATATCGCGCATACACATTGTTATTTTATATGAAATAGCATGATATTTCATAAAATTGTTTAAATCTAAAATTCTCATCATTAGTAAAAGTTATAATCACGGAAAACGTATAATCTAAAAAAAATGCTCGCCAAAAATTTTAGTTACAGGGTACCACACAGAACGCTGCGTACTCTGCTAGTTGATATTAAGGAAGATAATAATGTTAGTATTAGTGGTTAGTTTTAGTTAGTATTAGAGTCGATTATGAAGACGAATGTGTCTAGGATTAAACTAGTTTCCGTATTACGTATACTTGCCTTGCAAAGCAAGTTACATATTGGCTTTGTATTAGGAAGTGTTTGAGTTGGCTTGGGTTTTAAGCCATGTCGTAGGTCGGTTAGGATTAGGAATGTCGACCCCATACCTTTATAAAAGGAGGTGAGGGGGAGAGGTCGAACACACGCATGCTTCTCTTTTTTACTCTCCTTATAACTGAGTTCTTATAAATAAACATTTAATCATTCGGTTCTTTGCCGTCTCTTGTGTTTGCTACTTGTGCTCGATACAACCTGTGATCTAGCGTTCCATGATCGATGCTCGGGTTTGTCGTCGTAATCATCTAACAAGTGGTATCATATGCAAATGTTGTTGGTAGTTTATGTACTTGATAGTTTGAACTAGACCGGATATCGCGTACGCTATTAGCATTCTGAGTATGTATTTGGCAAATTCATGTAAGAACCACTAGGAGGCAGTGAAGTGGATTTTGAAGTACTTGAAGGGTATTGCTGATTGGGCTCTAGTGTATGTTAGAGATCAAGGAAAGCACGTAGATGTTGATGGTTTCGTGGATGCAGATTATGATAAAGACCCTGAAAAGGGTAGGTCGATAACTGGATACGTGTTTATAGTACATGGTTGTGTGGTGAGTTGGAAAGAAACTTTCTAGCATGTTGTTGCATTATCTACTACAAAGGCAGAGTCTATGGCGTTTGCAGAAGCTGTTAAGGAAAGTTGGCTTAAGGGTCTAATAATCGAGCTGTGAGTAAACCTAAGGTCAGTGGCTGTGAATTGTGATATTCATGGTGCATTCATCCCTCATATAATGCATTGTTTCACGAGAGGAAATAACATATCAACATGAGGTGCCACTTCATCAGGGTGATCGTGGAGTCTAAAGAGATTGAAGTGGCGAAGATAGGCATAAAAGATAATGCAGCTCACGCATTCACAAAGATGGTTCCAAGTCCGAAGTTTCTAATATTGCATTGAGATACTTGGGGTTAGCTAACTAGTCTTACCACAAAGGTGAAAATTGTTAGTATTGGTGGTTAATTCTAGCTAGTGTTAGAGTCGATTAGGAAACCAAATGTGTCTAGGATTAAACTAGTTTCCTTATGTATGTATACTTGCCTTGTAAGGCAAGTTACATGTTAGCTTTGTATCAGGAAGTGTTTGAGTCGGCTTGGGTTTCAAGCCATATATAGGATCAGTTAGTTTTAGGAATGTTGACCCCCTCATCTTTATAAAAGGAGGTGAGGGGGAGGTTGAACACACGTATGCTTCATATTATTTTCTTGTAACTGACTTCTTATTAATAAACATTAAATGTTTGGCTCTTTGTAGTCTCTCGTGTTTGATACTTCTACTTGATACAACCCGCGATCTAGCGTTGCGCGATCGAACTTCGAGTTTGTTGTCGTAATCGTCTAACAAATAATAATATTGGTTTGCTAACCATTGTTTTGTTGGTTATACGCAAGTATTTTATAAGTGTAAAATTAATAGTTATTGAACATCAAGCCTTTCTTGTTTCTTGTATCACATTTCAGGTTTAAAATGTTAGTATATATAATCATAAGGTAAACTCTATAAATACATTATTTACAGTCGGTTTTAACTCATTATGCTTAACAGACGTGAGATATTGTCATGCTACATACAGTGACGGAGCTTGAAGAAGTTTGTTGGAGGGGCTGAATTGAAGTTGGATAACTTTAGAGGGGCCAAACCATAAAATTGTTCTTATATCACTATGTTTATACGTAAGGCACATAGAAAATTACATATGAAACCTAAATATTTGGGGGGGCCACCACCCCTTCCTGCCCTTGAAATGCTCCGTCCTTGGCTACATAGTGAAATTTTTATGTTTAGGGTAATTTAGTCATTCTACACTACTTCATATTTTTATTTTTGGTATTTTTATATAAAAAACCAACATATATTTCTAAGTTTGTTTCTAAAAGTGATGGTGGTGGTGGGTGGAAATGGTGTTGGCTGGAAATGGTGGTGGTGGTTTGGGGTACAAGTAATGTTAGTGGTTGATTGGTGGTGGTGGTGTTTTCTAGAAGTGGTGGCAGTGGTGGTAGGGAGTGGTGGTGTCATTGGCTAGAAATGTTGGTGGTGGCAACAATGGCGACTAATTAAAAGCGGTGGTGGTGAAGGCTGTAACTGGTGGTGGTGGCCAAAATTGCTGGTGGTGTTGGTGGATAGAATTGGTGGCAATGACCAGTGAAGAAGACAAAAGCATTTCGGCCGTTTTATATGAGAAGTTATGCATAATAACTAGTTGACCGTAAACAATGTTAAGTTAAATGAAAATATATTTTTTAAGTTAAGCATAGAGTTATTATATACGGTATATAATGTGTTTATAGAGTTTTTCTATAATTATAAAATATATGAATTCAATAAATGCTAATTAACTACGAAATACTTAGCCATGATTTGTAATTAGCAAAACCCTAATATTATTAGCATCAATAATTGTGTCATCTTTGAAATAACATTTTCATTTAAAACGAAATTAGAATAACCATTTTACAAACATTGACATGTTGATGTTTATGAGATGCATAATGTTTTTCTCTCCTTATGTGTTACATCATATGGTTATAATGAGATCAGTGTGCGAGATGTACAATCGCACATGACTTAAAAGTTTGAAAGGCGTTGAAATATATACCTAGTTGTATATTTGAGGTTTCAAAATCTTGAATATGAATATCAATTGCACCATCCATCGTTCCATCTAAACGTAAACTCCTATATATATAGATCAAATGATATAATAAAATTCAAACCAATAAAAGATATTTTGTAATTGTTAAAAAAAATAATAAAAAATAATAATCGTTATTGAATATATCAATTATAATTTTTGACAATCGTTTCTATTAAATGTACTCAAAATAATCATTTGGATATATATGACAATTTTAAGGCTTTGGAAAGATATATATGCAATTATGAGTTTTGGTTGGATATATACGACAATTTTAAAGGCTTTTGGAAGGATATATATTTAATTATGAGTTTTATTTGGATATATATGCGATTATGAGAACTGCGATGATATATATGCAATTCCCCCTAATATCAAAATATGAACGGCATATGATATTATGTTCTACATATGTTAAACTCTATTTCAAATGGGTGAGATTGATGACGATTTTATAAAAAAAGTTAAGGATAGCCATTAGAATATATCTTTGATCGCCACTTTCAGTTATCACTTAAGCTTTGAACTACAACACTAGTTGGGATAACAAAATAATACATCATACGACTACAATAACAACAAAACTCAATCTCGTTTGAGCAAACAATTCATAAGAAATAGGATAAAATAACGTTTTTTGAGAGAAAATAACTTTTTTTCTTCATATGTCTATCTTACTCTCAATACTCAATACTTTCAAAACTATCTAAAACCAAACTCATCAACAAAAACATATAAACACGTTTAAAGATTTACAAATCCATACAAGTGCTTTATCAATATTGCTTATCGAACACTGGTTTTTTGTTTCTACACAAATTAGTATATTACTTAAGTTTATAAGTGTCCATAGATGCCCATGGGCCGAATAGTGAACAAATGGACATATATACAATACATATAGAATCATATATTTTGATGCATACAAACAATGTGCTTTCATATATGACTTGAAGTATTATTCTGATAGTTGTTGCCAGATTTTAGTGTAGATATTCACTCTTGGTTTTGTGAACGACAATCATATATGGACACAAGTTAACATTAAGCAATTCAAGTTGCGAGTGAAAATATTACATTTAAAATAAATGCTTGTAACACGAATTAGTGATATCTTGCTATGTGACATTTTAGAAGGAAAATGAGAAGTGTCACATCTAAAGGAGTTGATCATATTTGTTAAAATGAAACATAGCAAACAAAAAGATGTTTCGATAATTGGTTTAGAAGTACACATGTGGCGGAAATTACACAAAAAGCATAATCCGACACTGGTTGATTTTACATTAGCATGTCTATAGAACTACATAAATGAAGGAATGTAGACCTATGTGACATAGATTTCTTAAACCTGGTTTTCAGTTATTAGAAAATTCGGCTTTAGGCATAGAACACTTGAAGTCAATCACTTTACGAAATTTACTGCTGGTTATGAGTAGTAGCAGGTCTTTCATATGCTTTTTGGTTCCTTCTTTTTCTTAACAAAGTTGCATTGGTACATTATAGTCGGTCAAATAGTTCGAAAACGATGGTAAAATACGCAATAAAACAAAAAACCACGCAAATAAGGTCGACGTGAGATCTTATGAGCCTATGTTCAATGGGAATACATGTCAGCGTGGATACCGGTTTGTAAACCGTTTTGCTTAGCAAAACCATATGGTCTTAACACTTCAATGCCCAAGTGTGAGCCTAAAAGTGAGTGGAATTACAAAAGTTGAAGGTAGTATATTTTTTTGCTTGAAATTTACTTTGGGAAATTGGTTAAATTCAGAGATTTAAACTAGTAAAGCAAAGTGACTGCTATTCGATGCTTACTTCAACTATCTATCCATGTCTGGAGATCACACGTGCGTCTCACTGTTCATCAACATCCCCAAGGTTATACGATGAATCAAACATCTTGAAACTGGCGGAAATAGAAGATGAGCTTGATCACTAACTATAGCTGCTATACCATGACCCTGTCAAGAACCTTCGCCTTGACAACAGAGTTGGCTTCCAAAATCCTCAAGTATTCCTCGTGGGGTCCTTTAATGTTTTGGTTTGTCAGTTGCACTATAATGTTGGAAGGAAAACAATCACAGTTCAACGGATACCTAGAATATAGGATGCTTCCTATGAAACAATACCGCAAAGAACTTCAGGTGAGATGCATAATACAAGTAGCACTTAGTTTACGAGCACACGCTTTGAGTGAAAAGTCATGTTATCACTGAATAAACTGCTAGTAAGGTGTTTGTGTTATATATGAACAAATTCAAGATAAGACAAGACAACTTAGTTAGCTTACAAATAACAGCTCCACAACTCTGGTCACTGAGTCTATCAAAAGGGAATGAAAACAAACGAGCAAGCATAACCTTGACTGCATTGTTGATAAGACATAGCTCAATGTGGTTTGTATTGCTACTTGACAGCATAAGAAAGACTTTAACTTTAGCATCCATACGGTTCTTAATAAACTGATAATTGGGAGAAGCGAACAAAGATGACGTTAATGTCAGCACCTGACTCATTGAGATTCTTCCCATTCGTACTAATCAAAAGGCCATATATCATTAGTCTAAATACAAATAAAGGAAATGATTGCTACTCTCCGTTCATAATTGCTCAATCATATACCAATGATCTAATCAACAGCAAAAACACCATGAATGATAGACAAATTCTTAGAAGCGCGGAGTAAACACATCGCCATCACACATTGTTTTAAAAAGCAGAATCACAAAATAGACTATATTTGCAGACATGGTATTCATTTCGAGCGATATCTTGTTAAAATTCATTGATGTAACAACATATACTTCAGACAGAAATATATTAATCTTGTATTTTTACCATTAAAAGCAAATCAAATTTGTAAAAACAATATGATATTGTGAGGTACCTCAACTTATATACAATACTTGGAATAGATAAGGAAACCAGATAGGTCTGAACTACACAATGATCAATCCTAACTATTGTAATATTCTTTGCCACACACTCATATACTTGTACACACTGCTACAAAGTACAAAGTAATCACTGGCTTAGAAAAATAAACCAGCTTATATCTAATGAGATGCTTTTGAACTTGATGAAATTTACCAGAAGTTCATGTTATACATGAATAGACTATAGAGGCTATCTTGTTGCCCCATTGGTTTTACAATAACTGCACACCGAGTTAATATTTGACTCGGATATCTTAAAAGGTTTATATAGGAGAAGATTGTGCTTAACATAGTTGGGAGTTTGGAATTGGACACAAATTAGAATTTGCAGATATCTTATTCTACAAATAAAATTCATCATTAGCTCCAATTTTTTGAGGTGAGAAAAAAAAAAAGAGAGCCAATGGGAGCCATATTGCGATATTATTGTTACATAACCATAGTAGGTCATGAATTTGGAATCCATAATTAATAATGTTTTTTTCATCCATGCTGCTTCATTTGGTTAAATTTTTATTTATTTCCTATTTTTCATTTAGGGGTCAATGAGTTCAGCGAATATAAAATCACAGGGGTTCAGGGAACTGAAGTTGGCATTTTGATTCACGGATTAATATTTAATAGTGCACACGATGGGCAGAATCGATGGTACCTAGCTACCTGTTTCTGGCATGGACCAGATAGAACTACCCAAACCTTTCCTCAGTTTTCATATGAATACCATTTCAATTTGTTATTGCCCTTTAATTTTGCATAAGTTACAGTTTACTTAAAGTAACTTATGTAAAGATAGATAATTTGGTCACATGAATGTTAAGAGTCAATGTACATTTACTAAATGTCTTGAAGTTGATAACTAATAAGTCACCAAAGGAGTTACCAGATACTAATTAACAACAGTTGTGACTCTTGGTTTGCATTTCAAGTATAATTTATGTATATAAATTGTGACAGTATCACATATGGTTATGCATAATCTTTGCATTATAATCTGGACAAGAATATCTTGTATCCTTACAGAATGTCTACAAGAGGTAAAGTTCCAGTGATTGGTATTGATCTCGGAACCACTTATTCTTGTGTGGCAGTTTGGCAGCATAACCGTGTTGAGATCATAGCAAATGATCAAGGCAATCGGATCACCCCTTCATTTGTTGCGTTCAATGATGCTGAACGTTTGGTTGGTGATGCTGCAAAGAATCAGGCGGCGTATAATCCCACAAACACCATCTTTGGTTAGTCACCTTCTATTGTTTTTAATACGTTAGCTTTTATCATTTATTTGGTTTTAAAAAGCATTTTATAAAACAGATGTTAAGCAGTTGATTGGAAGAAGAGCAAGTGATGAAACTGTCAAGGAAGACATAAAGTTGTGGCCTTTTAAAGTCGTGACTGGGAGCGAAGACAAACCAAAAGTTCTAGTTACGTATAAAGGCGAAAAGAAGGAATTTACTGCTGAAGAAATATCTTCCATGGTTTTAGCCAAGATGAAAGGTATCGCTGAGACATTTCTTGGATCAACCGTTGAAAAGGCTGTGATAACTGTTCCTGCTTATTTTAATGATTTACAACGGCAATCAACAAAGGATGCTGCAGCGGTTGCTGGACTAGAGGTTATGCGCATGATTCATGAACCTACTGCGGCTGCAATTGCTTATGCTCTAGACAAGAGAGCTAGTGTAGATGGTAAAATGAATGTATTAGTATTTGACCTGGGTGGTGGTACTTTTGATGTTTCTCTACTTGCCATCGATGAAGGGGGAGTCATCGAGGTTAAAGCTACGGGTGGTGACACACATTTGGGAGGTGAAGACTTTGATAATAGAATGGTGAAGCATTTTGTTCGAGAATTCAAGAGGAAGCACAAAGAAGACATTAGTAACAACCTAAAAGCTTTGGGTAAGTTGCGTGCTCTCTGTGAAAGGGCAAAGAGGATTATTTCAACATCTTTTGAAACTACGCTTGACGTTGATTGTTTGGCTAATGGAATTGACTTTTCTGCAAAGTTTACTAGGGCAAAGTTTGAGGAGTTGAACATCGACATGTTCAAGAAGTGCATGGAGACTGTCAAAACTTGTTTAAGGGATGTGAATATGAGTAAGGATAGTATTGATGAAGTGGTTCTTGTCGGTGGATCTACCAGGATTCCTAAAGTACAAGAATTGTTGCAGGAGTTGTTTAATGGAAAATTACTTTGTCAACAGTTGAATCCTGATGAAGCTGTTGCTACTGGTGCTGGGATTTTAGCTGCAAACTTAAGTGGTCAGGGTGATGAAGCTGTAAGAAGTTTAGAGTTAATTGATGTCACTCCTTTGTCTCTTGGTTTAGAGTGTAAGGGAGATGTTATGGCAGTGTTAATTCCGAGAAATTCACCAATACCAACCAAGAAAGAAGATACATTTTGTACAGCTTACGATGGTCAAACTGCTGTGAGTGTTCGGGTGTATCAAGGTGAGAGATCCAAAAGCAAGGAAAACTATTTATTAGGAGACCTTCGACTGTCTGGCATCCCATCAGCTCCCCGGGAAGTTGTTAAGATAACTGTATGCTATGAGATAGATGTCAATGGGATCTTGCACGTCTCAGCAAGAGAATTAACTACTGGCAGGAACAAAGCGATCAAGATCACAAACACAAGTAGTCTGTCAAAAGTGGAGATCGAGAAGATGATTGAAGATGCTAAACGGTACAAACATGACGATGAAGCACACATGAAGAAGACCAAGGCTCGTAATGCTTTAGAAACATATGCTTGCAAACTAAGATCCAAAATGAAGGAATACAAAGTCAGGTTGAAGCTTAGAAAGATGGGACTTACTGTTAAAGGGTTGGAAGACATAAATCGTCAGATCGAGGAGACAATCGAATGGCTTGATGAGAACCCCTATGCTGAAATGGTCGAGTATGAGGACAAGAAAGCAAAGCTTGCCGTGTTTAAGTTTGTGTTAAAAAACCATGGCTCTTGCTACAACTGACAATCACTACTTGGCTGTCACCAAAATTTCAGTCTAAAACATATGATCTACAGTTAAATAAATTTAAATCCGTGAACCTTAACTGGGAATATGTGTGTATGCCTCTATGAATGTCTTCTTTTGTTGATTGCCTTGCTAAACCATGCAATTTAAGCATCGTGGCCACAATCATCAGGCCACTAAGAACAACCACTTAGCACCCTAATCATACAAAATTAAAGTTAACATCTGTGGGAATAAGAAGCATGAGCAAATATGAAGTTTGTGTCCAATACATGAGAAAGATTTGAAGTTTAGAAGACGAGAGCACGGTGGTGCCAAACTTTGCCAACGAGTTTGCCATGACGCCAGCCGGCGACCTACCTTCTGTCAAGGCCAAGAGGCCTCGCCAAAACTAACAGCCCACTTTAACAGCCCACTTTTTTTTTTTTTTTTTTTTTTTTTTTAAAAATAGCACAGATTTAAAACCAAACGGCTAGTTTTGGGTTTTGATTTTGACCTTTTTACCACTTTACCCACTTTCAAATCCTATATAAACCTTATCACTTATACCACTTCACACACTTCAAATACATCTCAACTTCAATATTTTTCAAGAAAATGAATCCTAACAACACCTCTTGGATCAATCGAATGCTTAACGATCCATCGAACCAAATGATCGGTTCGTCTTCAATCCGAATCCGACACCCACAATACTACTTTCCTTCGCTTCTCAACAAAACTCATACGTCAATCCCGACGAATACGCTTTGTTTTCTCAATGGAAAATGCAACAACAACAACAACAACAAAACGAATCACAACCAAGATCGTCCCACCAATCGCTCCACCTTCGACGAAGACGATCCAAGAGGACGCGGTCATCCCGACCCCACGTCCAAAAACAAAATGAAGGAACCGCAAGGCAAAGAAACGAAAAAAGCAACCAACAACCAAGAGGAAGCCGAGACCCACCAACGATCGCGTAACGCATGGACCGACGAAGAAGAACTACTTTTGGCGCAAACTTACATTCAAGTATCCGAGGATCCAAAAGTCGGTGCGGATCAAGGTAATGAAACGCTTTGGTATAAAGTTTGGAAGCTTACAACAAGGAAGCAAAAACAAAAGTTTGTAACTCGTACCAAGAACATGCTTACCGGAAAGTGGACTCCGATGAATCGTTGTGTCGGAAGTTTAATTCGATTGTGAATGAAACTACCATTATGAGTGGGAGAACGATATGGATTTCATGGAACGTTGCCACACTTTGTACAAACGATATCATGGCGATTTTAAACACTCGTCGGCTTGGAAGTTTTGAAGGACAAGCATAAGTGGAAAATCCGGACTCAACAAATGCAAGACGTAATCGTCTTGTTACTGAAGAGGATCCCGAGCATTTTGGACCCGACGATTGCCAAGGCGGACGGGTGTACCGGATCGCAAAGAGCCAACGTTCGCCTAACTCGACCGCAAGTTCCGGCTCAAACCCTAAATGTTTTCACGATGGAAAACAATACGAGTTGGAGCGAAAAATGAAGCAAGATGTTCTTGAGCGGAGTTTCGAGCGAGGGTCGATTTAATCGAAACTCAAAGGATAACCGAAGATACGCGGCTATCTACGGACACAAGACGCCGATCCGATGAACGCGTCAATCGTGGAGGCCCAACAAGCACGGATCCGCAAAATATCCACAAGAATAATTATGTTATGTTTTTAAGTTTATTGTTTTTTTATTTCTTGTAATGTTTTTTTTATGAATAAAGTAATTTTAGGATATATTGTTTTAAATTTTATAAAAAATAAAAATAAAAATTGAGTTTGGATCGAAATTCGGTGCCAACGGATCCCTGTAAAATGGGCCAACCAGCTTCAGTCCAAACTCAAAATGCCGACGTGGCGAAGTTTAAGACGCGACAAGACCACACTTTAAAGACCACTGCATCTAGTCTTTTAAGATCCTTGTAGTTCTTATTTAATCGATAAGTGATTCAAACACAAACTAAACAAGACTAATTGATGGCAGCGCCTATCTCCTCAAGCATGTTCCCATCTGTACTAACACGGGCAATCAACATTTGAGCTGTACCAAAATCTCTGCTCTTTGTGGATCATTTAGCTCTTTCAAGCACACTCAGACATTATTGATGCTTAGCAAACCGAAAAACTAGTGATTTTAGGATTTTCTCTCAAACTGCATAGTTCAGTGTCACTCATGTCTATTTACATCTAGAGGATTTTGTTAACAATTAAAGTACATGCATATCTTATCAATGACCAGTCGCTAAGCGCATGTCTAAAACCATTATCCATTTTTTAAATATAGTTTTTTTTTTTTTTTTTTATGCAAAGGTGAATATATTTTATTAAAACACAAGAACTCATATTAACTAAAAGAGTTATAGACATGCCTATAACTCTATAGAACACAAACATAACAACGCTATTGAAATATAGTTAAAATCAATCTAATCGAGAGCAATATTTTGGATATTTATCAAGATAGCATCTGATGTTTTTCCTTAACCATGGCTACTTGTTTGCGAATTGTCATTGTTACAAAGGAACAACAATTTGATTTTGAGTAAATTACACCGTTCATCCATGTGGTTTGGCCATAATAACATCGCAAGTCCTTCGACTTTCATTATTGCATGTTTGGTACTTATAATGAAGTTTTGTAACATCATCCGTCCTTATCACTAACAATCGAGGGACTTGCAATGTTATTAAGGCCAAACTACAGGGACGGACGGTGTAATTGATAAGGACGAATGATGTTACAAAACTTCATTATAAGGATTGATGTAAAGAAACACACTTTAAAACTTAAAACATGTATTGACCAGAAATCAAGAGTACACAAAAACTGATCAAACTGATAACAACACACAAATCTCAATCTGTAATCAAAAAGTAATAACAACTGAACAACAAGTGAATCACAAGAATGATCAAGATGATCAAAGCTTGACTATGGTTTATAAAACTGAGAGAATGAATAATCGTCTAGAGAGAGATATGGTTTGGATAATGAGAGACGGATTTGACTCTTTGCCTTATATACTCCTTCACCTACATAAGATTCATCGTGACACTTTAAGCCATCCGTCTTTCAGCCTCTTGTCTTTTCCAGCATAACTTCTCAGAGCTTAATAAATTGAAAATCAAACATGACACAGTTAGACCCTAAACTTATTTTCCAGGTTGAGAGTTAGTAATCTCAACATCCCCCCTTAACTCCAACCTGGAAAACATCAATCATACCCAGTTTACCCATTAGTTTATCATGTTGAAATTTGCTTAATGCTTTAGTTAAAATGTATGCGCTTTGATATGTAGTGTTAATCTTTTAGTTTCAATCACCCAAAGAAGAATCTTATCTCTAACAAAATGTAAGTCAAATTCTAAATGTTTTGTTCTCTCATAAAATGTGGTTAGTCCGAATTTTGATTGCGACTGACCGTCACAATAAAGCTTAACAGAAGAAAATGTTCCCGTTTAGGTCTTGTAAAATCTTTAAGACCCAAACAATTTCGAAGTTGCAGACTATAGCTCTATACTCAGCCTTTGTAGATGATTTTAAAATGGTATTTTGTTTTTTTGTTTTTCCATGAAACTAATAAACCATTTAAAAACAGACAATAACCAGTGATAGATTTTCTAGTGATAACACATTTTGCCAAGTCTGCATCAACAAATGCTTCTAGAGAAACATTTGGGCACCTAGTGATATGAATCCTTTTCCGGTGACCCTTTCAAGTACCTAAGTACTTTCGAGCAACCTTAAAGTGTGACTTAAGAGGTTTATGCATAAACCGACTTAAGCAATGGAAAAAGTATACAATATCAAGTATAGTATGAGTTAAGTAAATCAATTTACCAATAAGTTTTTGATATTTAGTTACATTATCTATCAACGGATCACTAGCGCTTGGTTCTTCGATAAAACAAATTTTGTTTAAGAGGAAAAGCGAGATGGTTTATAGGCTAACAAACCAAAATCACCAAAAGATCCGCATAATATTTTCTTTGAGACAAACACAACCCATGATCGCCTTCAATCACTTCAATACCCAAGAAATACTTAAGTTTTCGCAAATCTTTGATTTGAAATTTAGATTTCACAAAACTTTAAAGTTTTCAATTTCTTTCAAATCATTACCAAGGTGACAAAATGTCATCAATATAAACAAGCAAAGCAATAAAGTTATTCGAATCATTCTTTGTAAACAAAGAATAACCACTTCTACTTTGCTTAAAACCATTCTCGAAGGCACTAGTCAATTTTGCATTCCATTGTTTAGGTGCTTGTTTCAACCCATACAATGACTTTTTAAGTCTACAAACCCTTTTATCATTAGCATCAAAGTAACATTCAGCAAGGTCATATAAACAATTCCATCAAGATCACCATAAAGAAAAGCATTATTAACATCAAGTTGAAAATAGGCCAACTCATTTGGACAACTAGATTAATAATGCACCTAATAATAACAATTTTCACAACAGAGAAAATGTTTCATCATAATCCACTCCTTCTTTTTTATTGTACCATTTGGCAACAAGTCTAGACTTATACATTTCTACTTCTCCAGGGATTTATACTTAATCTTAAAACCCATTTACTACCTATGGATTTTCTATCCTTAGGCAATTCACATATTTCAAAGGTGTCATTACTATATAAGGCTTCCATTTCTTTTTTATTGCCTCCACCCAAAGGTCGATATTTTGCGTGCTTCCCAATATTTTTTGGGTTCAAAAGATTTATTTAACTCGGCCATAAAACAAAAGTTTTCGTAACTTAATTTTGAATAACCAAAAACTTTTCAAGACCATATTTTACTTTTGAATCAACAACAAACTCATTATATTTATTTGGAAAATGTGTTTTCTCGGACCTTCTCAAATGTTGATTTTGACATGTTTCGTGATTTGAAAACCGTATTGATACCCTCATAATTTGCAGTTTTATTTTCATATATAGGGTCCAATTCAATTTCACTCTCATGAGTTGCAGCCCTCTCATTCCCTAAGGTAGAGCCATTGGAACCATGAGAGTGCCCTAAATCACTCTCAGTTTGGTCAATAGTGCGATTGCCGTTAGGAGAAGAGTTGCTGCCCTCAACATGAGGTGTTGCATTTTTATTTAAATCATCACAGGGTATGTCATGGCCCTCATACACAATTTCATTGAAGAAATTTGTATGATCAAGACCATGACTATCACTTTTGTCTACAGAAACAGTTGTAATCTCGATAAGAAAGACTTTCTCAAAAAAAAATTAACATCTCTGGAATACAAAAACTGTTTCCTTTCAAGACTGTGCAGTTTATACCCCCTTTTAAAGGAAGCATAACCTACTAAAACATATTTTTCTAATTCGCTACTAAATTTATCATAATTATTTAAAATAGTAGCAAAATAGAGACATCCAAAAGTCCTTAAATAATTTAAAGAATATTTCTATTAAAGACCAAATTATAAGGAGATTTTTCATTCAGCACTGAGGAAGGCAACCTGTTAATCAAGTAACAAGCAGTAAGAATACGTCACAAATATAGAGTAATTCCCCCTAAAATAGAAGGGATCTATCAACATTAAGTAGATGTCTATGTTTCCTTTCCACAATCCCATTCTGTTGTGGGATATAAGAGCAAGATGTTTGATGAATAATACCATTTTTAGCACAGAACTCATAAAACTTATGATTAACAAATTCAAGACCATTATCACTTAAAAGTCTCGAAACGGTTTTGTTAAACGGTTGTTTATTAGATTGAAAAGATATTAATGCAATCAAGCACCTCATCTTTAATCTTAATCATATAAACCCATACACCGTAAAGTCATCACTTCTAAAAGTCAAAAATATTTATAACCTTCCTTACTAACAACCCCGAAAGGACCTCATAGGTCAAGATGGCCAAGTTCAGCAAGCGCAGTAGATTTGTGCTCACTTAAAAGGAAAGGTTCCTTAGTTTGTTTAGCCTTTTGACAAATTTCATATGGTTCATTATCATTTTTATTTTCAGAACTGATATCATTTTTAAGCACAATTAAGACTTAGTTAGAAGGATGACCAAGCCTGCAGTGCCACAAACTTTTAGACAAATTGCAATTAGACTTAAAATTCTTAATTCTAAATCAATACTTTGATTTCCATCAAAGTAATATATAACATCGTTTTGATTACCAATCCACTGAGCATTCGTTTCCTTCAAATCCTGTGGTAAAACATAACATTTTGACTCTTCAAAAGTAATAACAAATTTGTTGTCTCTAGCAACTTTATGAACAGATATTAAGTTAACACAGTATTCTAGTATAACTAGAACATCATATAGAGTTAAGTGTTTATTTAGAACCATATTTTCAACCTTAGTAATTAAAGCTTCAGTTCCATTAGGATGTGAAACTTTAATTTTGAGTTTAAATATCAATCACATTAACCAAATACTTATCAAGATATGTTAAGTCTTGGTTAGCACCGTAATCAACAATAATACCAGTTGTAACAAGTGCATGCCCGATTTTAATATTATTACAAAAATCATTAAAGTTTTGATTAAAAATTTGTTGTTATTCAAAACTATACACCGCCATATTGACATGTATACCTTTTCCTTTTCCATTATCATTAATAGATGTATCTTTAATCGGAGATAAAAGTTTTGAAATCTTTTCGTCATAAAAGTAGAAGAAGATCTAGAACCAATGTAATTGTTATTAACAAATATTTTGTTAAAATTTTGAGCACTTTGATTGTTATTATTACGAACTATTATTTCTTTTTCCAAAATCGCAAGTTACCCAATCAATTTAAAACATCTATCAACAAAGATGCCCATTAAAACCACAATGATCACAATCCAAAGTAGGACCACCAAGAGTCCTTCTATTCCCATTATTATTAGGTCTAGGCACATTATTAGGTCTAAAATAAGTACCGAGGTTTGGGACCTCGAAAACTTCCTCTATTAGGCATACTAGAACTAAACACGGATGATCGAGACCTCTAGGAGGTGTTAGCCCTCGAACCAAGAATAATAGTTCAGAAGACTCCTTACTAGAAATGATGGTAAAATCCCCTTTAATATCAGGTAGAAGGTCTCTAGACAGAATATTACTCCTTATTTGCATATATGAATCATTTAATCCCATTAAAGACTGCATTAGTTTCATAAGCAAATTATGTTTTTTAAAATCCTCAGATGCATGACAGGTACACCTAGGAAGTTTCACAAGAGCATCAAACTATTTCCGCAGAGTACTTAACTTATTAAAATACTCAACAATAGTAATACCATTTTGAGATAAAGAGTTAATTTTGTGGTGAAGGTGTAAAAGTAAGAACCATCAACCCTATCAAAAGTTTCTTGTAGTTCAACCCAAACATCACGACTTTTGTAGAAAGATATGCCCGAAAATAACTCATCGATATGGAATTCAAAATCCACCCAAGCACAACAAAGATTTACCCTATCCCACCGCTTCCCAAAACTTCATCAAGATGTGTTGGGATTTAGTAAATCCAACATTGAAGAGTCGGTCACCTCAAGTATATGTAATCGTTAGAAAGCTCGTAGTCGTAGATTATTATAAGTTAAGTAGTATTTAGTTTAAGTAACACGCTGGAGGACAGACGGTCTTTACCCATCAGATGCCTCGATCCATGACCCGATAGGTGGTGATTTGTGTAATGACTATAAATACTCTCTACCTTCCAAGGTAGAGAGTTGGAGCTCATAATAAGATTTCTTCTTTCTCTCAAAGTTCCCAACCTCTAACTTTCTCTCTAAAACATCTTTGTATGCCTACTTGTGCTAGTGATTTTATGTGTTTATGAAATCCAATATGTTACAAATGGTATCGAGCCATGGTTAGATCATCTCTTACATATCCTTGGATTTCTAGTGGTTTTAGATGGTTTTTGAGTTTGAAAAGTTTAGTGGTTTTGAATCATTTGGTTCATTTCTAGTGTTAAAGTTTGAATTTTGGGTGTACTTTTGTGTTTAGGATCATTGTATGTGCTTGGGTTTTGATTTGGTAAGCTTGAATCACGTGGTTGAGCTTGTTTTGGATTGAAAAGTGTGTTTTTAAAAGTTTTCATGGTAGCGACTTGGCTCTCGAGTGAATTTCTTGGTAGCGACTTGCTTGAAGAAAAGGTAGCGAGTTGTAGTGAGTTTTGGTAGCGACTTGGTCATAGCGACTTGCCTTTTGAGACAAGCCGACAAACAATACACTTAGTGGATTCTCCACTACGGGTAGCGACTTGGTAAGGTAGCGACTTGCTTTCAATTTTGATAGCGACTTGTTCTTTAAGTTTCTTATCGACTTGGTCTTAGCGATTTGGACATTAGCGAGTTGCTATTTAGCGACTTGATTTCTTAGCGACTTGGTGCTTAGCGATTTGCTGTCAAAATTCGTAGTGATTTGGATCTTAGCGACTTGTCTTCGTAATACTTAGCAACTTGGTTTCTTAGCGACTTAGTTCAAGGATTCTTAGCGACTTGGTTGACTTTTGTTTGTAACACGGTTTCTCTTGATTTAGTAAAATCCCATGAAAGAATCTATTTCCGGTTTAATCATTGAGTTATAAAATCCGTGTAATCTTTAAACATGTCTACCAACGCACCTACAATCATCTCCATTGTTGTCGAGGATGTTCAAGCAATGGTTCGGATACTCGTCTACCCATGCTTGAAAGAACCGACTACGACTCTTGGGCTCAAAGAATCAAATTGTCTTGTCTTGGAAAGGAAAATGGGTCAACATTCTCAAATCAATTGATGAAGGACCTTATCGATTGAGACTACAAGAGACTTAATTGATACAATTGCAGATGGAACAATGATCTATGGAATAGATGCACCAAAGACATATGATGAGCTCAATGAGAAGGAGAAAAGAGATTCGATGCGAGATATCGTGGCTTCTAACATCATACTTCAAGGTCTTCCAAAAGATATCTAAGTCGATCAATCACAACAAAAGCCAAGGCGGTGTGGGATAATGTCAAGATGCTTCTTTACGGTTACGAATTAACTATGGAAGAGAATCACAACTCTATGATGAATTTGAGCACTTCAAGATGAAACCGGATGAAAGTGTATATGAGTATTACGTGAGATTCCACAAGCTTGTTAATGACATGAGGAACATCGAATGACTATGCCAAACATTCATTGAACTCAAAATTTGTGAACAACATGAATCCCGAATGGCACAAGTTTGTCACCTCGTGAAGCTAACCAAAGGTTTGAAGAACACCAACTATGAACAACTATATGCCTTCCCGATTCGAGAATGAGAGACATGCCATGTTTGAAAAATGATTCTTAATCGGTTCAAATCAAACAGGGAGAAACAAGTTCATCAAATGATTCAACCGCATTTTACACCAATGTTGGGATTACAACCAAAGCTTCACAAGTCATACCCACCGGTAATGGTAATTACAAGCTCATTCCCGATCCATCATATAAGCCTCCGCACTCTAATACACTCATGGAAAACTTCATCAACCAACTATCTCTCATGGTTAGTCAAAACATGAACACTCTCCCACACACCAACAACAACCTCGTAGCAAAGATCTAATCCACACAATCAAGCCACCGTCGAGATGGGAAGGTTATGGTACAACCAGGTTCAAGAAAGGCGGTATGAACAAGGAAGAGGTGGAGTTGGTAGAGGATATGTGGCAAATCGAATAGGGAAGGAATGGAAATCAAGGACAAGCAAAGCCGATCAAATGTTACAACTGTGGTGGTGAGGACATATTGCAAGGAACTCACATCGCCAAAACGCCCTCGTAATGCGAGTACTTGTGGATAAGATGTTGCTTGTGCAAGCTCGGGATAATGGTGCGACTTTGGATGAAGAGGAGTTGTTGTTTCTCGAGGAAATGCCAAGACATATGATGCATATGTGGATGAGCGACCAATTCGTGAGATAGAGCCACAATCATCGAATGCCTTTCAAGTCGTTGATTGTGATGCATACGACTCGACGTTGATGATGAACCTCTCGCACAAACAATTTTCATGGCTAGCATTTCTCCAATGGTCCCTCCTAAAGTCTCTTCATCATCACAAGCTGGTCCATCCAAAGACAAAATCATTTCGAGGTACTAAAACTATACGATGATGTTGATGAGCAAAAATACATGACGAGTACAATCAACTGTAATTATTGAGTCGATATTGAAAATATGGGTAATATCAATGTTGTCCCATATGATCAATATGTGAAACAAAGTAAAAGTGAGATTGTACCAAGTGATGGATCCTCTGCATCAATGATGACTATGTTTTGATGAACAATGTGCTAAGTTCGAGCTAACCACCGTGAGCGGTGAAATGGATGACCAAATGCGTCATAACTATTAGAAAAAGTAAGTTTAGAAGAAGTATTAAAACAAGAGTTAAACTCCTTACAAGAAAAGCTTTCTAAAGCGCTAAGCAAAAACAAGAACTTCAAGAAAATGTTAAAATGTTTAAGCAAGAATTCAATGCTAAGGAATCAAAACTTCGAATGATTTTTCCAATCTAAAACTTTGAAAAACAAGCTAGAAAATAAGTTGTACGTATAAGGAATACCATTCAGATCGCTCACTTGATCACTAAGCATAGAGTTTTAATCGATAAGCATAGCATTCTCCTTGTTGAGGAACTTAATCCGAGGTCATTAAAAAGGCTAGAGTCTAATAAGGTAATCTATGATGGAAATGAGATTCTTAAACCTAGACAAAAACCTAGTTGCGTTGAGTGCACTGAGGAAGATAGAAAAGTAGATGATGCATCGAATAAGAAGCTAGAAGATCCTGAATGTAAAAAGAATAACATAACGATCAAACCCCATGATTACAAGAAGGAAAACTGGATTTCCTTGAACAAGTTTAAGCCTCAACGTTGTTAACTCCCTAACAAGTGTTCGGAAAAGGATTTAGATAAGCAAAAGCGAGAATCTTGTTGTTACAAATCCTCCCTTAGGAAAATGCCTTCAATGATGTGTATCCTCCAAATACATCAATGCATCTAGTTCCTAGAACTATTGCCACTAAAAGCAAGACCTTAATCAATCAATATGTTATCTTTCAATTATTTGTTGATTTTGAGAAAATTTGTAAGAAAAGGATCACACCATCGGGATAATCAAGGGAAAGGGTTTTGAGCAAACTAAAGAATGTTATTTAACCGAGGTCATGCCTTTCTTTAAACAACTAAAAGGTCAATTTGAGAGTCTTAAAAAGGGATGGACTTAGATATTAAAGAAATGGAAAAGGAATTTGATGCGATGATTGTTGAGGTTAGTGACTATGAGAGAAATAAAATATAATGAGATTGAGAGGAAGAACTTGCATACCTTGAATGAGAATCTTATTTTGAATGTATTGCTCAAGATGTGTTTTACATCGCTATAAATCGCTCCATTAATGCTTCTCAATTTCATGAATTATCTGTTGCTCGAAAGTCTCCCATGATCGTGTCATTGAGCTTGAAAAACTAACTCTAAACCGCATGATAAGGTTGAACAGATGATCAGATAACTCGGTAAAACAATTTTCTAAATTGGAAGTTGAGCATCTTGCTTTGCAATTAAAATATCAACATCCGAAGAAAATGTTAAAACCTCAAATATCAAGACATCCTTGGATGTTCTCGAATTTGATGCGCTTTTGAAATTAGCAAACGTGATGAACAGATTCGAGCTCATTGTAACACGATCGAAAGTTGAAAGCCCAAATTTCTCAATTAAAGGGTGAAATGAACAATGTGACCGCTCCCAAATGCCTCCTCCTTTAGATTCTCGGAATTCTCAAAATTTTCATCTTCAAAACTTGGTTAATGCTTTACAAAAGGAAAATGAGAGTTTTCTAGAAGAAAATGAAAAGGTTAAACGTCATTTCAATGAGTTATTTGAGTCAATAAAAGTCACCGTAACAAAAATAATGAAAAAATAACTTCGCTGCAAAAGGAAATTGAGAATCAAGAGTCGTAAAAGGGAAAATGCCAATGACAAATGGGAGAATGGTGCTTCAAAGGTGCATGTCGTAGTAAATATGCTTTGACTATGAAATATGTTCCTCCTCATCTTAGGAATAACAAACTTGCTATTCAAACATATTTCTCATACCTTAAAGATAGCCTAGAATGTCTCCGTGAGATTGTAGAAGAGGATAAGTTAGAGAAACCACTTGATAATGAAATTGGCCATGCATGCTTATATGCCAAACGATCTCAAGAACTTCTAGAATGCTTAATTACAATATGCCCTAAAACCTTAGGTGAGCAAGTCAATCCCTTGATACCTTGTTCTATGCCTAGTGCTACATACAACTCATTCAATGCCCAATGTCATGAATGTGAACTCTAGTATGCCTTCAAGTAGTTCAGATCCCAAGACATCTAAACAGAAATGCAAAAGTAGCAAAACCAACTAATGTTCCCATTCCTCTACAAGAGTAATCATGACATTAAAGCGAGCGGTCAAAGTCTCAAGGCAATACAAGGAATGATAGGACCTTGCAAGCTAAGAATGTGCATTGGAAAAGAGTGAAGATCACCCTAGGAACACTATGTTTGAGTTGAATAAAACGAATCATGTTGATTCTAGTATTAGCTATAAGCGTACTATAATTAATTCGAATTCTGCTACTATATGCAAACCATGTAATGATGTCTCGCTTGAATTTTGTTGCTAATCATGAATGTGGTGTGAATGTTTTGTCTAATGTCACAAATACCCAGCTAAAATTGTTAATGCTAAAAACATGCTAAAAAGGCTAAAAGGCAAAGACGAAGAAAGTTAGAAAACAAAGGAAACCCACAGAAGAACATTTAGTAAGATAGGTTATCAATGGATACCTTTTGGCCATAAGATTAATCGGCTACGCCTCAACTGACAAGACAATGCCCTCTAGAAAATGGATGCCTCATGGTAGAACTATTCCCTTAAGAAGTGAACATACTTTGAATAGGACAAATGCATACCCAAGATCGCATCTATTCCTAATGATTCCATTGCTTATATTTCGATATGGGTGTTTCTATTTCGATGTGGGTGTTCCAATCATCGTTACTAACCAAGTGGAACCCATTCTTGCATGGGGATCCCAATTATCCGCTTATTCATTCTTGTTCGTGTTCAACTGCAGATCGTTCAAATCGCTTACGTGGTACTGGACTCAGTTGTTCAAGTATATGACCGGAGACCGGTCGCGCTCATGAACTTTGTGAGTAAATTTATCGGATCTGTTAGATTCGGAACGACCATTTTGGAGCAATTATGGGTTATGGTGATTATGTAGTCGGCAAAGTGTAATCTCCAAGGTATATTATGTGAAAGGTCTTGGTTATAATTTGTTCTCTGTTGGTCAATTCTGTGATTCCGATCTAGAGGTGTCCTTTAGAAAACATACTTGCTTCGTTAGAGAACTTGATGGTGTGGAATTATTAAGAGGTACTCGTGGTTCTAACCTATACACCATCTCTATCGAAGACATGATGAAGTCTTCTCCAATCGCTTTCGTCAAAGGCTTCTAAAACAAAGTTATGGTTATGGCATTGTCGTCTCAATCACTTGAACGTCGGCACCATTAATAACCTTTCCGTAAAGGATCTTGTCGAGACTTACCCAGATTAAAATATGAAAAAGATCATCTTTGTTCACTTGCCAATTGGGAAAAAGCACGAAATATGCCCACAAACCAAAACCCACAAACTCGAGAATGGAAGTTCTTCATACCCTTCATATGGATCCGTATGACCAATGAGAGTGCAAACGATAAATGGGAAGAAATACATTCTAGTAGTTGTTGATGACTACTCTCGATTTACTTGGGTAAAGTTTTTGAGGACAAAGGATGAAACTCCAGATGTCATCATGAAACTAATCAAACGACTTCGTGTTCGACTTAACAATACACCAAAATTGTTCGAATGACAATGGCACGTAGTTTGTTAACAAAGACTTAATTCGCTTTATGAAAGTGTTGGAATCGGTCATCAAAGAAGTGTTCCACGAACTCCTCAATGTAACGGTGTAGTTGAAAGACTAAATCGAACTCTTGTGGAAGCCGCAAGAACAATGCTAATTTATTCAAAGGTTCCAATGTTTCTATGGGTCAAGCCATTGCCACCGCTTGCTACACCCAAAATCGCTCCCTTATACACACCTCTCATGGAAAAACTCCATATGAACTTGTTCATAAACGAAAACCCGATCTCTCCTACCTTCGTGTGTTTGGTGCCTTGTGTTATCCAACGAATGACGGTCAAGACTTAGGAAAATTAAGAGCAAAGGCGATATTGGAGTTTTGTTGGTTATGCACCAAACAAGAAGGGTTACAGAATCTACAACAAGAGAACCCAGTATCATGGAAACAATTCACGTTACGCTCGATGAGTCGATCGGTCAAATGGCTCCGTGACTAACCAGCCTCGACCCGCAACTCAATTTTCATCTAGTAGTCCTATCGGTTCTACTCTTATCTCTAATCGATCACCAAGAACTCTTTATGTACCTCCTCCGAAGATGATGTGAAGAATTGTTTGATCCTATGTTTGATGAACACTTTGAGCCAAGTGCTATTGATATGTCAATTCCATTAACAGGTCGCTTCATCCTCGCCAATGAAGTCAATCCTTCGCTTTCTATGTCATTAAGTCGGGAAGCACCTACGGTGATCAATCTGTCTCATCAACAAACCTTCAATCACCGAGTGAACATCATGGAATTGCTTCGATTCACGGGATGAAGTTAATCCCTTTGCTACTCCAAAGATGCTCCATTTGAAAATATATTTGCTCCCGAGTTATCATCGAACCATCTTCATCGAGAGACATCGACTCGCTACTTCGGCCCACAACTACAACCACATGAACACCTTAGAAAATGGACACATGATCACCCATTGGACAACATCATTGGAAATCCTTCTCGTCCTGTATCCACTGTAAACAACTTGCTATTGATGCCTTATGGTGCTTCTTCAACTCCGTACTCTCTAAGATCGAACCTAAAGATGTTAAACCGCTATGAATGAAGACAATTGGTTCAACGCCATGCAAGAAGAAATTCATGAGTTTGATCGATTAGATGTATGGAATTAGTACCGCTCCAGACCGTGCTATGATCATTGCTCTAAATTGGATCTTCAAAGTGAAGCTTGATGAGCATGGTGATGTGTTGAAAAATAAGGCTAGGTTAGTGGCTAAAGGATATCGTCAAGAAGAAGGTATTGACTTTGAGGAATCTTTGCTCTGTTGCTCGTGTCGAAGCTATCGAATCTTCTTGGATAATGCGGCTAGTAAGAACATGGTTATATATCGATGGATGTGAAACCGCCTTTCTTAATGGTGATTTGAAAGAGGTGGTTTACGCCACCACCGTAGGGTTTTAGAATCCGAGCATCCTACTCATGTCTATCGCTTGAAAAAAGCCCTTTACGGTTTGAAGCAAGCTCCTAGAGCATGGTATGATACGTTATTAAAGTTTCTTCTATCTACCGGATTCAAGAAGGGAGCAGCTTGATCCGACATTGTTCACCGAAAGTCGTGCAAATATTTAATTCACGCTCGATTTATGTTGATGATATTATCTTTGCCTCGACCGACCCCAATGAATGTGATCATTTTTCAAAAGAAATGGGTTCCAAATTTCAAATGTCAATGATGGGACAAATGTCATTTTCTTGGGATTACAAATTTCACAAAGTCCTTGAGGCATTTTTATTAATCAATCTAAATATGCAAATGAGATCTTAAAGAAATTTGGATTTGTTTCATGTGACACCGCTGACACTCCCATGATTGAACGTACCAGTCGGATGAGGACCACTCGTGGATCATGGTAGATCAAACGAAATGTCGTAGTATGATTGGATCCCTCGATGTACCTCATAGCTAGTAGACCGGACATCTTGTTCGTTGTGCATGTGTGCTAGATATCGTGCTAAGCCTACTAAAAGCACCTTGAAGCGGTTAAATGGGTCTTCGGTATTCCAAGGAACCATCAACATGGGTCTTTGGTACCAAGGACACCGGTATGTCACTAACAACCTATGCGTGATGCCGATCATGCGGGATGTCAAGATACACGTCAAGCACGTCGGAGGTGCTCGCTTTTTGGGTGATAAGCTTGTGAGTTGGTCTTCAAAGAAGAAAATGAGTACTTCTATTTCTCTACAGAGGTTGAATACATAGCCATGTCATCTTGTTGTGCTCAAATCCTTTGGATGAGATCCCAATTATCGACTATGGCTTTGAATTCAACAAAACCTCCTGATCGTGATAATAAAAGTGTTATTGCCTCTCATGCAACAATGTTCAACACTCAAGAGCAAAGCACATCGACATTCGACATCATTTCATCCGGGAGCAAGTGGAAAATGGTGTGGTGGAACTCTATTTTGTGAAGTCAGAATACCAGTTAGCAGACATCTTCACCAAAGCTCTTCCAAGAGAACATTTTGAGTTTATTCTTCCACGACTTGGCATGAAAAGCCTTCAACCGGAAACGCTCAAACGTCTTCAGGAGGAAGTCGAGGAGTAAAGGTCTTCCTTCATCTATCTCTTGTAAATATTTATTCGAAAAACAAAATACAAAATTATAAAACCTTAAAAAATCTAATAGAAAATTATAAAACTTTCAAAATCCATAAAAATTTGAAAAATTCGAAAAATCTCAAAAATATTGTCTTTTTGTCATATCTTTCTTAATTCGATTAATATCTACGGTCTTTGTGCTATCAGTCAAAGAGTGACACGGGTCTTTAGATGTTGGTCGAATGTACATATTCGTTTAAAAAAAATTGGGAGAAAGTGAAATGAATGGTTTATTGTCATTTCAGGCAGTAACCCGCTCTTCAATGAAAGAACAGAGCCATGCTTTATCTTGGTTTTCAAATCTCATGCTCTGATTCTATAAACAATTACTTACTATCTAATGAAAACTAATTGCTTTGAAAAATAACTCGGACTTATTTTTGAAAATCATCTGGACTTAACATTGTCAAAATATCTATCTCTCAATCAACAACTTATGTCATTGATTGAGGGGGAGAATGATTTCAATTAAATCAAAAGGTTATTTGTCATACAATTGTTTTCAAAAGATAATCATGCATGTTTAATCAATGGAGTTTAAAGTCTCAAAATCCGATCATTATAAGTTAAAACTTTTTCATAATTAAGTCACAATTCTCCTTAAAAGCTTTCTAAATCAATTTAAATCTACAGAGATCACAAATCTCAAATGATTTGATAATTGTGATCGGGGGAGAATTTGTGATTTAAATTGGATTTAGACTGATAATTCGACAAATGGGTTCATAAGTGTTTAGCAAGTTTTCCTCCTTGCATGTGACAAACGATTTCAAATTTTCCATGCACATGTTGAGGGGAGCATCTACTTTAAACCTTAAATTATTGAAACGTGATTGAATTGTCTCTAAGTGCAGGTTTCCTAATATGTGCAAAACATTTTCAAATATCTTTGCACATATTGCGGAGGAGCAAAATTTTGAAAACCTCATCCTTCCCCAAAATGCTCTATCCACTTGATTTGATTAGGGAAGTGATGTTGATATCTTTTAGAAATTGGAAATCAAAGAAGTTAATTCTTCCTCTTGCCTCCGTGTGCCAAAATATTTCAAATACATAAAGCACATGTTGAGGGGGAGCTCTTGTTCTAAAAATATCAAAAACAATTCAGGTACAAAATGCTTTGATAATATATCACAAGTATCTGGATTGATTTTCGAATGGTTTTCAATTGGTTCCAATGGCAGATGAACAATACCAAATAGACCGACCAACTTTACTTTATGTATGGTGATATAAGGACGATAAGGTTAAGTATTTGTTCCCATGATCCGCCGTAACCGGAGGGATCTACCGAGGACAATCCACTAGATAGTGTAGAAGTCCTTAGATATATTGAAAAAGGAGAAAAGTGAGATATGGGAAGAGTGCGGATCGAGACGAGCTAGAATCGAATAAACCCAACAAGGTTCTAGTTATGAAGTCTCGGTAAGCAATCGAATGGGTTGAAGAATGAAAAAGAATTGAATGAGAAAAGGTGAAAACAAATAGCCCTCCAATTATTCAACCTTAGGCGTAAACCCGTTCAATTCATATACTACGGTGGTTACCAAGGTAACATCGGTATTGAAGACAAGACGTCATGGACCCGATGGACGCACCGCACTTCAACTTCCCAAACCACTCAATTTCCTCTTAAAAGGACTTGTTTCATTCTCACTGGGAACCGACATAATCTATCGACTTTCTCTTATAGATTGTTGATATTGAAGAAGGAGACCCTCTCCTAGTCTCCGAAATAGGATCCAAATATGCACAAATTGAGTCTAGAGCCACGAGATCATCTACAAATCTCATTAGGACACTTTCAATGAAGACTCTCTGCTTCACACAATGTGGAAAGAGAGATTATATCTTATGAGTCCCACGCATTATCCTTGTGGTATTGCGAATATCCGAGTAGTATGCCAACATACTCACAATGAAGATGGAAAGCCTTCGAGCCAACATCAAACAAGCTCTGGTGGGTGGCATGTGAGATCTATTCAATAGATCAACCATGTGACAACTAAGCGAAAACAATAGGCGATTCAATCTTTTGAATCAAACCCGTTCGAGTTATGGATCGATTGGATACCTTTGAAAACCGGTTGTTGTGCTTAAAACTCCTTTCCTTAGCACATCGACCTGTACTAATTTTTCAAAAACAAAAGGTGTTTATGATTGATAATTGATTTTCATTTAAACCTTCGTTGTATTGCAAAAAATTTCTATCGAGCGATACACGATTGTTTTCTCAAATCTCGCTTCATCAATCGAATATCAATTACCGGTTCACTCACTCCATGTTTTCTTCTTTGAGACGTTCCGGTTTGAGAACAACTAGAGCAATTGCGAAACCTGTCAAGGAAATTCTTGAATTATACCGATCACAGTGCAAGATTGTAATCGATCAACGGGAACCGTGTGTCGTGTACCTCAATTCTACAAAAGTGATCAAAGACACTTTCGTGTGCTTTATTGCTAACTGTTTTATGCAGGAACACCCGACGTTTGCAGCTGATCAGAATGAAGCGGTCAATCCATACCGCATGCTCATACAGCACATTCATCTACAAAGAAATCATGATTAGTGCTACAAAGACTCTGATATTATCACTCTATGCTTCTGCTACGCTGCTGCCAATATCATAAATCAACGAAAGCTTCCGCTACTCTGATAAGATTATATCATGATCCAGAATGTGAGCATGTAGGTCCAAACGTCACTACATCACATAATACCAACACCACAATGGATGAGTCGAGATTTCACGTGGTCGATGATCTCAAAGCGGCTCAAAACTCGTGATCACGTGGATCGCTTAAAGACCTCCACCAGATTACCTAAACATGCAAAAATAAAGAATCAAAGACTACGTACTAGTAACAAAGAACATGAACAAGAATCCAAGAACAATTTCAATGTAATATCCGCTTGTATTCAATGTAATTTTAAGATTTGTTTGAGGTGACCTCCCTGTGGGAGATTGTTGGGATTTAGTAAATCCAGGTCATTGAAGAGTCGGTCACCTCAAGTATATGTAATCGTAGAAAGCTCGTAGTAGTAGATTATTATGTTAAGTAGTATTTAGTTTAAGTAACACCGTGAGAGACTGACGGGTCTTTACCCACTGTATGCCTGATCCACAGCCCGATAGGTGGCGATTTGTGTAATGACTATAAATACTCTCTACCTTCTAAGGTAGAGAGTTGGAGCTCATAATAAGATTTCTTCTTTCTCTCACTAAAGTTCCCAACCTCTAACTTTCTCTCTCTAAAACATCTTTGTACGCCTACTTGTGCTAGTGATTTTATGTGTTTGTGAAATCCAATATGTTACAGTATGTGACCTTATGCAAGTCCCATCAATAAAACCAGTTTTATTTTTACCCTTTAAAGCGAAAAGCATTGCACAAGACCAATATTATAGTTTTCTTTTCCTTTAAGTTTAACATATATCACAGTTAAAGTAGCAGAGTCATTTGGATGTAAATGCAATGGGTGACTTAAATCCAATTTACTTATTAGGGTAATAGGAGGATAAAAAATATCATCCTCACCAAGAATATAACCAGGAGGGTGTAGGAGCATGAATAAAACTAGGAGGTATATTACCATGAAGAGACATGATTACAAACAACAAATAAAGATCAAACACACAAGAAGGGAGAGAAGGTAGTTCTCAGGCTTTCCTTACCACTGAGTGGTAGGTCAAGGGTGCACACAAATAAATCAGTCAATAATAAAAAAAAATAATAAATAATGCACAGAAACACCACAACAATCAATCCTCAACTTCCAGTGTGTCCCAATCCTATCCTCCGGTAATCTATTGCAAGAAAATAAAGACAGAAATTAAAGAGAGAGCGTGAGAGGTGTTACTGTTAGGGGTGTCATATGGATCAACCCGACCCGACCCGAACCCGATAAGGTCTTATAGGGTCGGGTTGATTCGGGTCAAATTTACCTTATCAGGTTTATCGGGTCAACCCGATAGCCTAATAGGGTCGGGTTAGGGTTTTAGCTAGTTTGTTATCGGGTTAACCCGCTACACCTTATAAGACCCATTAACCGATTTGTTTAAAAATTCAACTAAAGTCTATTTATCAGTGCTCAATGCTCATAAACGATTTGTAAGCCCATTTAAGACTTAAGAGATATTCTTAATTTGTAAGCCCACTTAAGAGATAATGTAAATGTGTACTTGCCTAATGTATTATTATTGATCAGTGATCATAAACGGTTCATATTCATAATTTCAAAACACAAACCCTCCCTGGTCCTCACAATTCACAAATGGTTTAGATGATTGTGCTTATTCCAAGTTTCCAACTGTACCAAAATTAACAATTAAAAAAGGTAATTGTTTCATATTTAGTATTCTCAATGTTACATTATACATTTACATATACTATTACATATTTTAATGTTGTGTTTGTGCATCAAAGATGTTCGATACATAGGTTTTATACATTCTGTACCATAACATATTAATTATCTAGTAATTGTTGCTACTTGTTACTTTCTTAGTTTGCTAGATGTCTTCAAGTTCGATCAAAATTTCTGATGAACCACAAGTGGAGGTTAAGAGTGGTAATAAGAATAAGGGAAAACAACCAAAAACTCGTAAAAGAAGATCGCCGGTATGGAATGATTTTAAGCAACAAGATCTATTAAAAGGCGAGTCGCCCGAAGACATGAAAGCTAAATGCTTGCATTGTGGTAATTTGTACCTTTGTCACACGAGAAAGCATGGTATTTCAAATCTCAAAGGCCATATTCTAAAGTTCAAACCATACCTAGAAAAACAAATTAAGTCTCAAACTAATATTACTTTTGAGGGTGGTGATGTAAATAAAATGATGGCATGGAAGTTTGATAAAAAAAAAGTAAAAGAGCTTTAGCTCACATGATTGTTGTAGATGAGTTTCCATTTAGCTTTGTTGAGAACTCAGGATTTATGCATTATCAAAAAATCAATCAACCTCTGTTTGATGTTCCAAGTAGAGGTGCAATAACACAAAAGTGTTTGAAAATGTACCGAGAAGAAAAATGTAAGCTTCATGAAATACTTAAGAAAAACATTGGTAGGGTTTGTTTGACTACTGACTCTTGGACATCCATTAAGAAAAAAGTTGCATGGCTCTTACGGCTCACTTCATAGATAACGAATGGAACTTGGTAAAAAAGTGTTGAATTTTTCTATTCTTGATGGCCATAGGGGGTAGACATAGGAAAGGGGATAGAAAGTTGTTTGAATGAGTGGGAGTTTGATAATATTTTGTCTATCTCGGTTGATAATGCTCCCTCAAATGATAGCGCCATTGAATTTATGAAAATGATACTTGAGAAAAATTCTAATTGTTTGTTAAGAGGAAAATGGATACATATTAGATGTGCGGCTCATGTTATCAATCTTATTGTGCAAGATGGTATGAAAAAATTTGATAAGTCGATTGAAGGCATTAGATGTGCGGTTAAGTGGATAAAAAATCAGGTTCTAGAATTGAAAAGTTCACTAAATGTGACCAAAGTGCTAGATGCGATAGCACTAAGAGTTTGGTACTTGATTATCCAACTAGGTGGAACTCGATGTACAATATGTTGGAAGTTTCTCATGTATATGAAGATGCTTTTGATAGGTATGATATATAAGATGTGGAGTTTGGTAGTCGTCTTAGGAGTAAAGGTCATTCGGTTCCAACAACGGATGATTGGACTAAAGCCAAAAAGTTGTGTCATTTCTTGAAAATATTTTATGAGATTACTTTGAGAATTTCCGGGACAAAGTATGTGACATCACATAAACTTGTTAACAAATTAGCCACTATCCATGCTTTATTAAGAAAATAACTTGATTGTGATGTTCATAATGAACCACCTATCGATTTACATCTTTATGATATTGCAAAGGTGATGAAACCAAAATTTGACAAATACTATTGTGAGGTGGAAAATATGAACATGTTGGTGTACTTTGCATTTATACTTGATCCAAGGAACAAGTATGAATTTTTTCATGTTATTCTGGATGATCACTATGGAAGAGAAGGAATATCGGTTGTGACGAAAAAGCTTGCTTACATTGAAACTAAAATGAAACTTTTCTATGAAGAATATGTGCGAATTCATGCTCCATCTTATACTACTACTTCTTCTTCAACATTAGGCAAAAGGTAAAGGACATCCAACATTAGCGATGAACCTGATCATGGAGATATGCTAAGAAGTAAGATGAAAAATGGTCCATCGTCTTGTTCATCAAGTAGTGAATTGGATAAGTATGTTAGTGAAAATCTTGAACCGCATGTGTATTTTGATATTTTGCAATGGTGGAAAGTAAATAGCCCAAGATTTCATATTCTTTCTTTAATGGCTAGAGATTTGTTAGTCATTCCAATCTCAACGGTGGCTTCCGAGTCGGTATTTAGCACTAGTGGTCGAGTGTTGGATTCATATAGAAGTTCTTTGGGTGACAAGACAACCGAATGCCTAATTTGCACTCAAGATTGGCTTCGTATCAGCTTAAATCCAGAAAAAGGTAAAGACTTGGACATAATAGAACAAATAGAAAAAGGTATGTTCATTTTATTTTTAATACTTATGAATTGTAGACATTTTATCTTTCATTGCTTATCTTGATATCAATTTATGTAGAGTTGATGGAGCAAGAAGGTGCTAGTTCTAAACAAGATTAAAGAATGAAGAATGTAGCTACTGTAACGGAATGGCCTATCTTTTGTGAAAAATATTTGAAGTTGCAAGCTTTTGTAATGAAATGAAGAATGTAGCTATTGTATTAGGATGTCTATTTTGTGAATGGAATTTGCAAGCTACTGTAGTAAAATGGTCTATCTTTCGTGAAAAAGAATTTCTAGTTACTAGCTACTATAATAGATTCATTTTAGGATTAATATTTGGTTGAAAACTTAAAAAAACTTAGCATTTTTTTTTGTTAGTTTAATTTTCTGTTCGGACTAAAAAGTCTTGCTAGCTTTCATACTCTTTTTTCATCCTTATTGTTACTTGAGTCTGCTCTATTCTTATAAATACTGATATTATCCTACTGATCTATCTGTTAATACAAATATCGTCATTAAACGTTATTTATATTTTATGATCTTTACCTAAGTTTTGTTAACGACAAAGTAAATTTAATTTTTATAAAGCTTAAAGCTTGTCAAGTTTAATAGATATTAAAAAAAGCTTTACCTCAAATAATATCTTCATCACTCAAGCATTTATATTTTGATTAATCATATTTTTGATATGCCTCTAAACCATAATGTATGTTAACATTTTTAGATCAAGCATGTTTTAGTTTCTTAAAACAAAATATTACATATGTATTTAACATTTAACATATTTCTAAAAATAGAAAACAACATATGACATCATGTGGTGCATCATTGAAATCTCTAGAGGATTTCACTAGATATTTTGTGTAGATTTTGACTCTACATATCTTACACAATCTTGGAAGGATTTGGATGACTTTGGTAAGATTTTGATAATCTTGCTGTCAGACCCCGGCGGCACCAAAATTATACACGGGCGGAACCCTTTTATGGGGTTCGTGGTCCGTGGTGACTTCTGTTTATTTTGGCTACAAATAGCAAGCCAAACTAAGTTGTTTTCTCATCCCTTTCTAGCATAATCACATAAATTCCTTCTCTCTAACATTTCTAACTCAGTTTCATATCATTATAGTGATCCTCTTTTGTAGCAAAGAAGATCAAGGCATATTCAAGCTTCAACGAATAGTTGGAAGTCTTGTTTGTTTTGTTGTTGAATGATCTAGTCTTGTTCATACATCATTGTTGTACCAAGCCATCATAAACTTGTGAGTGTGAGTGGTTAGTATTTTAGTCTTTAAAATACATTGTGTGTGGGAGTGGTTGTACCTTGAAAAGAACTCGACATCTAGCTTAGTGTCGGAAATAGTGTGTGGCGAAGTGTAAAGGTTTCTCCACGGTGAAAGGAGCTTGTTGACTAGTGAAGTTAAACTCTCGAAAGTGAGACTCGGAGAGTGGAGTATGGCAAGGAAAAAGAGTCCTTGTAGGGCGAACCACAATAAACAACTTGTCACGGTTTGATTGCTTCTTTCCTTATTTACTCTTTATATATATTGCTTGCATATTGTTTATTATTCACTAACATATCTAAGATCAATACCAATTGATCTTTCAATAAGTTTCAAAAAAAAAGTTTTTAATCGGTAAACTATTCAACCCCCTTCTAGTTTTCCACAATTGGTACCAGAGCCTCGTTGCTCAATAATTTCTAAAATATATTGTATTTTATAAACTTGAAACGATCCATGGATTCCGAAAACTTTAAAGAAGGGCAATCTATGCAAAGACCGCCACTCTTTGAAACCAATGGATTTATCTATTGGAAAAACCATTTTGAAACATATGTAAAATCAAAAGATATATATCTTTGGTTTATTATAATTAAAGGAGACTTTAGTTCTACAACAAAAGATATTTCTATTGATGATCAAAAGAAATTAATAGCTAAAAATAATGAAGCTAAAATGATGCTTTATAATGCTTTACATAGAAAAGAATATGAAAGAATTTTTATGTGTGAAACCGCAAAAGAGATTTGGGAATCCTTGATTATTACACATCAAGGAAATTCACAAGTCAAGGATAACAAAATTGATCTTCTTGTTCAACAATATGAACAATTTGTTATCCTCAAGATGAAACCATTGATTGTGGATTTGCTCGCTTTAATACAATTATTACTTCTTAAAGCACTTGATGAATCTTTTGTAGTAAGAACTTTGTCAAGAATTTCTTAGAGCACTCCATCCGGCGGAGAGCTAAAGTAACGGATATTGAGGAATCAAAATATCTCTCAATAATGTCACTTGACGAGCTAATCGGAAACCTCAAAGTACACCAAATGGTGATGGAGAAGATTCGGAGATCATCAAAGGAAAAAGAGAGAAAGTCAAATCCGTTGCTCTAAAGGCAAGAACGGAATCTAGTGATGATGATGAATCTTGCTCCGGTAGTGAAGATGATGAGTATGCTATGGCCGTTAGAGATTTCAAAAAGTTCTTTAGAAGAAGAGGAAAGTTCGAAAGGCAACCTCGAGATGAAAAGAAGCCATTTCGAAAAGACCGAGATGACAAAAGAGGAAAAGGTGAAAGAAAGTGTTTTAGATGTGGTGATACAAGCCACCTAATAGGAGATTGCTCCAAAACACCTAAAAGCAAAACTCAACGAGCTTTTGTAAGTGGTGCTTGGAGTCATAGTGAGGATGATGAAGAATCAAGCAAGGATGAGATCGCTCTAATGGCACATGAATCAAAGGATGTACATTCCGACTCATCCTACTCTTCTATTGATGATGACACCTTCGAAAAACAATGTAATAAATTGTGTGAGCTTAGCTTAAAAATCATAACTAAAAACAAGTTTTTAAAGACTAAAAAGGAATTTTTAGAAAATGAAATTTATGAGTTAAAAGAAAAGGCAAAACGATTAGAAAAAAGGAAAGAAAATGACGATGATTGCAAATCATGTCAAGAGCTTAGTCTTGAAATAGAAAACCTAAAACTCACACAAGAATTTCTCATCGAACATAACTCTAAGTGTTAGGATTTAGTAAATCCAGTACTTAAAGTGTCGGTCACCTCAAGTATGTATGCTCGTTAGAAAGCTCGTATTCATAGTAAGTCTATGATAGTATTTAGTTTACTTTGTAACACCGTGGAGGACTGGACGGTCTTTACCCATCGTATGCACGATCCATGCCCTTATAGAGGCGCCTCATGTTTGTACTTATAAATACCCTTTGCCCTCCAAGGCAAAGGGTTGAGCTTATAATACATTTTCTTTGTCTCTAAAGTTCCCATCCTCTCCTACTTTCTCTCTCTAAACCTTATCTCTTTACGCCTAACTTGTGATAAACCAAGATCCTACAAATGGTATCGAGCCATGGTTTGATCATCCATCTCTCATGTTCTTGGTTTGATAGTTATTCTTGGGTTAAGGTTTGGTTTATACGCCAAAGTGGTAGTCTCGTATACGGTATTTTTGAATCCTTAAAGCTTTAAAATTTACACTTTTAATCCAAGATTCTTGTGGGTTAAGGTTTATTGAGTGCTTAAATTTCGCTTTCTTGCAAAAGGTTCAAACTTTACAAGTTTTCTTGGTTTTAAAGAGTGTTTGGATATGTGTGTATGGACTTACGCAGTAAGAGATTCGTGGTTTTGATCCTCAAGCTTTGTTGTTTTGATGTTTTTAAGGTTGTATCATCATTTTAATCGGTTTACTAAACGGTTTTGATCATAAAACGTGTTTGGCAAAATTTGTACTTCCTACGATATGAAAACCCTAGTTCTCACGCTGTGTCAATCCTCACGCGAAGTGTTTTTCACGAGATCTTCATTTCGGTGGTTACTCGGTGTTCTTCTTGCTTGGATAAGCTCGAAAAACACTTCGACTTTGGATATCTCGTGCACCGTGAAGTGTAAGAGATTTTTGGGTAAACCCTAATTTTACGCATAAGCATAAAACTTACGCGTAAAATTCTTACGCATAAGCCTTTTCACGCATAAGCTTGTCTTACGCCTAAGGAAACTTACGCATAAGGTTATTACGTCTAAGCTTTGGTTTACGATAAACTTAAGCCTTTATCCTTAAACTCTACGCGTAAGCTTTAGACACGTAAACTCGGCTCACGCTGTAGCTTGTGTCTACGCCAGAAGTTTGTTGTTACGCCTAAGTTGCTACCTACGCTGTAAGCCTTTCATCTACGCATAAGTGTATAAGTTTTACGCTCTTTTGATTTTGTAAAATCCGTGAAAGTTATATTTCCGGTTAAATTAAAGACTTGTAAAATCCGTAGAATTTAAACATGTCTTCCGTTGTCGATGATGTGCAAGTCGCAGGATCGATACTCGCCCTCCCATGCTTGATAGAACCGACTATGAGTCTTGGTCACAAAGAATCAGTCAGACAACTTAGGAAAGGAGAATGGAGTTAACATCCTTAAGTCAATTGATGAAGGACCTTATAGGTTAAGACCACAAGAGACATAATTGATAATGCAGCAGATGGTACAATGATTTTTGGATTAGATGGACCAAAGACATATGATGAGTGAGTGATAAGGAGAAAAAGAGATTTGATGTCGATGTCGGGCTTCAAACATCATACTTGTGGTCTTCCAAAAGATATCTACAAGCTTATCAATCACAACACGAAGCCAAGGCGGTTTGGGATAATGTCAAGATGCTACCTCGGTTCGAATTGACCATCAAGACAGAGAATCACAAATGTATGATGAATTCGAGCACTTTAAGATGAAACCTCAAGAAAGTGTCTATGAATATTACGTGAGATTCCACAAGTCGGTGAATGATATGAGGAATATCAAGATGACTATGCCAAACATTCAACCGAACTCAAAATTGTAAACAACATGAATCCAAGAATGGCACAAGTTTGTCACTTCGTGAAACTTACCAAAGGACTAAAGAACACCAACTATGAGCAATTGTATGCCTTCTTCTTCGAATGAGAAACATGCTATGTTTGAAAAAGGATTCTTGAACAGCTTCAAATCTCAACCGGGAGAAACAAGCTCATCAAATGATACAACCGCATTCTTCACCAAAGCATCACAAGTCACACCCAATCGGAAATGATAATCACAAGCCTGTTCACGATTCGGGATATAAGCAACCCGATGCCAATGCAACATGGAACACTTTATCAATAAATTAGTTCTTATGGCTAAACAAAACTTAACCTTCTCCACATACCAACAGACTTCACACTAACAATGAAATTAGGACAAGATCCAATCTACACAACCATGCTTTGTTAGAGATGGAAAGGTTACAATACAACCAATTCAAGAAAGGCGATTTGAACAAGGAAGAGTGGAGTCTGTAGAGGCTATGCCGCAAATCGAATAGGGAAGGAATGGAAACCAGGTCAAGTAAAGCCAATCAAATGTTACAACCGTGGAGGTGAGGACACATTGCAAGGAACTCAGACATCGCCAAAACGCCTCGAATGCCGAGTATTTCGTGGATAAGATGTTGCTTGTGCAAGCTCGTGATAATGGTGCACCTTGGATGAAGAGGAGTTGTTGTTCTTGGTCGACGAAATGCTAAGACATATGATGCGATGTGGATGAGCAACCAATTCAGAGATATGCCATAATCATCGAATGCCTTTCAAGTAGCCGATCAGGATGCATACGACTCGATGTTGATGAAGAACCTACTGCACAAACCATTTTCATGGCTAGCATTTCTCCAATGGTCTCTCCTATAGTCTCTTCATCATCACAAGTTGGTCCATCCAAAGACAAAATCATTTATGAGGTACTAAAACTATACGATGATGCTGATGTGCAAAAGATGCATGACAAAGTACAATCAACTGAAACTATTGAGTCAGATATTGAAAATATGGGTAATATCAACATTGTCCCATATGATCAATATGTGAAACAAAGTGAAAGTGAGATTGTATCAAGTGATGCATCTTCTGCAGTCAATGATGACTATATCTTTGATGAATACATTGCATGTGCCCCTAATGATTCTGTTATTTCTGAACTTAATGCCTATAAAGAACGAGTGGCCATTTATGAACAACGTGCTAAGTTCGAGCTAACCAACCGTGAGCAGGAAATGGATGACCAAATGCGTACAACTATTAGAAAAAGTAATTTTAGAGAAGAAGTATTAAAACAAGAGTTAAACTCCTTACAAGAAAAGCTTTCTAAATCTGCTAAGCAAAAACAAGAACTTCAAGAAAATGTGAAAATGCTTAAGCAAGAATTCAATGCTAAGGAATCAAAACTTTTGAATGATTTTTCCAATCTAAAAACTTTGAAAACAAACTTGAGAATAAGTTATGCGTACAAGGGAATACCATTCAGATCGCTCACATGATCACTAAGCATAGAGTTTTAAGCGATAAGCATAGCGTTCCCTTGTTGAGGAACCAAGTCCAGAGGTTATTAAAAGGCTAGAGTTGCTCATAAGGTACTTTATGATGGTAATGAAATCCTTAAACCTAGGCGAAACCTAGTTGCGTTGAGTGCACCGAGGAAGATAAGAAATCGATGAAGTCACTAGGAGAAAATGAACAAGAAGCTAGAAAATCACGAGTGTAAAAGAATAACATAACGATTAAACCTCATGATTACGCTAAGGAAAATTGGATCTCCTTAAATAAGTTTAAGCCTCAGACACTTCTAACTCCCGAACAAGTGTTCGGAAAATGGATTTAGATAAGCAAAAGCGAGAATCTTGTTGTTACTAACCCTCCCTTAGGAAATTGCCAAAGCAACGTATCCTCCTAATACACCAATGAACCTAGTTCCTAGATCTATTGCCACTAATAGCAGGACCTTAATCACCTATATGTTGTTTATCACCGTTTGTTGATTTTGAGAAACGTGTTAGAAGAGAATCACGCCTCTGGATAATCAAGGGAAAGGGCTTTGAGTAAACCAAAGAATGTTATTTAACCGAGGTCATGCCTTTCTTCAAACAATTAAAAGGTCAATTTGAGAGTCATAAAATTGGAATTAATTTCGATATTAAAGAAATGGAAAAGGAATTTGATGCGATGATTGTTGAGGTTAGTGACTATGAGCGAGAACTAAAATATAATGAGATTGAGAGGAAGAACTTGCATACCTTGAATGAGAATCTTATTTCGAATGTATTGCTCAAGATGTGTTTTACACCGCTACAAATTGTTCCATTAATGCTTCTCAATTTCATGAATTATCTGCTGCTCGAAAGTCTCCCATGATCGTGTCATTGAGCTTGAAAAACTAACTCTAAACCGCATAATAAGGTTGAACAGATGATCATGATAACTGTAAAACAGCTTTTCTAAATTGAAGTTGAGCATCTTGCTTTGCAATTAAAATATCAACATCCGAAAGAAAATGTTAAAACCTCAAATATCAAGACATCCTTGGATGTTCTGAATTTGATGCGCTTTTGAAATTAGCAAACGTGATGAACATATTCGAGCTCATCGTAACACGATCGTAAAGTTGAAAGCCCAAATTTCTCAATTAAAGGGTGAAATGAACAATGTGACTGGCTCCCGAATGCCTCCTCCTTTAGATTCTCGGAACTCTCAAAATTTTCATCTTCAAAACTTGGTTAATGCTTTACAAAAGGAAAATGAGAGTTTTCTAGAAAGAAAATGAAAAGGTTAAACGTCATTTCAATGAGTTATTTGAGTCAATAAAAGTCACTCGTAACAAAAATAATGATAAAATAACCTCGTTGCAAAAGGAAATTGAGAATCTGAAGAGTCAGGTAAAAGGGAAAATGCCAATGACAAATGGGGAAAATGGTGCTTCAAAGGTGCATGTCTGTAATAAATATGCTTTGACTGTGAAATATGTTTCTCCTCATCTTAGGAACAACAAACTTGCTATTCAAACATATTTCTCATACCTTAAGGACATCCTAGAATGTCTCCGTGAGATTGTAGAAGAGGATAAGTTAGAGAAACCACTTGATAATGCAATTGGCCATGCATGCTTATATGCCAAACGATCTCAAGAACTTCTAGAATGCTTAATTACAATATGCCCTAAAACCTTAGGTGAGCAAGTCAATCCTTGATACCTTGTTCTATGCCTAGTGCGAAGCATACAACTCATTCAATGCCCAATGTCATGAATGTGAACTCTAGTATGCCTTCAGTAGTTCGGATCCCAAAGACATCTAAACAGAAATGCAAAAAGTAGCAAAACCAACTAATGTTCCCATTCCCTCTACATGAGTAATCAATGACATTAAAGCAAGTAGGTCAAAGTCTCAAGGCAATACAAGGAATGATAGGACCTTGCAAGCTAAGAATGTGCATTGGAAAAGAGTAGAAGATCACCCTAGGAACACTATGTTTGAGTTGAATAAAGCGAATCGTGTTGATTCTAGTATTAGCTATAAGCGTCATCGTAATTAATTCGAATTACGCTACTATATGCAAACCATGTAATGATGTCCGCTTGGATTATGTTGCTAATCATGAATGAGGTGTGAATGTTTTGTCTAATCTTCACAAATGCCCCTGTTATAATTGTTAATGCTAAAAATCATACTAAAAGGCAAAGACGTAAGAAAGTTAGAAAAGCAGGAAACCCACAGGGAAGAACATTTAGTAAGATAGGTTATCAATGGATACACAGTTGGCCATAAGATTAATCGATTCGCCATCAATCTGTTAAGACAATGCCTCTAGAAAATGGATGCCTCTTGGTAGAATTATTTCCTTAGTGAACATACTTTGAATAGGACAAATATGTACACCAAAGACCGCATCTATTCCTAATGATTCTATTGCTTATATTTCGATGTGGGTGTCCCAATCATCGTTACTAACAAATGGAACCCATTCTTGCATGGGGATCCCAATTATCCGCTTATCCATTCTTGTGCGTGTTCAACTGCAGATCGCTCAAATCGTTATGTGGTACTGGACTCAGTCGCTTCCAAGCATATGATGGAGACCGTCATGCTCATGAACTTCGTGAGTAAATTCATCGGGACAGTTAGATTCGAAACCACCATTTTGGAGCTATTATGGGTTATGGAGATTATGTGGTTGGAGATAGTGTAATTTCCGGGTATACTATGTGGAAGGTCTTGGTCATAACTTGTTCTCTGCTGGTCAATTTCGTGATTCCGATCTTGAAGTGGCTTTTAGAAAATATATTTGTTTCATTAGAGAACTTGATGGTGTGGAATTGTTAAGAGGAACTCGTGGTTCAAACCTATACACCATCTCTATCGAAGACATGATGAAGTCCTCTCCAATCGCTTGTTGTCAAAGGCTTGAAAACAAAGTCATGGTTATGGCATCGTCGTCTCAATCACTTGAACTTGGCACCATTAATAACCTTGCGAGAAAGGATCTTGTCGAGGCTTACCCAGTTAAAATGTGAAAAGATCACCTTTGTCCGACTTGCCAATTGGGAAAAAGCACGAAATATGCCCACAAACCAAAACCCACAAACTCAAGAATGAAAGTTCTTCATACCCTTCATATGGATCCATGCGGACCAATGAGAGTGCAAACAATAAATGGGAAGAAACTCATTCTAGTAGTTGTTGATGACTACTCTCGATTTACTTGGGTTAAGTTTTTAGGACAAAGGATGAAACTCGGATGTCATCATCAAACTCATCAAACGACTTCAAGTTCGACTCAACAATACCGCCGAATTGTTCGAACCGACAATGGCACCGAGTTTGTTAACAAAGACTTAATTCGGTTTATGAAAGTGTTGGAATCGGACATCAAAGAAGTGTTCCACGAAGTCCTCAATGAACGGTGTAGTTGAAAGACGAAATCGAACTCTTGTGGAAGCCGCAAGAACAATGCTAATTTATTCAAAGGTTCCAATGTTTTTATGGGTCAAGCCATTGCCACCTTTGCTACACCCAAAATCGTTCCCTTATACACACCTCTCATGGAAAAACTCCATATGAACTAGTTCATAAACGAAAACCCCGATCTCCTACCTTCGTGTGTTTGGTGCCTTGTGCTATCCAACGAATGACGGTCAAGACTTAGGAATATTAAGAGCAAAGGCAGATATTGGAGTTTTTGTTGGTTATGCACCAAACAAGAAGGGTTCTGAGAATCTACAACAAGAGAACCCGAAATATCATGGAAACAATTCACGTTACGTTCGATGAGTCGACCGGTCAAATGGCTCCGGACAATCCGGTTACGGACCCGACTTCAAAAGCAAATCAATTGGTTCATCCCTTTTACCAATTCCTCTCCAAAGAACTCCATATGTACCTCCATCCGAAGATGATTTGAAGAAATTTTTGATCCAATGTTTGATGAACAAGATGAGCCAAGTGCCAATGATCTATCAATTCCAACAATGTAGGCTCCTTATCCCGTCAATCAAGTCAACCCTTCGGTTTCAATGTCATTAAGCCAAGAAGCGCTGCTGCGATCACTCTGTCTCATCAACGAATCATCAATCATCGAATGTACATCATGGAATTGTTTCGGAACCAATGATAAAGTTAATCCTTTGCTACTTAGAAGATGCTCCATTTGAAAACATCTTTGCCCCCGAACCAACACCGAACCATCTTCATTAGGGGATATAAACTCGCTACATCACCCTTCAACAACAACCACACGAACACCTTAGAAAATGGACACATGACCATCCATTGGATAACATCATTGGGAATCCTTCTCGTTCGTATCAACTCGAAAACAATTAGCTATCGATGCCTTATGGTGCTTCTTTAACTCAAGATTTCCAAGATCGAACCAAAAGATGTTAAACCGCAATGTCCGAGGACGGTGGTTTAATGCAATGCAAGAAGAAATTCATGAGTTCGATCGTCTAGATGTATGGGAATTAGTACCGCCCAGTTGTGCAATGATCATTGCTCTCAAGTGGATCCTCAAAGTGAAGCTTGATGAGCACGGTGATGTTCGAAAAATAAGGCACGCTTAGTTGCTAAAGGTTATCGTCAAGAAGAAGTATCGAATTTGAGGAATATTTTGCTCTGTTGCACGCATCGAAGCAATCGAATCTTCCAGCTAATGCCGCAAGTAAGAATATGACCGCCGATATCGCCGACCAACCGTAAGGTTTTGTGAATCCGAGCATCCTAATCATGTCTATCGCTTGAAAAAGGCCCTTTACGGTTTGAAGCAAGCTCCAGGGCATGGTATGATCGCTATCAAAGTTTCTTCTATCCACCGGATTCAAGAAAAGGAGCATTGATCCAACATTGTCCACCGAAAGTCGAGCAAACATTTAATTCACGCTTAAATTTACGTTGATGATATTATTTTGCCTTGACCGACCCTAATGAATGTGATCGTTTTTCTATGGAGATGGGCTCTAAATTTCAAATGTCAATGATGGGAAAAATGTCATTTTCTTGGGATTACAAATTTCACAAAGTCCCGGAGGCATTTTATAAATCAATCTAAATACGCTAATGAAATCTTAAAGAAATTTGGATTTACCTCTAGTGACCTGCTGACACTCCTATGGTGGAGTGTACAAAACCGGATGAGGACCACTCGTGGATAATAGTAGATCAAACGAAATATCGTAGTATGATTGGATCCCTCGATGTACCTCATGACCGATGAACCGAGACATTTTGTTCATTTGATGCATATGTGCTAGATACCGTGCTAAGCTTACCAAAAGCACCTTGAAGCGGTTAAACGAGTCTTCGGTATTCCAAGGAACCATTAACATGGGACTTTGGTATCCGAAGGACTCGGTATGTCTCTAACGGCCTATGCGATGCCGACCATGCGGGATGTCAAGATACACGCCGGCACGTCGGTGGTGCTCAATTTTTAGGTGACAAGCTTGTAAGCTCGGTCTTCAAAGAAACAAATGAGCACTTCCATATCCTCTCTACAGGTCGAATACATAGCCATGTCATCGTGTTGTGCTCAAATCTTATGGATGAGATCCCAATTATCGACTATGGCTTTGTATTCAACAAAGTTCCTATGTATTGTGATAACAAAGTGCCATTGCTCTCTGCAACAATGTTCAACACTCTAGAGCAAAGCACATCGACATTCGACATCACTTCATCGTGGAACAAGTTGAAAATGGTGTGGTTGAACTATACTTCATAAGGACCAATATCAACTAGCGTACATCTTCACCAAAGCTCTTTCTCGAGAACGCTTTGAGTTTATTCTTCCACGACTAGGCTTAAGAGCCTTCAACCGAAGCACGCTCAAACGTCTTCGTGAAGACGCCGAGGAGTAAAGGTGTTCGATTCTATCTATTCTTTGTATATATCTTTTCAAAACCAAATACAAAAATACAAAACCAACAAAACAAAAATAGAAAAATATAAAACTTTTCAAAATCCATAAAAATCGAAAAATCTTGAAAATCTTCAAAATATTGTTTATTTATCATGTTTTCTTGTCGGTTCGATAACATCTGGACTTTGAGTTGTCACCAAAGAATGGCACGGTCTCTAGATGAAGTTCAATTTAAAAAAAAAAAAAAAAAAAAAAAAGAGATGGATGGAAAAATGTTGGTTTATTGTCATTTCGAGATAGTAACCCGCTTTTCAAAGAAAGAATAGAGCCATGCTTTATCATGTTTTTCAAATCTCATGCTCTGATTCTATAAACATTTATCTGCTATCTAATGAAAACTAATTGCTTTGTAAAATAACTCGGACTCAAGTTTGAAAATCATCTAGTCTTAAATTTTTTTTTATCTATCTCTCAATCAACAAATTAGGTCATTGATTGAGGGGGAGAATGATTTCAATTAAATCAAAAGGTTATTTGTCATACAATTATTTTCAAAAGATATTCATGCATGTTTAATCAATGGAGTTTAAAGTTTTAAAATCTGATCCTTATCGCTTAAAACGCTTTTCATAATCAACTCACAATTCTCCTCAAAGCTTTCAAAATCAATTTAAATCACAAGAGATCACAAATCTCAAATGATTTGATAATTGTGATCGGGGAGAATTTGTGATTTAAATTGGATTTAAACCGATAATTCTGTAAATGGTTTTATAAGGATGTACAAGCTCTCCTTCCCACATGTGCCAAACGATTTCAAATTTTCCATGCACATGTTGAGGGGAGCATCTATCTTAAACCACAATGATTTGAAACGTGATCATTTATCTCAATGTGCGTGTTCCTCTTGTATGTGCAAAACTCCTTCAATACCTCAAGGCACATATTGAGGGGGAGCATGTTTATGAAAACCTCATCCTTCCCTTATATGCTTTATCTACTTGTTTTGATCAGGGAAGTGATGTTGATATCTTTTAGAAATTGGTCATCAAAGAAGTTAATTCTTTCTCTTGCCTCCATGTGCAAAACGATTTCAAATATATAAAGCACATGTTGAGGGGAGCTCTTGTTCTAAAATATCAAAACATTTCGTGTACAAAATGCTTTGATAATATATCATAAGTATCCGGATTGATTTACAAATGGTTTTCAATTGGTTCCAATGGCGTATGAACAATACCAAATAGACCGACCAACTTTACTTTATGTATGGTGATATAAGGATGATAAGGTTAGGTATTTGTTCCCATGATCCGCTAGAACCGGAGGATCTACCGGTATAATCCACTACATAGTGTAGAAGTCCTTAGGTATAGTTAAAAGGGAGAAAATGAGATATGGGAAGAAGCGTGATCGAGAGGCCGAGCTAGTCTCGAATAAACCCAACAAGGTTCTAGCTATGAAGTCTCGATAAGCAATCAAGGGTTGAAGAATGAAAAGAATTGAATGAGAAAGGGTGAAAACAAATAGCCTCCATTTATTCAACCTTAGGGCGTAAACCGGGTTCAATTCATTTGCTACTGGTGGTTACCAAGGTAACATCGGTATTGAAGACAAGACGTCATGAAGACAAGACGTCATGAACCCAGTGACGCACTGCACTTCAACTTCCCAAACCACTCAAGTTCCTCTTAAAAGGGCTTGTTTCATTCTCACGGGGAACCGACATTATCTATCGACTTTCTCTTAGAGATTGTTGATATTGAAGAAGGAGACCCTCTTCCTAGTCTCCGATATAGGATCCAAATATGCACAATTGAGTCTAGAGCCACGAGATCATCAATAAATCTCATTAGGACACTTTCAATGAAGACTCTCTGTTTCACACAATGTGGAAAGAGAGATTATATCTTGAGTCCCACGCATTATCCTTGTGGTATTGCGGAACATCCGAGTGATATGCAAACATATTCACAATGAAGATGGAAAACCTTCGAGCCAACATCAAACAAGCTCACGGTGGGTGGCATGTGAGATCTATTCAATAGATCAACCATGTGACAACCGAATGAAACAATGGGCGATTTAATCTTTTGAATCAATCTGGTTCGGGTTATGGATTGACGGATACCTTTGAAAAACCGGTCGTTGTGCTTAAAAACTCTTTTCTTTAGCTCATCGACCGTGTATGAATATTTCAAGTCAAAGGTGTTTTATGATTGATAATTGATTTTCATTAAAACCTTCGTTGTATTGCAAAAATAATTTCTATTGAGCAATACACGATTGTTTTTCAAATCTCTTTCATCAATCGGTGAATCTCAATTACCGGTTCACTCATTCCGTGTTGTCTTCTTTGAGACGCTCGGTTTGAGAACGACTAGAGCAGTGCGAAACACCATCAAGGAAATTCTTGAATTATACGATCACAGCGAGACGTAATCGATCAACAAGCGATCAACGGGAACCGTGGGCGTGTACCTCAATTCAACGAAGTGATCAAAGACACTTTCGTGCACTTTATTGCTAATCGTTGCATGCGGTACGCCCGACGTTTCGGTGATCGAATGAAGCGATCAATCCATAAGCCGCATGCTCACACAACACATTCATTTCCAAAGAAATCATGATTAGTGCATCAATGACTCGATATTTTCACTCCATGCTTCGCTGCTGCCGCAAATATCATGAATCGCCTAAAGCTTCCGCTACTCGATAAGAAGTTATCATGATCCGAATGTGAGCATGTCGGTCCAAAAGCCACAACATCACATACTATCAACACCACAATGGAAGAGTCAGAGATTTACAGTTGCTGATAATCTCAATGCTGGTTCAAATAATCTAACATCACGTGGATCAGTTTAAGACCTCCACTCGAAATCTCAAAACATGCAGAACATGATGATTCAAAGACTACGAGCTAAAGAACAAAAGTTCTTAATCAAAGAAACCAAGAACAACAAAATGTTATATCAGTTTGTAATCATTGTAAGTTGAGGTGACCTCCATGTGGGGAGATTGTTAGGATTTAGTAAATCCGAGACTTAAAGTGTCGGTCACCTCAAGTATGTATGCTCGTTAAAGCACGTAGTCATAGTAAGTCTATGATAGTATTTAGTTTAGTTTGTAACACCGTGGAGGACGGATGGGTCTTTACCCACCGTATGCCTCGATCCATGACCTTATAGAGGCGTCTCATGTTTGTACCCTATAAATACCCTTTGCCTCCAAGGCAAAGGGTTGGAGCTTCATAATACATTTTCTTTGTCTCTAAAGTTCCCATCCTCTCCCACTTTCTCTCTAAACCTTATCTCTTTACGCCTAACTTGTGATAAACCAAGATCCTACACTAAGTTTAAAAGGTTTAACAAAATATTGCTTGTCTTGATGAAATAGTTAGAATTCAAAAATACTAGGAAATATGAATGGACTAGGTTTTAATGAAGTACTAATTCTAAATAGTCAAACCAAAACGGCCAAAAAGACAAACAAATGTCAAAGCTGCCTGTGATAAAGACGGACGAACGGACCCAAAAATAGGGTTCCGTCTGTTGAAAATTTGGTGTCGTGGGGACTGCAGCAGGACAAAATGTTTGCAATACGGACTGTAGTGAATTTGTCAAAGTAACAAAGAAAACCAAGGATAATGTTAAATTAAAACCTGCTGTTACATTAGGAGTAGGACTTGCTAGAAATGAATTTAGATCTAAACTACTCAACAACGGCCTAAAACACCTATTGTCAAACGCCCCTTTCCCAAGAGCAACCACAACATACAACCCAACTATCAACATACCGGTTGGAATCAAAACTTCCCTAGACCATATCAAACTCCAAATTACATGCCATGGAACCCTTACCCATCATTTCCATACATGAACCAAGTAAATGGTATGTTTAACCCAAACGGACCCATGAGATATTGGGGACCAAACGCTTGAGTTATTTGGGTCATAGGTATGCTTGAAAGTTGGATTAGAACCTGATGAATGGATAAAAGATAGTTGATGCTCAAGACACATGACGGGCAACAAAAGCCTCTTCTCAACATACCAAGAATATGACGGAGGTAATGTCACTTTTGGTAGCAATCTCAAAAGCAAAATCATTGGCAAAGGTACGATCGCTCATAACTCCCTAACTATTGAAAATGTTGCTCATGTCGATAGGTTAGGATTTAATCTACTTAGTATTAGTCAATTATGTGATAAAAAGTATAAAGTACTATTTGAAGAAAATGGTAGTAAAATACTAAAAGATAGTATCACCATAGCTAAAGGAGTTAGGAAAAATAACATATACATCATGAAAATATATAAAACATCTAATGACATACTTTGCCTAACAACCTTAGATGATAACTCTACTCTTTGGCATAGACGATTAGGTCACGCAAATATGAGAATTATTCAAAACCAATCCTCAAAAGAGCTAGTTAGAAATTTACCAAAACTAAAATATGGCCAACATTTTTTCGACGCTTGCAAAATTGGTAAACAAACTCATAGTAGCCAAAAGGCTAAAAACATGGTGTCCACATCTAAGTGTCTAGAGCTTTTGCATATAGACTTATTTGGTCCATCCGCTATAAGAAGTTATGGAGGCAACTTATATACTTTGGTCATAGTAGATGATTACTCAAGGTTCACTTGGACCTTATTTTTGAAAACTAAAAATGAAGCTTTTGATAAATTTGAAATACTTAGCAAGAAAATTCAAAATCAACTAGGTGTTAACATTGTGTTGATCCGAACGGATCATGGTTGCGAGTTCGAAAATGAAACACAATTCGGAAACTTTTGTGATAAAAATGGTATAACACATAACTTCTCGGCTCCTCAAACACCTCAATCTAATGGAGTTGTAGAACGTAAAAGTAGGACCATTCAAGAAATGAGTAGAACAATGCTTAATGAACAAAACATACCTCAAAAGTTTTAGTGTAATGCCGTTGATACTTCTACATACATTTTAAATAGAGTTTTAATACGTCATTTCTTAAACAAAACACCATATGAATTATATAAAGGCAAAAAGCCAACTTTAGGATATTTTAGAGTGTTTGAGTGTAAATGTTTCATTCTTAATACCAAAGACTATCTCACCAAGTTTGACCCAAAGTCTTATGAAGGTGTATTTCTTGGTTACTTGCAAACTAGTAATGCTTAGATAGTCTTAAACAAAGAAACAATGAGAGTCGAGGAATCGTTGAACATAACATTTGACGAAAGTCCACCTCCTTCTAAGACATCACCTTTGGTAGATGATGACTTAGTTGAAAGCCAACTTGTAGAAAGTCAAAAAATAATTGAAAATGACAAGGAAGATGAACCATTAAAAAAAGAAATTATAAACATCAAAAAAATCCAAAAGTCATCCTTTAGAAAAGGTCATAGGACAACTAAATCAAAGAACGTTAAGATCACAAGCCCAAAATCAAAGTAACTACTTTTGCTTTGTATCAACCATTGAACCGAAAAAGATAAACGAAGCAATAAAAGATGAATCTTAGGTAATTGCTATGCAAGAAGAGGTAAACCAATTTGTTAGAAATGATATTGGAAATTGGTTCCAAAACCTAAAGATCAAACTATAATTGGAACAAAATGGGTTTTTCGAAATAAAATGGAAGAAAATGGTGTAGTGTCTAGAAACAAAGCTAGGCTTGTCGCACAAGGTTATAATCAACAAGAAGGGATTGATTACGATGAAACTTATACACCGGTAGCTAGGCTCGAGTCTATTAGAATCTTACTTGCATATGCATGTGCTTATGGCTTTAAATTATTTCAAATGTATGTTAAAAGTGCATTCCTTAATGGGTTTATTAACGAAGAAGTATATGTTGCTCAACCTCCCGTTTACCGACTTTGAAAACCACATCATGTCTTCAAACTCAAGAAGGCATTATACGGACTTAAGCAAGCACCAAAAGCTTGGTACGATCGACTTAAGACTTTTTAGTAGAAAACAAATATACCATGGGATTAGTAGATAATACTCTCTTTACCAAGAAAAAGGAATCACACATTATCATAGTTCAAATATCGTTGATGACATCATATTTGGATCAACTTGTCAAGAGCTATGTGATGATTTCTCTAAAATCATGAACGACGAGTTTGAGATGAGTTTGATGGGTTAGTTAAACTTCTTTTTAGGACTTCAAATTAAACAGCTAGAAGATGACATATTCTTTAACCAATCTAAATACATAAAAGATATGCTTAAGAAATTTGGTCTTGAAGACTCAAAACCAACTAAGATACCCATGTCCTTGGACACAAAACTCACCAAGGATGAGGAAGGTGAATCGGTAGACAACACTAAATATAGAATGATCGGTAGCCTACTCTATCTCACGGCTAGTAGACCCGACATTATGTTTAGTGTTTGTCTATGTGCTCGCTTTCAAGAAGATCCCAAAGCATCACACTTAGAAGCCTTGAAAAGGATATTTAGATACATTAAGGGAACGGCATGTTTAGGATTATGGTATTCCAAAGAAACGGGTGTAGAAACTATAGTGTATGCCGACTCAGACCATGCCGGTGACTATGTCGATAGAAAAAGTACAAGTGGCATTTGTACTTTTGTTAGACATTGTCTTACCTCATGGTTTGCAAAGAAACAAACGACTCTAGCTATCTCAACTACTGAAGCCGAATACGTCTCAGCCGGAAAAGCATGTCAACAAGCTCTTTGGATGAAGCAAGCTCTAGTGGATTACGGAATTCATCTCAACGATATATCTATACTTTGCGACAACAAAGGAGCTATTGATCTCAGCAAAAATCCCGTCCAACATGCTCGAACGAAGCATATTCAAATCCGTCATCACTTTCTTCGCAACAATGTTCAAAAAGGAAAACATCTCAATTGAGAAAGTATTCTCTAAAGACAACATTGCCGACATCCTAACTAAACCTCTCAAACGAGAACCATTTAATCTTCTTAGACTTGGCTTAGGATTAATGGAACCAAACATGTAGTTAAAACATAGTCTAAATCTTAGAACAACCAAAACAAAACAAATTAGCCTAAATCTACTACTGTCCCACGGCACCAAACGACCAAACGGACGGAACCAAATATTTGGTGCCATCTGGTCCGTGGTGACAACAGTAGCAAATATTCTACTTACAAAACATCTTCTTCCTCACAATTCACTTTACCAAAACATATCAACAACACACCTACCTCATTGTTAAGACTTTCTCTCCCACTAATCACTGAAGAAAACATTATTGTAAGTATCCTAACTACATTACTTCTCTTAATTCTGAATCTAGGATTCTAATTTGTGCACAAAATCATTACATGGGGATTATGTATATTCTTGTACAAAACATGGATTCAATTGGCAAATTGCATAACTAGTTACTGAAATTAGGTACTACATTGTCACATTGCATAAACTAATCATGTTTCCAACTACTTAAAAGATAATTATTATAAGGCCTTATTCTAATTAAACAAAAACCCCATGTCAAAATTTTGAAAATCTTCTCACTTGTAGGAAAACAATTTTTCATTGTTAATAGAAATAGAAACGTAATTTTTTATCATTTGCATAATGTCTCTTGAATACTAAAGGAAGGGGGGTTGAATAATTTTACCAATTAAAACTTCCTTTTAAACTATTTAGATCGACTTATGTCAATCTATTTGGTTGTGTGTGTTGGATGATGATAAACAAGCATATAAAGATATGTAAAGAAAAGATAAGAGTAAAAGCACAAAACCACAACGCGAGTATTTATAGTGGTTCGGCTACAAGGACACCTTCCTTGCCTTACTCCACTCCCGAGTCACCTACTCGAGAGTTTGTAAACACTACACCAATCTCCTTATGGCGGAGAAGCCTTCACAACGTCGCTTACCCTTTTTCCGTGCTAGGCTAACCACCGGTTCTTTCACTCCAAGGTGAACCAAACCTACACAACGTCGCCTACCCTTTATAAGGTACTAGGCTAAGTACCTAGTTCTTTCACACCAAGGTGAACTACACCTTCACAACGTCTCCTACCCTTTATTAGGTGCTAGGCTAAGCACCTAGTTCCATTGCAATGGAGGAACTACTACCACACTACACCAACGACTAATCCCAAAGGAGATCTACTCCTTTACAACATCATTAAGGACATCAATATCCTTGGATCTAATACTAGTCTATCTTGTACATCGAAACACACCATATCGAATGTACATCTAAGGCACCTTTCACTAATGCCTTTGACTAGATCTACAAGACACCTTTCACTAATGTCTTGTGTCTTCACTTCTAAGCACCTTTCACTAGTGCTTCTTTGTCTTGACTTCTAAGCACCTTTCACTAATGCTTCTTTGTCTTGACTTCTAAGCACCTACCACAAGTGCTTATCCTATAGACGATAGATACCTTTCACTAATATCTTCGTCTTGACACTTGAGACATCTTTCACTAATGTCTTCAACACTACACTTCTTTGAAGAAAGAAAGGAATCATCAACAAGAGAACTTCAGTAGCCTTGATGATGAGGAAGCATGGCAACTCATGGACTTGAGCTTGCTCGACTTCAAAGGTGGTGATCTTGCCTTTAAGAGGAACCTAGGATCACACAAAAACAAAACTACAAACATAGATCTCTTGGATCTAAGGTTAGTGAGATTTAACTCGGGGAGAAAGTGTGTTAGAAAGTATGTTGAAAGGGTTTGAAATAATGAAGAAATGGCTCACTATTTATAGAGAAAAATCCTCTGCTCCCGGATCTCACGGATCCCTTCCACTGGGATCCGGCTAACACAAAGCTAGGGATCCGTGGAACGCCCTCTTTGCCCATGGGTATTTTTGGTTATGGGTCATGGGTTATGGGTTTATCCATGGTTTTCTTTCTAGATACAATGTACCTTAAGGATATATTGAACTTGGTTAAGTGGTATATATAAACCCATGGGTTATGGGTCAATACCATTTGCTAGTTTTACCTTAGTATATACTTGTTTTTACCCATTTTAGTATATACATGTTTTACCCATTTTAGTATACTTAGTTTAAGTATATGCTAACCCAATATGTAAACACTAGTTGTTGTACATATGTATCTAAATCATAAAATCACTTATACTTGTTAACCCAATATGTAAACACTAGTTGTTGTACATATATATATCTAGATCATAAAATCACTTATACTTGTTTTAGTGTTTTATGTGAAAATGTGAATATGTTAGAAAACTATTAGTTCAAACCATTTACGTATTTTATTTGTTTCGTTAATATGATTTTACGTTTGTTATCGACAAAACATTAGAAGATCGTAAAATATAAATAAACGTTTTACGGTTTATTTGTATTAACAATCTCCCCCTTTTTGTTGATGACAAAACATAAAATTATTTTAAGGAAAAGCTAAAATTCGTAAAAGTTTGAATTTGTAATTTTTACTTTCTTCTCCCCCTTTTTGTCGAAACAAAAAGTGTTTGAAGGAAAGCAACACATCATTTTTTTTTTAAGAAAAACATGTGAAAGAAAATAGAAAATAATAAAAAAGAATAGAGAGCAAGTAACGGGAAAGGATCTCGTCGTTACTCCCCCTTGACGAGTCCATCCCTAAGCAAGGCCGTCAAGAAAGTAATTCTAATTTAGTTCATTTGCAACTAACTTTTGCAAAGAATTGCGTCTATGTGACGGGTTTGCTCCCCCTAGATGATTGCAATTATGCAACGGGAAGTCACGAAATGTAAACCTAGTATTGCAAGTAATTTGCAATGTATTGCTTTGACATAAAGCTCCCCCTAGCTTTAGGATGTCAAAGTCTTCATGTGTAAATTGAATAACTACAAAACAAAGGTTAGAAAGCAAGTATAATTCACAATTTCATGCAAATGTGGTTCAAGTTAGTAGAAAGAAAACTTTCTGTCTCACGGATCCCGCGGTTCCCTCCTAGTAGGGATCCGTTTAGGCAATTATGAGGGATCCGTATTAGCTGATTAATTTCAGCAAAGGTGATATAACAAGTAATGTTATCACAAAAATGAGAAATGAATACAAGGTAATCATATGCTCAGAAAAATAACAAGTAGCATGTAATTCCATTTAATAAAACTATAGTTATGATATACATGACTCTAAAAACTAAGAAAATGAGAAAATACATGACTAGGAATTTCTAAACCAACTATCGCTTGATGCTAGGACACCACTAAAATCTTCTAGCTCAAGTTTTGTTTAGGTTTGATCTCGTCAAAACGTTCGAGGAGATGATAGAACATGAAACGTTGGTCTTCTCGTACTTCATGTATCAAACCTTCAACATGTTGATAATGATAGCAATCTTTGTCATGGCTAGGTAGTGGTGGTGGAAGAAATGAAATAGCTTGATGCGAAGGATCAAGTGAAGCGGCTTGTGGAGCTTCAAACGATGGAGGAATTGGTGGAGGTGCATTTGGTAATGGCTCGACCAAGAATGATGGTGATGGTAAATAAGTGTCAACTTCCATATGGTCGGGTGGTTGACTTTGATGATTTCTCATAATCCAAATAGGATTATATGATGGAGACGACGAAAAGGAAGCCGGAGAAAGTGTTGACTCAACACCGTGATTTTGAACCATTATTCCTCCTAATGAGGAGAATGTTGTCGGCGGAAGCGGATGAGACGGCCTAGGAAGCAAGTCCTCTAAATTGTAGAGGTGTGGTGATGATAGTGGTGAAGTAAATGAAATAGCTCTAGGAACCAATGGTGATGGTTTAATGGAGAGGATATTGTTTGGCCTAGGAGGTATAGTGGTGTTTGGCATAGGTAGTTTTGTGGGTACTATCCTTTTAGGAATTGGTTTGATTGGATGATGAAGGATTATAACATTTGTTGGCTTGGCCGAAGATGATTCGGTTGAAGAGATTTCGTGTACAACACTAGCCTTTTTCATGGGAGGTTCTTTGGTGGATAAGTTACTACTTGGGGTTTTCCTCATGATGAGATGATTTCAAGAGGTTGCAAGAGCTGAAAGTTAGGATGAGAGTGATGACTATGGAGGTCCTAACAAGGTGGTTTATAAACCAAGAGATTTGGCAAGTACATTTATGTCTTAAGCCACTAAGATTTATTGGAATGTGATGATTAACATGCACAAGAGTCAACTTCAGGGTTTGCACTGATCTAGGAACTCATTTAAGATGAGATGGAGTGTTTGAGTTAGGAAGATGAGTTGAGATGATTGTTTTAGCAGGATTTGACTTAAACTGTCATCCGGATCCCACGGTTCCCTCCTCCAAGGGATTCGTCTAGGCTAATCCTAGGGATCCGGCTATCAGTAGCTATGGAAGAGTGGAAATGATGTTTTTAAGATCTAAGACCTATAACATCTTGAGTGTTTCAGTCCTCCTAAGTGTTTTAAATGAAGGGGTGATTAAGTGCATGAAGGCAATAAGTGTTGTAGCTAATGATTGTCTTTTATTGAAGGATTTGGAACTTTCATGAGTACCAATGAATGAGCAAGAATGACACTAAATATTGGAGTGTCAATTGAAACTAAATGATCCTAGAGATCAGGTTGTGTTTTTAGGATAGTGTTTTGGAAGATATCCTAGAAGCTTTGAGAAAGGAAAGCTAGATTTTGATCAACTTTGATCAATTTTGAGATGAGGATGATTATGACCATAGCTGAGAGATTTCCCACGTTTAGATATGAGGGATCATGTAAAACATGATGTGTGAGTTTTGAGAGCGGAAGAGTGATGGATTAAAACAAAATGATAGATCTATGAACGTCTTATAGTGTGATATATGTGAGTTGGAATGAGTAGGAAAGATCAACCTATCTTAATCTGCCTTAAGACCCTATGTTTAGTTTAGTGAGATGTTCTAAGAATATGTTTTGAAATATAATGCTTGCAATTGCATTTTCTGTTTGCCGGATCCCACGGTTCCCTAATTGTAGGGATACGTCTAGCACAATCTTTGGGAACCGCCCATCTGCTCAGCAGGACCTTTACTAAAGGTATGCAATGATCTTGACAATGCATTATATCTCAAGGATAGTCTAAAAAAAAGTTCTAATACTAAGATATCAAATGTAAGATGTTTTATTTCATGAAAGAAATTGGATTACATTGATAAAGCACGAGTACAAAAGGATTTATCCGATTTGAAAGACTACTAAGTTCCTTAAGTGTTTTCGCTAGATGGATCATTATGTGATTGATGAGTGTTGGTGGAATCAAGAATGAAGAAAGTCTTCATGAGAGATATGTTTAGCGGTTCCATCATCTTGTTCACAAGCACGCACAACGAGACTTTAAAATTGAGGATGGAAGTGCATAACATTATGAAAGAGGCGTGTCAAGAACATTCCATAAGGAATGAGTTTATTCTTGGAGCCTTGAAGATTTGCAATTCGCCTTGCGAAGAAGTAGGCGAGATTGTATGGTTGTTATGTTAGCAAACGATTACAACATGTGAGCACAACAAGCGGGAAGAATTTCTCGATTTCTAAGACTCCAAACATTTTCACGTGGGATGAGTGCAAGAGGCTTGTACTCTTCTCGGATGTCCCGTGTGAAGATAATGTTTGGATCGGAGTAATATGGTCGAGGTTTGCATATTATGCGATTTAAATTTTCCGGAGAGGGTATGTGTGAACAATATGGGCTATTTTCTTCACGAAAGTAGAAGAGAGAATCAAGAGACCAGTCTTCGGTGAAGGTACATTGTCCATGATTTGGAATTCGGAGGATGTGAGCAAAATGCCCAAGGGTTAGAGTGAACTTTTGTTTTTTGATATAAAACCAAAGGGATAGAGAGCGATCCTCGTTACGAACGAGTTCGACTTGACGGAAGAATTCCATTATGAACCTTGGACATATCTTCTCGTTGATTTCAAGAAGACATTCTAGTCCTATTGTTCGGAAGGAGGTATTGATACCTTTTCGAATTGTAGAGAGGTGTCTACAATACGTCCTTCATGGAAGTGACGGGTTTCGAGATTGTTGAACCCACGGACATGATTGCCAGGTGTGTTGGGCTCAAGAGAGATGTTGGGAGTGTAGACGCTAGTGAGTGAAAAATCAAACTCGTATTCATGCGTCATAGTTGAACCTATAGAAGTGATGGGTTAATAAGAGGTGATGTTTATGGTCAACCTATAATTATCTAACGTTTTTATTTAGATTTTTATTAACAATGGTTTTTAGACAAGAAAGACACTTGACTCACTTATGGTTTTGACATTCTAGTGAAGTATACTTTTAGAAGAAAATGGTTTTAATTTGCATAAAAAAGCATTATCCAAGAGGACGGATCCCACGATTCCTTTTCAAAGGGATCCGCTAGTATAACTTCCGGATCCGTGGATCCGTAGTAATGTAAATGATTTGATAAAACATAGGTTTTACATTTTATACCACGAAGTGTTTTATCCTATATTTTCTTTTAGCATGCACACATAACTTTTAATGTATCACGAAGGAATATGAAACATATAAATCACAAGAAAATAAATAATAACAAAGATAACAAGATTATTAGTAATATTGCATTTCAATGCTAAGGATGATACAAAGGATTAGGTATATGATCCCAATGTAGATTAACAACACAAAGTAAATGTCTCCATATGTGAACTTCATCATAGGGAACACAAGTGCGATGAGTGTTAAGGCGATGAGCACGAGTCGATGTAAACCATGTTGATGACGGATCTTCTTGGTTTCGGTTGAGATGGAATGAGGAGGAAGATGAAGTTTATGAGTGAGAGGAAATTTTGAAATTGGAAGATTTGAAAAGGTGAGGGTTTGATAGATTGGTCGACGGTGGGAGTTTTTATAGGGAAGGAGGAATTTTGAAATTGTGTTTTGTTTTATTATTGGATTAAAAGAAAACAAAACATAAGTTTTATATATCACGACTTTAGGCGAGAAATAAGACACGTATGAAAGAAAAGGCTTCCTAATGAAGCTTCATGTAAAACATGTAATTTGCACAAAAGATAATCATATAAATACCTAAATAGGTATACTTAATTATCAAGTAAAGTAAAAAGAAAATCATACCTCTAGCGCACTTAGGAATGTCTTTACAAATAACACAGCAAATGTCACTTAGACTATTCCCGCTCCTTTGTGTTTAAGATACCTTCTTAAGGAAGGTATTCTCGTTACCAAGCGACTCCTAAAGCTTGGTGGGTATGAGCTTTGACTAATCAACATGACAAAGAAGATTAGTGCAATTAAATGAAGAAAATAAATAAGAAAAATGTTGTTATCAAATCAACATCCAAACATATAGTTTTAAAAGACATGGTGTTTGTTTTATGATAAAAACCTTCTTTGTAGTTTTCAATTAACCATGGATCGTATCAAGTTTTAAAGTACAATAACTTCAAGAAACTTGGTAACGAAGCTCGATGCCAATAGTGGAAAACTAGAAGGGGTTGAATAGTTTTACCAATTAAAACTTCCTTTTAAACTATTTAGATCGACTTATGTCAATCTATTTGGTTGTGTGTGTTGGATGTTGATAAACAAGCATATAAAGATATGTAAAGAAAAGATAAGAGTAAGAAGCACAAAACCACAACGCGAGTATTTATAGTGGTTCGACTACAAGGACACTTTCCTTGCCCTACTCCACTCCCCGAGTCACCTACTCGAGAGTTTGTAAACACTACACCAATCTCCTTATGGCGGAGAAGCCTTCACAACGTCGCCTACCCTTTTTCCGGTGCTAGGCTAACCACCGGGTTATTCCACTCCAAGGTGAACCAAACCTACACAACGTCGCCTACCCTTTATAAGGTACTAGGCTAAGTACCTAGTTCTTTCACACCAAGGTGAACTACACCTTCACAACGTCGCCTACCCTTTATTAGGTACTAGGCTAAGCACCTAGTTCCATTGCAATGGAGGAACTACTACCACACTACACCAACGACTAATCCCAAAGGAGATCTACTCCTTTACAACATCATCAAGGACATCAATATCCTTGGATCTAATACTAGTCTATCTTGTACATCGAAACACAACATATCGAATGTACATCTAAGGCACCTTTCACTAATGCCTTTGACTAGATCTACAAGACACCTTTCACTAATGTCTTGTATCTTCACTTCTAAGCATCTTTCACTAGTGCTTCTTTGTCTTGACTTCTAAGCACCTTTCACTAATGCGTCTTTGTCTTGACTTCTAAGCACCTACCACAAGTGCTTATCCTATAGACGATAGATACCTTTCACTAATATCTTCGTCTTGACACTTGAGACATCTTTCACTAATGTCTTCAACACTACACTTCTTTGAAGAAAGAAAGGAATCATCAACAAGAGAACTTCAAGAGCCTTGATGATGAGGAAGCATGGCAACTCATGGACTTGAGCTTGCTCAACTTCAAAGGAGGTGATCTTGCCTTTAAGAGGAACCTAAAAGATCACACAAAAACAAAACTACAAACATAGATCTCTTGGATCTAAGGTTAGTGAGATTTAACTCAGGGGAGAAAGTGTGTTAGAAAGAGGCTTGAAAGGGTTCGAAATAATGAAGAAATGGCTCACTATTTATAGAGGAAAAATCCTACTATTCCCCGGATCCTACGGATCCCTTCCACTTGGGATCCGGCTAGCACAAAGCTAGGGATCCGTGGAACGCTCCTCTTTACCCATGGGTATTTTTGGTTATGGGTCATGGGTCATGGGTTATGGGTTGATCCATGGTTTTCTTTCTAGATACAATGTACCTTAAGGATACATTGAACTTGGTTAAGTGGTATATATAAAACCATGGGTTATGGGTCAATACCATTTGCTAGTTTTTACCTTAGTATATACTTGTTTTTACCCATTTTAGTATATACATGTTTTTACCCATTTTAGTATACTTAGTTTAAGTATATGCTAACCCAATATGTAAACACTAGTTGTTGTACATATGTATCTAAATCATAAAATCACTTATACTTGTTAACCCAATATGTAAACACTAGTTGTTGTACATATATATATTTAGATCATAAAATCACTTATACTTGTTTTAGTGTTTTATGTGAAAATGTGAATATGTTTGAAAACTATTAGTTCAAACCATTTACGTATTTTATTTGTTTCCTTAATATGATTTTACGTTTGTTATCGACAAAACATTAGAAGATCGTAAAATATAAATAAATGTTTTTACGGCTTATTTGTATTAACAGTAATGCATAACTAATATGCATTCCCGGGTATATTCAAATGAAGCCACATTGAATTAGGAGCTTTTGGGTTATCTCCCGCTTTTTGCCAAACACCCCATTGAAAACCATTTTATGCATGAAATGAGTAGAGATAACCGCAACTCCAAATTGTTTTCATATAGACACACACTAGAACAAAACCGCTAAGCTTGTTTTCATTTTTACTAAAACATATAAATTCTTGCTCATAGGAACAACCATGGTAGCCGCAAAATTCTAAGATCACAAGGACACTCTTAACTACATCCCTCCACATCACAAAACCAAGGGCCTCACTAAAGACCAAGTTGAAATTTTTAAGAGTCTAGAGCGAAGGTACTTCCATGAGGGTAGGACCATTCATCCTTCTTTTGACGACGGAACTAATCTCCGTCAAGAGCTTGCCACTATCACCTTCGATTGTCTCCTTGGCATCGATGAACCAATTTGTCCTAGGTTTGTCCAAGAATTCTATGCTAGTGTTGTATCTTTCACAAATAAGGATAATCAAATGGCTCTTAGGTTTAGGATCAATCAAAATGACTACTCTATCTCCCTAAACCAATTTGCTCAAGTGCTATGAATTCCTAACCATGGTACATGTGTTTACTCGGATAAGTGGTCACTCACTATCCTTGATGATATCAATGACCGCTCTCGTCCTTACCAAACTCCTTTGGTGGACAAGGACATCATTCGTGAGCACCTTTTTAATGAAAGGGTAGCTCCAACCCGTGTCACTCGAGCGGGAAAGGAAGTAAACCGAGACCCATATGGTATGGAACTCAATGAGCTCAAGCCCGAATTCAAAAAATGGAAGGAACTCCTTAGAGCCTATGTTATTAGCACCATAGGCAATAGAGACCATATCAATGTTTGCCTTTATCACATGCTCTACAATTCGTCCACTCGTCAACCATTCAATCTAGCTTACTACATTGCTAGGAGAATGGTAGATATCCCTACTCAAGGCTCCGTTGCTCTTCCATACGGGATGCTACTCACCCGTCTCTATAGAGCATTTGCACCCATTCCACCAAATCCAAAAGGGTTGTTGCTAGATTATTCTCTCATCCCTCACATATTTGTGCCCTTGAGTGACGAGCGAGTGGCAAAGACTAAGGCAAAGGGTAATAGGGCAAAACCTCCAACTCCATCATCATCATCATCAAATAGCTCCGAAGACGGTCTCCCCAATTCTCGACTACCACCTCAAGAGTACTATGCATCTCTTCCCGAGATTGAGAATGAATCGGTGGAGTTCAAGCAAACCAAAGGGATGTTCAAGTGCCTTGGAAGGATGATGACAAAGATCTACAAAAAGTTGGATAAGTGAGGTTTAAAGGAGTGTTTGGAACAAAACAAAAACAATTATGTATGATACTATTTAGTTGTTTTTACTTTGTAGGATGATAAACTAACTTGAAACAATGTTGTATGCTATCCGGTTTATGCGGGGATAGCACAAGAGTGTTATCAATTTACCCATTTTCACTTATATGTGAAAATCGTAGTACTGGTCAAAATCAATGCTCCACTATGTTTGTGTATGCTTATCGACTTTTCCTAACTAGAAATAATTAATGCCATATGTTTTAAGAAAAATTCGTGTTTCGGAAAAGTCCCGGTGGTTAAAAATGGTTCGTGAAGATTTACGATCACCACGGATCGACGGCACCAATTTTTGGTTCCTTCATTGAAAATTTTGGTATCGCCAAACCCGAAAGGCGGACAGTGCGGCACCAAAATTTTGGTTCCGCTGTAAAAAATTGGTGTCGTGGAACCTGCAGTAACTTTCTAAATTTCGCTTATTTCAACATTCCAAATTACCATAATTTGCTTCTAGGATAGTTTTTACTAGTTTTTATCCATATTAGAACTAGTTTAACACACTTAGACATATAGGATATCCATTTCCTACCGAAATTCAAAAATTTCAAAAATTCACCCAAGGAACCCTTTTTCATAAAGGAATGAACCAAAAATTTGGTTCCTTGCAATCCGTGGGTGATCTGATTCTCAAGATCCTACAATCATTAGAACACATTTATTGCATATATTTGTCTCTTCACTCCATCCTTCTTGTATGGCTTGACTTAGGTGATATGACTAGCATTAAAAACACTTCCAAATCATTAGAAACCTCCTTTCTTCTATGGTTTAACATCAAATCAAACACATTTCTCCATAATTTCATAATCCTATAAATTAAGTGCTTCTAAGATGATCATCCTCACACTTTCTCAATTCTTCTCATCTACTAGCACAATCTTAAGCAAAAATGACTAAGTCTTCTCCATCAAACAAACCTTGCAAGAGAACGGCTAGAATGAGCGTTAGACCATGTTGCTTTGTCAACATAAGCTCCTCTTCCGATTCCTCTCCCTTAACCATCTCATCTCCTATAAGAGATGAGAACTTCCTCACTTTGACTACTCCTACACCACCTCCAAAATCACCTATTGTAGTCAGTACTCCACCACCAACAAAGACTCCCATTACTAGCTCACCACCACTGGCTCCTATCCAATTATCCAAGTCACCATCATATCCTAAATCTCCAACTCTCAACCCATTAGAGTTATTCTCTACACCACCTACATCTCCAAACTCATTTTTGGAGGACTTGGAGGACTTGCCTCCTAGGCCCAATAATCCACCACCACTACCATCCTTTGGTACAATTGATCGAATAGCTCTCCACATCCATCCTTTGACCCAAAAGCCCCGTTAGGGCCTCAACCTCTTCTTTTCCATCCTATTCACAAGGAAATTCATGGACCTTTGTATGGGGATCATCCACTACCCCCAACATCCATGTCTCCTCATATAGAGGACATCGATGAATCCATGTGGGATGATCACCCAACTAAAGCGGAGATAGAAGCCGAGCTACACAATCTCCACAAATTCTCCAATATGGTGGACTCTCACCTTAGTGAAACCATGCAAATGCAAAATGCTTTGCTAGCCTCCCTAATCACCACTCCAACTACCAACACCAACAACTCCACCATTCCACCACCACAAAATCATGAACCATATTACCCTCCTAGACACGGTTGCTCAAATTGTGAGAAGACCGCCCACATTAGCGAACGGACCCGGGTGATGGTACATGCGCTTCAAGATGAAATGAGGTTCATCCTCAACCACATCCTAGAGTGAATCAATGCTCTTGCTCATCCACCACCTCAATAGGAGGTTCCTAGTCTATCTTTTAAGTATTTTTATTTTTCTAGAATTTTCTTTGTATTTTTCTAATTTTCTAGGATTACCTTTTTTATTTTTCTATGATTTTCTTCATGTACTAACACATCATTGTGTTTCATTTCATGATTTTCATATCATGAAAATTTTAACAAGTGAATGGTGTTTCTTATATTGTTATTGATTGTTACATGGTGATTGGAAATGCTTGTGATGATGATTATTACTAACATCTTTTTTTGTAGCTTTTTCACAATCCATGTATCTTTCTCTTGGCACCCAATTTAGGGGGAGCATTGGCCAAGGGGAGATAATGGCTCAGTCTCATTACATATTCTGCCTCGCCTCTTCTTTTTGTTTCGACAAAAAGAGGAATTAATATTATAGAACTTGGACTTTGACTTTCTATAAAAGTCAACTGTATACTTTGACTTTTTAAAAAGTCAACATCACACTTTGACTAATGAAAACTTTGACTTTCAAATAAAGTCAACTGCATACTTTGACTTTCTGAAAAGTCAACATCGTGTCTAAATTGGACAAACTAGTATTATCAAATTTATCTAAATCTTTCAAGTTCTAAAATTAATTTCATATTTTTATAACTCTTGTACAAACTTTACATTTTTTATAAAAATAAAATTTATGTTTTGTCCTCAACAAAAAGGGGGAGATTGTTAATACAAATATCGTCATTAAACGTTATTTATATTTTATGATCTTTATCTAAGTTTTGTTAACGACAAAAGTAAATTTAATTTTTATAAAGCCTAAAGCTTGTCAAGTTTAATATATATTAAAACAAGCTTTTCCTCAAATAATATCTTCATCACTAAAGCATTTACATTTTGATTAATCATATTTTTTATATGCCTCTAAACCATAATGTATGTTAACATTTTTAGATCAAGCATATTTTAGTTTTTTTAAACAAAACATTACATATGTATTTAACATTTAACATATTTCTAAAAATAGAAAACAACATATGACATCATGTGGTGCATCGTTGAAATCTCTAGAGGATTTCACTAGATATTTTGTGTAGATTTGGACTCTACATATCTTACACAATCTTGGATGGATTTGGTTGACTTTGGTAAGATTTTGGTAATCTTCTTTGTCGGACCCCTGACACCAAATATACACGGAACCCTTTTATGGGGTCCGTGGTCCTAGTGATTATTGCTCATTTTGGCTATAAATAGCAAGCCAAACAAAGTTGTTTTTCATCCCTTTCTAGCATAATCACATACATTCCTTCTCTCTAACATTTCTAACTCAGTTTCATATCATTATAGTGATCCTCTTTTGTAGCAAAGAAGATCAAGGCATATTCAAGCTTCAACGAATAGTTGGAAGTCTTGTTTTTTTTTGTTGTATGATCTAGTCTTGTTCATACATCATTGTTGTACCAGCCATCATAAACTTGTGAGTGTGAGTGGTTAGTATTTTAGTCCTTAAAATACATTGTGTGTGGGAGTGGTTGTACCCTTGAAAAGAACTCGACATCTAGCTTAGTGTCGGAAATAGTGTGTTTAAGTGTAAAGGTTTCTCCGCGGTGAAAGGAGCTTATTGACTAGTGAAGTTAAACTCTCGAGTGTGAGACTCGGGGAGTGGAGTAGTGTTGGATCGATATATTTTAATCAAACTAACTTAACTAGCTTGTTAAGGTTTAATAACCTCGGATAAATCCTAAGTTATTAACAAAGAAACACCGAGCAATCTTTATCAAGCACGCGAATTTACTTAACAAAGCTAAGAAGAAAAACTTTATTATAAACTCTAAATCGCTTATTATGCGAGATACTCTAATACAACTCTAAGATAATCGAACTTTTCTCTAAAACACTAATTGTAAACTCTAAAACTCTTTTTACGAAATCGTACATCTAATGCCAATCTAGGAGTCCTTTTATAGGCTCAAGGATATCCTAGTCGGTTTACAATTGATAACCTTGTACGACAAGTAATCTAAACATGGAATACAATACTTTCCATAAACAAATATAACAGTTCTTTTGTTCTAGCAAGATTTTGACTTTATCTTGCAGTACTTTGACTCATCTTTAGTAGTACTTTGACTATTTGACTTCTTCCGGTTCTTTGCGACTACAAGATTTTCATATCTTGATGCTTTGATATCTTGAAGCTTTCATACCCCAACAATCCTCCCCGACTTGAATTCTACTTGCTTGACTTCAAGTTCTTTTGTGAATATATCTTTAATGACTTCATCTTAAAAATGGATTGTTTCTTAGTCTCTAAATTGTATCTTTGTAATATTTGTGCTTGTCAAAGTATCTCTTTAGAATTGTTCTCTTCACAAAGACATCCAAAGAATCTCCATCTTTTCAAAGAACACAAAGAACATATGACGGTTTGTACAATAATTCGGTTTAAGTTGCATACTATTCTCATCACATCTAAGTGAATCATTGAAATTTTAATGGATTTAGAACTCTTTACCAAAGCCATTATCTCTCGGAGTAGCCAAATGTTTTGGTGTGTAAGACCATGGTACATTGATAACCATATGATTTTTAGCAAACCATCGCTATCAATGATTTGTTTTGTCTTTACCAAAAGTCGTACCCTTCTAGACTAGTTAGTTCTTTTATCTAATGGTGAACTAATTACCAATAATGGTTTTTCCACGCCTTTACCACAAGCCATTTTCTTGTGGGCTAGCCAACTCTTCACATTATCGATATGGTGAGTTGATAACCATCCAACTTATTAGCAAGTTGTCAACTAAAAGCGGATTTGATATATCTTTACGAGCCGTTTGCTCATGGATTAGTCAATCCTTTTGTAACCATGGTGGATTGATAACCTATTGATGTTATCATCACAAAACCATTTATTCAACCTTTATTTCAAAATATTTATTACTTAGCAAAAGGTTTTCTAAAATTCTTTTAACGGTTTAGTTCGAAAAAGATACTTTAATGAAAGTCTTGTCGATAAGCGATACTTTGAATAAAAGTAATCGATATATCAAAAATATTTATTCAAATAAAATTCATACCGGTTATAGATCATTCTCAAGAATAGTAGTTCGATCTATAAACAAATTGATAACCATGCAAGCGGTTTCATTAGCCTCTTCTACTTCCAATCCATGCTCTAGCATTCTTCTCATGAGATCAACTGTAAGAGGATATCTTCTTTCGCAAACATGTGTATCATTGTTCCATTTTCTAGCTCCAAACATGAACTCCAGATTCTTCAAAGAATCTCCAAGAAACTATTTCCCGCTTTCTTGATCCTTCCGGATATCATCGATGCTCTCTTCTTTAGTTTCCCACATAGTTATGAGATCACCATGTAAAACCAAACAAATCCCTTCTAATGGATTATCTTCAAAATAGGCCTTCACAACATGATATAAGTAGAATAGATCTACTCTATCTATAATATCAAGAAATCCCATAGCCTTTTGAAAACTTTGAAACTTTCATCTTCTTTATGAAAACCATGTAATCTCCATTCTTGGATTTCTCAACTTTGAAAACACTAATCTTTGATCTGTTCATCTTCATGTCATTATCTTCATTTGTATAATCAAAATCTACCACTCGAGATAATTCTTCAATTCATCACTAGTCTCGGATCTTAATTCAACCTTTTCTTTCTTTGAAAACCGAACATCAGTAACCCGCTTTTCTTTTTCTCTTTAAGCTCTTCTTCCTTTCGACTTTCATCAAAAGCTTCTTCTAAAAGTCTTTAATGCCCGCAACATCTTTCTTATAAGCTTCTCTCAAAGATCATATAATCTTTTCATATCTACATAATTTAGCTTCTGCAATCCTTTAAATCCTCTCGCTTTTTAAATATGCCATCATTGCATTCCTTTCTTTAGCTAAATTAGGTCTTCTTTGCATATATCGAGCAGTGTAGGAGACTCTAATGATTCAAGAGCTTGACATTCAATTCCTCATGTATTTTCTCGAAATGCTTCTATTCCGAGCTTCTTGAGCTTTCATTCTTCTCTATATTTAGCATTTAATTCTTCTTGAACTTTTCTCGTCGCAGACTTCATTCCTAGCCACTTCAATAGCTCTAAGTTCGCCAAAGTTAGTTTCTTTTCTTGGTTTCACCCGCACTTTCCCTTTGTCTTTTGGATCAATTGCGGTTGATCGGTTCTTGGTTGTTCTTCTTCTTGTACATCTCTAATAGTAACTCCTCCTCTTGGTTGTGACAAATCTAACATTGTAGCAATTAATTCATCATCACTCACATGAATGAATAGGTTTGAATGTAGGTTCCTCCTCTTCTTCTATAACAGATTGTAGAAGGACCGACTTCTTCATCAAAATTCAATACCCTTGGAGTTATTGGTGTTATTACTTCTTCCCTAGATGTATCATGAAAATCAAGCTTTGATGTTCGGTACCTTGATCATCGATACCTTGAACTTGCACTTCTTCTTCTTGTTCTTCCGAAATAATCTTTTCTGCGGTGCTTACAGATTCTTTCTTCTTTGTAGTATCTTCTTGATTCTTTCTTCTTCATAACATCTTCTTTCAAATTATCCTTTTCTAAATTCCTCCCAAGTTGATGAAGATGATTTAGGAACCTTCTTTCGTTTCAATTCCTTACGAAGTGCTTTACGACGCTTGTTTTCCTCTTTAACCCATAAGTTGAAACCTTGAATATAGGGTTTAATAAAATTCCTTAACCGGATATACCTACGCTTCAACTTAAGCGCTTTAGCTTGACGCTCAATGCCTTGTTTAACCTAGCTAGCTCCCTTGTTAAAGCATAATTATCCAAAGTCAAACCTTCACGAGGTATATTAGAGCATCACCTTGAACTTGTGAATGTTCCTCCGAAATAGAAACAAATGGTTGAGGAGATGGAGTAGGTGTTCTCTCAATCTCTCGCTGAACCTCGGGACTTGGAGAAACATCACCTGTAATGATGCAACCTTCAAGAGAAGCGATGCTTGCAGATGCAAGACTACCTTGAGGCAAGACTTTGTGAGCGGTACCTTGTGCGAGCGGTACCTTCACTCTCTTCATCCTCTTGGTGCGTCACGTCGACTTGTACAACTTCCATCATTGTTGTAGTTAATGGAATATCTCCACCTCTGAACAAATTACTTCGCTTAGCCATGAATGTATAAATTTTGGCTTGTTGCACAATGACAGGTAACAAAGTAGCAGGTTTTGGAACATCAGACAATTGCTTATTTAAGAAAACTTGTACAAATCGTGGGTACATCAACCATGTTGACACAGAGGAGATATGAGATAGCATCCCATCCAAAATAAGCCTTGAAAAATTAAACATTCTATCAGTAGCTAAGCCAACCACTGCAGATGCAATATTCGACCCAAACTGCTCCCAAGAAGTACTTTTAGAACTTATGCAATGGAGCAAAACATGAATCAAAAACTTCCATTGAGGACGAATAATGCTTTCTTGAATGTTTGTTCAGTCAAAGAACCTTCATAACCAAGATTCCGAAAAGTATCCCAAATCAGTTGCTTGTCAAAACGAATAGCCCCATCTGCATCTTCAAATAATAAATCTGCTCGAATAGAGGCTTCAGTAATCTTAATAGTCCTTCCAGCAACTGTTGATCTAATATAGTATTCATCCTCCTCCATATTTTCCATAGCATTAGCCCAAAATTCTTGAATCCATGGTTCAATGATATCCGGCTCAACCAAAAGAGCATAACTAATAGGCGACCCAATAAGATAATCAATTATATCATAGAAAGCCACATTCGCCTCAGTCTTATCCAAATTAGCCACCATATTATGCTTCGAAACAGTTAAACGATTCACCATTGTTGAAAAAATGAGCACAATTAAGATCTTGATCGAATAATAAGATAGTTATTGGGAGATAAGTATGGAAAAGATGGAAAGTAATAATATGAGAGGGAAAATCGGAAAGTAGTTATTTATAGGTAAGATTTGAAAAATCACAGCCTAAATAACAAAGTTACCGTTACTACCAATTACCCAACAATATTACCGTTGGAGCAAGATTTTAATACGACAAACAAGACTTTCCACATAAGCGATACTTTCCCAAGCGGTGCTTTCGGGAAAACAAGACTTTGCCAAATACCTTCATATAAACTAAGTATAAACAAGCATCCTCCCTCAAGCAATACAGGACTATATCTAACACCTTATAGTCCTTCCCGTAAACATAGCTTAGTAGTTAATCATTCCAAGGCTCACGACTAAGTGATTGAATCGTGACACATCAAAACCTTTTGTGAGTAAATCACCTACATTGTCATCCGTGTGAACTTTAACCACATTAATGAGCCTATGCTCATAGCAATCTCGATAAAGTGATGCCGAATCGAATATGCTTTGTCTTGGAATGATACACGAGATTCTTCACAATACAAATAGTACTCTCATTATCAATATTAATAGGAGTATTCTTAAAATTGAATCCATAGTCCAAGAGTTGATTTTGCATCCACAAAACTTGACCACAACAACTTGCGGCTACATATTCGACTTGATAGATGATGTTCTTTGCAATTGTCTGCTTTTGCATTGCCGGGAGACTAACCTTCTTCCAAGATATTGGCATCCACCAGTTGTGGATCTTCTATCATAATTATCTCATGCATAGTCACTATCTCAAAAAGCTTCTAAGTGAAAAGGTGACTCTTTAGGATACCACAACCCCAACTTAGGTTGTTGTTTCAAATAACGAAAATTCTTTTACTTGCATTCGGAGAGAGATCTTTGGTGAGACTTGATATCTTGCACATAGACAAACTGCAAACATGATATCGTGCCTTGATGCGATGAGATACATAAGAGAGCCAATCATAGATCTGTATAACTTGAGTTCAACAGTCATCCATCTTCATCTTTACCCAATGAATTGATAGATTTAATCGGTGTAATAATGACCTTCATATCATCAAATTAAACTTCTTAAGTATGTCTCGAAACATACTTGTCTTGGCTAATGAAAATTCCTTCCTTGGATTGCTTAACACTCAAGTCCTAAAAGAATGTTAACTCTCCCATTGAACTCATTTGAAATTCCTTCCGCATCACCGCTCAAACTCCTTAACCATGGACTGTTTGGTAGCCTCAAAGATGATATCATCAACATAAACTTGAACTAACATGATATCCTTCTTGTCTCTCTGATAAACAAAGTCTTGTCAATAGCTCCCTCCGTATCCATGTTGTAATAAGAATATAGAAAGCCTCATACCAAGCTCTAGGAGCTCGATGAAGACCATAAAGAGCCTTAACCACCTTATAGACTTTGTTTGGATGTTTAGGATCTTCAAAACCTAGAGGTTGTTTCACATACACCTCTTACGTAATAGTGCCATAAAGAAAGGCACTCTTAACATCCATCGATATACCGAAAACCCATATAAGAAGCAAAAGCAAGAAAGATTCTAATTGCTTCAATCCTTGCCACAGAGCAAATACCTCATCATAATCTACCCCTTCCTCCCTGCCTATAACCCCGAGCAACTAACCTTGCCTTGTTCTTGATAACATTGCCTCTTTCATCTCTTTTAACTCTAAAACCCATCGGTTCCAATAACTCTCTTCCCATCTCGAAGATCACATAAAACCCAAACTTCTTGAAGTTTAAATTGAAGAAGTTCTTCTGCATAGCTTCAACCCAACTTTCTTTAGTCAAAGCTGAGCAATATTCTTGGGTTCTTCTTGAGAGATGAAACAAGTAAATAAGCGTGTTTGATGGTCCTTATGATTTAGCTTTGTTTTGTTTATATACAAAGCTAAGTAAAGCATTATGAGGTTTTGTGAAACCCTTAGCTTTGTGTCTTGTCATAACTCCGGATGTAGAAGGACCAATGATTTGATCGGTTGGATGATTCTTATGAATTCGTAAGATTGGTGATCGTGGAATTTCATATGTATCATCTAAGTTAGTAAAATCAAGACCTTTATTGGAATCGTGAAAATACCTTCATCTTCAAGCTCATCATCTGCTTTCTTCTATCCCGGCATGGTAGGATCATCCAAATCATCTAAAGTCATCACAACAGTGCGAGAATACTTTGGTCGAAATCTTGTCCAAAGTCTTGTGAGAGTACTCTGTGACTTGTTCTTCTTCTTTGCCTCTTCATAAGCTCTCCTTTGTTCATCGGTGTAAGAATGTGCTAACACATCTTGAAGAAGCATCCGATTAAGTTCCTCTTGAATAGATTGATCCTCTGCAGATAATGAGGATTGTGGTGCAAGATTTTGTTTTGGAGAATCGAGACTTTGCTTAGGAACATCGATGCTTTGTTTTGGACTTACGGGATCTTTATTAGGAACGACATCGGTCGAATATGAACATCATGAACAACATATTGAATATCTTCTTCATTGTGCAAAGTCGATTTTCTTCTCTAACAGAACATAATTCATCGAAGGATATAAAATCTCAAGATCAAACATCCAATCGGGACCTTTACCTTTCTCATTGTCTTGATCTTCTAAAATTCAACATGAAGACAATCTTGAATCTTCTTAGTAACTCTGTTGTAGACTCTAAAGCCTTTCTTGTTAGTGCAATATCCCAATAAGTAACCTTCTTCGGACTTGCCATCAAACTTCCCAGTTATCAATAGTGTTCAAAATAGTAAGAGGGCATCCAAAAGGCTTCATAAAGCGAATGTTGGGTTTATTGCCCATCGCCAATTCATAGGGTGTCTTCATCGTGGTTTGGTGACGAGACCCCTGTTAAGTACATAGCATGCGATGCTTACAGACCACGCCCAAAATTGAATAGGAAGATGAGAATCGCTAACATAGTCCTTGCCGCTTCAATCAAGGTCCTATTCTTCCTCTCTGCAACACCATTTTGCTGTGGTGTTCTAGCAATACTAAACTCCCTTTTTATGCCTTTATTAGCACAAAAGTCAACCATAAGCTTGTTCTTGAATTCAGTTCCATTGTCGCATCTAATACCTCTAACCTTGAGTCTTAATTGGTTTTCAAGTGCTATAATTAGAGTCCGAATAGCATCAAAAGTATCATCTTTAAAGCCCAAAAGAAACCCAATGAATCTACTACAATCATCAAGAACAACCAAACAAGATTTCTTCTTATTTAAACTTGCCACGAGAGACAGTCCAAATAAATCCATATGTAATAGCTCCAATGGTTCTCTAATATTTCTTTCATCAAGCTTCTTGCGAGAAGCTTTGTGTTGTTACCCTTCTTGCATGCCAAACATGATTGATCATTCTTGTAAGTCTTTGAAGGTAAACCTCTAACTAAATTGCCTTTGACCGGTTTGTTGATGTTCTTGAAATTCACATGGCCCAATCTTCTATGCCATTGATGTGCCTCTTGAGATGTTGCTTTAGCCACCAAACATGTGGCTCTACCATAGGAATGTAGACTCTTCATGTCTAAACTATACACATCATTTGTCCTTGGTACTCTAAGTACTACCAAGTCATCATCAACAAGTTTGAAGTCGGAAGAAAGGATGAGACATTCGTGTCGATGAATAACACATGATGCTTTTATCACAAATTTGAGAGGCCGACAACAAGTTGAACTTAAGCTCCTTCACATATCCGACATTCTCAAAATCAATTCTTCCACTTTAATTGTTCCTTTCCCAAGAATCCTTCCTCCATTGGGATCATTCCCAAATGCAACTTTTCCTCCACTAATATTTCTAAAATCGACAGATCTCTTTATCGCTGTCATACTTCCGAGCAACCACTATCCACAATAAGATGATCTTTAAGCTCCTCTTACGGGTTGCCACGCACACAAAGAAAAAGTTAGAAACTTTTAGGAACCCAAGCCATTCTTGACTTGTGTTCCCTCGAGAAGTTACAAACTCAAATTCTTTGAGTATGTAATTCTCACTATCTTTCAAATTATGATCCAAAATTATCTTTGTAGCATGTGGAATTTCAAAACTCTTTGGTTTTTCAACATAAATCTCTTTCACCGATTGTTAGCATTTTCTTTTGTTACAAAACATCGATTCACTTTTTGTTGAGCGTCTTGTATGTCTCTCGCCAGATCTGTCCCTTTTAATCCATTCGGTTTTAACAGTGGTTCTTGTGATCTAGATCCCTATATGAATTATGATACCTTCTAGGTTGATAGTGAGATCTCCTAGAATTTCTATCCCAAGTATGGTTTTCATTACCTTGTCTCGAAAGCGTGCTTTGGAAAGTCTTGTGAGATCTTGAAGGTCTTCTCGATGTGGTATCTATGATCCGGTGTGAAGTTTCGTGATTAACCCTATTAGAATTAGTCCAAACCGGTTTGTGCTCTCTAGGTCTCGATTGTTAGACTTATTCCTTGAAACTTGCTTAGATATTACGAGTGTTTGTCACAATCTTTGATTAAGTGAGTAGGACTATAACACACAAAGCACGCTTTTGACCCATATGTCCAAAGTGATTTCTTCTATGTCTATGCCCAAAATTATTTTGCCTTCTTGATGGTGATAAAATTTGTTTTGACCAAAATTATCCCAAAAGGGTTTAGCGATCTTGTTTTGAAAAGGTTTTGCGATGTATCGCTTGTTGAGCAAGACTTTGGTTTAAAGGTCTTGCTTGATTTCAACATTATTTTCAACAGTTTCTTTGGGTTTCTCGGACCTAGATTGAGCAACAAGCTTCTTCCTAAACTCTAGACTATCTACACCATAACGAGAAACATCAGGGCCTAGAGGGTGATGACTAATGGGATGAGGAACGACATGATAACCATTGTCTTTCTTATATTCGAGAGGTGGTTCACTTATCGAGCCCTCATTACTAGATGAATCTAAATAGTTAATGAGCTCATCATCACCGGTGGTTATGTCCTCAAAACACCATCATCCCGATCACTAGGTTGGTTTTCTTCTACGTTACTAAAGTCCATTCCAAATCCTAAGCATGTTCTAATGTAAGCCCTTCTCTGCTTTTCAACATAAGTAACATGGGACAAGCGGACTCTCCCCAAGCAAACAAACTTAGCTAACAAATCATCTCTTTCCTTAGTTAATTTCTCAATTTCACAATTTTACAGCTTTAGTTTCCATTCACTAAGTTTTAACGGTAATCCTGTTGTTCATATTTTTCACCTGAAGCCATTTCATTATTTTCATGTGTTATGATTTTAGCTTATAGACTCTAAAGTGATTTGATATCCTGCTACCTCGGACCTAGCCCTAATACAATTATCTCTTTCAATCACATAAGCATTAAGTACTTTTTGATAAAGATCATGACAATTAGAACATACCTCAGTGACAGGAGTTGAACTTGATGAAGTAGCTGCCATTCTTCTTAATCAGAGTTTCCACACAAGCTCTGATACCACTTGTTGGATCGATATACTTTAATCAAACTAACTTAACTAGCTTGTTAAGGTTTAATAACCTCGGATAAATCCTAAGTTATTAACAAAGAAACACCGAGTAATCTTTATCAAGTACGCGAATTTACTTAACAAAGCTAAGAAGAAAAACTTTATTATAAACTCTAAATCGCTTATTATGCGATACTCTAATACAACTCTAAGATAATCGAACTTTTCTCTAAAACACTAATTCGTAAACTCTAAAACTCTTTTTCGAAATCGTACATCTAATGCCAATCTAGGAGTCCTTTTATAGGCTCAAGGATATCCTAGTCGGTTTACAATTGATAACCTTGTACGACAAGTAATCTAAACATGGAATACAATACTTTCCATAAACAAATATAAGTTCTTTTGTTCTAGCAAGATTTTGACTTTATCTTGCAAGATTTTGACTCTGTCTTTAGCATTACTTTGACTATTTGACTTCTTCCGCTTCTTTGCAACTACAAGATTTCATATCTTCAAGACTTTGATATCTTCAGTACTTTCATATCCCAACAGTAGGGCAAGGAAAAAGAGTCCTTGTAGACCGAACCACTATAAACAACTTATCGTGGTTTGATTGTTTCTTTCCTTATTTACTCTTTATATATATTGCTTGCATATTGTTTATTATTCACTAACATATCTAAGATCAATATCAATTGATCTTTCAATAAGTTTCAAAATAAAGTTTTTAATCGGTAAACTATTCAACCCCCTTCTAGTTTTTCACATTATCTACTGATCTATTTGGTTGAGATGGTAGATGCAAATTAATAATGGTGAAATGGTAAAATGGTTAATCTATTTTTTTTACATATTGCTCTATTTTTTCATGCTTATTTAAATGCATTTTGTAATGATGAAATAGTGAATTGGTAATCCATCTTTTATACATATTGATATTAGATCAGTTATCATGTTATAAACTTATAATGGTGTATTTTTGAAATGGTGAAATGGTGACTCAAATGGTGAAATACATATTGTGATACGGATGTTATATTTTTTGTGCATGAAATACATATTATGATTGATTACATGTTTAACCCGATAACCCAATAAGCACAACGCGATAAACCCGACACCCAATAGACCCAACCCAATAACCCGAATCCTTATAGGGTCGGGTTGCGGGTTAGTTTTTATTTTTTGAAAACCCAATTCGATAAGGCTCAAATCCAACCCGATAACCCGAATGACACCCCTAGTTACAGTGCACGCAAAAGAAATAATAGCAGCGGAATAGCAGACCTACTACAACCTTGATTCACTTAGTCAAGGGATATAGCATAAATCAACCCAGATCCAGAGATCAACAAACCCTAATTTCATTAAATTAGGCAAACCACGCAGAATCACTTCCAATCAACAAAAGAACACCAGATCTATTGATTAAACTGACTTAATCAACCACAAAAACCTTTAGAGAATAAAAGCCCCAAATAATCACAAACCCTAATTTTTCAAAAATTAGGCGTTTTACAAAATCTTTAACCGGCCAATTAAAATAGATCTTTCAACTAACACAAGTTAATTGAAAGATATCAAAGTTTTTTAGAAAATCCTCATTTTCAAACCCTAATTTTCAAATCGATTTTAGAGCAAAATAAATAGCATTGCTCGCTACCATGTAAAGAAACACAGCTTTAATACTTAAAACAAACTTTTATTACCCGTAAATCAAGAGTACACAAAACCGAACTCAAAGTTTTTATAACAACACACAGATCTCAATCTGTAATCAAAGAGTAATAACAACTGAACAACAACAAGTGAATCACAAGAATGACCAAGATGATCAAAGCTTGACTAGGGTTTATAAAACTGGGAGAATGAATAATCGTCTAGAGAGAGAGATGGTTTTGATAATGAGAGACAGATTTGACTCTTTGCCTTATATACTCTTTCACCAATATAAGATTCATCTTGACACTTTTAGCCTTCCTTCTTTCAACCTCTTGTCTTTTCCAGCATAACTTCTCAAAGCTTAATAAACTCAAAATCAAACATGACACAATTAGACCCTGGACTATTTTCTAGGTTGAGAGTTAGTAATCTCAACAATCGACCATTCAAAAATGAAAATCGACATACTTGCGATGGTATTATGGACAAACCACAGGAACGAAAGGTGTAATTTACTCTTTGATTTTTTATCAGCAAAGATTTTTCATTGTGCGACTATATGACTCACATTTGAGTAAGAGATGTACTTTGCAACTAGGGTGTCATTTGTTTTTTAAGAGGTACATCTAAAGTTTTCATATGTATTGAAGAAGACCGTTTGTTTTTTGTGCTATTGAAGTATCTTTTATTTTTTTTATTTTTTCACTAGTGTTTTGTGATTTGAGAATATAAATCCTTTTATCAAATGATACTAAAATGTTGAGCGCGAACAAGCAATTTCTTAAAATACGGATTATCCAAGACAAGTTTTCGTCCGTTTTATATGTTGTATACTTTTTCATCCGTTTTATACGTTTTCATCCGTTTTATATGTTTTTGTACGTTTTTATACGTTTTCATCCAATTTTATACGTTTTCGTCCGTTTCTATACATTTTCATCCATTTTAATACGTTTTGTTCGTTTTTATGCGTTTTCATCCATTTTAATACGTTTTCTTCCGTTTTCATATGTTTTTGCCCGTTTTCATACGTTTTGTCCATTTCATGTGTTTCGCCTCGTTTTATATGTTTTGTCCGTTTTAATACGTGTTTCTTACGCTTTATCCGGTTTTGTCTTTTATACGTTTTCATCCTTTTCATAGGTTTCGTCCGCTTTTATCGTTTCATCCATTTTCTTACGTTTCGGATGTTTTATACGTTTCATTTGTTCTTATACGTTTTCATCTGTTTTTAATACGTTTTCTTATGCCTTCATACGTTTTATACGTTATTGTCCGTTGTTATAAGTTTCATACATTTTTATCCATTTTTATACATTTTGTCCATTTTTAATATGTTTTCTTACATTTTTGTACGTTTTTGTACATATAAAAAGGGATAAAAACGTATGAAAATGTACAAAGTATATTAAAACTCATAAAAACGTATAAATGTACTAAACATACAAAATGTACAAAGACGATAAGAACGTATTAAAATCGATAAATCGATAAAATGGACGAAAATGGATAAAAGGTATAATAACGTATGAAACATAAAAACGATAAAATGGACGAAAACGATAAAACGGATAAAAGATTGAACGATAAAATGTATAAAACTTATAAAACGAACGAAATGTATAAAATGAACGAAACGATAAAACGGATGAAAATGGATAAAAGCGATGAAACGGATAAAACATGTGAAAACGTATAACAACATACACAAACGTATAAAACAGATGAAAACGTATAAAAACGGACGAAAACGCATAAAAACGGACGAAAACATATAAAAACGGATGAAAACGTATAAAACGGATGAAAACATATGAAAATGTAAGAAAACGGGTAAAAATGTAAGAAAACAGACGCAAACGTATAAAAACGGACGAAAACATATAAAACGGACGAGAACAGATAAAAACCTATGAATACGTATGAAAATGGACGAAAACGTATAAAAACAGATATTTAGAAAGAGATGTAGGGTTTTTAAAAAGAATAGATGTCTGAAATTTAGAAGAGGAAAGAAATGAAATAAGTTCTTTGTCTCATAAAAAAATGGAAAGCTTTATGCTACCAAGAGAAAGTAAGTGAAAAAGGTGATTTTGTTTCTTAAAACAAACGACATCTAAGTTGGTTTACAAAAGAGAACTTTGCACAAAAATAGGTATGTTCTCTAATGTGAGCGCACACTCTCCTATGAAAACTTATGAGTGAGTTTGGTCAGAGCATAAGCTTCATACCACATATATTACTCGTGTAGGGCTTGTGAACCAGTCAACAATTAATGATGACTTGTTTTAAATGCTAGTCTCTATTAATTGTTGTATTCGTAATTTTAACATTTAAGATCGTAAGAGGATCTGCAATGCAAGTAATAGAGCATGATTTATTTCTTTACTTTATAAAAAATTAAAAAAAGACATAAAACATAATGTGCCACTACTTAAAGGGTGTGTGTAATTGCCTATTTTTTCCTACTTAACTACTTAAAAATAAGCAGAAGAAATCATATGTTGTCCAAAATGCTCATGCTTTATCTGCTTATTTAGAGGTTAAAAAGGCACATTTTGTGATAAGCAAACATGAAGCTACTTATTTCAAAGTGTTTATGTTTACCCAAAATTAGATTGTGTTTTACAAGTATAGAAGAGGAAGGGATCCAATCAGAAGAGTGATAATTATTTTTTGTCACAGATTTTAAATAAGAAAGAAAAATTTAAAAGAAGATGCATCTTCTTCTGTAGATGCATATGAAATGTACAGTTGTAGTTACTTCTTAAAATTCTCATTAAAGTCATTTAACTTAAATCTTTACTTCATTAATTGATTAAAATTTCACAACAAATTATTAATTTTCTCCAAATCAAATGGCAACAATAAACCCGCACACACCAAAAACACACTAACACATGTCTCACTACCAGCATCTTCAAAATCACCATATTTATCTCGTAGTCACCACCAACATTATCTTCAAATCGCCGCTACTAAATCCTAATTGTTCTAAGGATTCATAAGCAAGCTAGAGAACAATTGCTTATTATTAAATGAAAAGAAAAATAATGTGTTATGTTGTTATATGCCACTTTTTTGTAGGTGATAAGTTTTGTAGGATAATAAGTTTAAGAACAAGTATAGAGTAGTTAGGATGATTAAGTTTTTAATATTAAGTTCACTTTTGCCATTAAAGATTTACAAGCTTTTAGCTTCATTTCACTCCATATTTCCTTACTAAAGTAAGATATTTTTAGGAAGTTGGTAACACGTAACATAACTTTTAAGATATATCGAAATATGTAACGACTTTATTAATTATCAGTATCGCTAATATACTTAAAAAAATCAATTCGCTAATATGACCGGTTTAACCAGTTATTTTCAAGTGATTTGACTAAAATACCCTTGTTTTCTTCCTCTTTGAATTTGTTCTTCAGTCTACATTTATTTTTTGTTTCAAAAATCCAAAGATTCTCTCCATCAACCTCCACCTCCTTCCCTTTTAACTTGTTAAAAACATATACGAAACACCAATAAAAATTAAATAAGCCTTATATAACCTCTGTGGAAAACTAGAAGGGGGGGTTGAATAGTTTTGCCGATTTTAATTTAAGTTTCAAAACGTTAGATTCGATCTTATCTGAATTCGTATGGATGGATAGAAAGTATAAAGCAATAAGTAAAGTAAATAATGAAAGCAAGTACAAGAAAGGATGAGAGTAGTGACACATGTGATTTATAGTGGTTCGCTACAAGGAAACCTTCCTTGCCCTACTCCACCCCCGAGTTCCCACCGAGAGTACAAGCACTATGTCAACAAGCTCCTTCAACACGGTGGAGAAGCCTCACAACGTCGCTTACACTTTTCCAGTACAAAGCAAAATACCGAGTCCTTAGCACGGCGGACCAAACCAACACAACTATTACACAACAACAATGTGAAATATGAAATACAAGATCTTTCTACAGAAATCTTGTGGAGGAACAAATCGATCAAGGACCCCTTGCTTGGATGACTTGTAGTATCGTGATCTCGCCTTTGAGAAGGACCTATATGAGAATCACAACAAGAGAAGAAGAACTACTAGAATGATCAAGAGATCGAGGTTAGAAGAGTGAGATAATATATGAGAGAGTTTGTAAGAAGAGGGTGAGTAACAATGAAGAAATGGCTCACTATTTATAGGCAAGAAAGCTTCATCAGAGTTTCCCAACGGATCCCTCACTTGGGATCCGTCCAAAGTAATTTTAGGGATCCGCAAGTTGGGTTGTACCAGTCCGGATTTTGGGTTGCAAACCGGGTTATGGGTTATGGGTATGATCCATGGGTACCCAACAAGATACAATGTATCTAGACAATGGGTCATGGGTCTTGGTTCATGGGTCATGGATAATACCCAACATGATTTCATGCAATGGATCATGGGTTATGGACTAGCTCCATGGGTATGGGTCATGGGTCTTGGATATTACCCATCCTATTACATAAACTATTACAACAAATGAATTATTACAACATTTTATGTGAATGACCAAATGTATATACTTTACAAAATAACATGTATTCTTATAATTTTCCTTATGATAACTTTATATTTGTTATCAACAAAACACAAAGAGATCGCTAAATATGAATAAACGTTTTTATGGTTTATTTGTATTAACAATCTCCCCCTTTTTGTTGATGACAAAACATAATGTTATGATGAGTAAAACTTAAGATTAGATGTATGTTTTGAAAGCATATGTAAGTAAGTTTTACTTCTTCTCCCCCTTTTTGTCGATACAAAAAGCGAACCTAACGAAGAAATAAATTGTGGAATAAAAATAAGTATGATCCACAAAGCACAAGCTCCCCCTTGACGGTAGCTCCCCCTAGAATTGGGCGTCAAGTGAGAAAATATAATACCTACAAAAAAATATTAGTAGTAACATGTAATATAATCTTTTATAGGACGAGAAACAAGATGGAGAGCCAAGGTACGTAAACAAAGCCTTGTAATAAAACATTAAAGTGTAGTGGTATATAGGCCACATACAAAATGTAAAACTAAGAACAAGGTTTTAATGGCTCAAAAGATAAAAAAATTAGAGAAAATAGTAATATCATTCTTTCATGCTTGCATATGGTTAATTATGGAAGTTTTGGTGAGTGATAATGTTGATGCGATCAAGGATGTGGTTGAGTATGAATCGCATCTCGTCCCTTATTTCCATTATGAGATCCCTAGTGGATTGACAATGTATCGTAAGAGATGGTGATGGAGGTGTTGATGAATGGTTTCGGGTAAGTTTGATATGTGGAGGCGGAAGATGTGGTGGAAATGTTGGTAAATATGTATCAAAGTCCATGATATTGGTGAGTGGTGGTGGAAAAGAACCTAGATGTTCTTGTAAAATAATGGGAGGTAGAGGTGGTGATGTTGCAAGCTCTTTGTAAAGTGTGTTTGGAGATGTTGGTGGTGTTAAAAGACTAGTTATTTTGGGTTTAAGTTGGAAGCTAGTTGGGTAGTTTTAATGGTTGAAGTGGAGTGGGTGGTGGAGTGGACACATGTAGTGGTATTGTTTTGGTGTCTTTAGGAGTTCTCGCTAGAGTGATTTGAGTGTTAAGTGGAGACTCGGTAGGTGAATGTGGTGATGAGCTTGTGGGAGATGATGAAGGTGCTACAATGTAGTCATTTGGTAGAGAGTTAGTAGTTGGTGACGGGCTTTTTGACAAAGGTTTAGCTAAACAACAAGGCCGAATGCTAATCCGTGCGGTTCTCCTAGATTTAGTTGGTGGTGGCACTACGGAAGGTGGTAGGATGAAGTTTTGGTTTTCTTGAAAAAGGTTGTTTTCACTAGATAGTTTATCAATGTTTGAGGATCTTTTGGATGACATGAGGATGATTGTTTGTGAGGTTGAGAGTGATGGATATGCAAGCATTTTGGAACCTTATTTATAGAGCAAATAATGCATTGCAATGAATGCTAAAACAAAATGTGGACTAAACTCTAATGATTACATATGTTTTCAAGACATGTGATCATGAGGAACAAAAGCAATAAGTAACATATTCATTATTAAAAAAGCTAACATGTTGAAAATATGAAAGTTTTTAGCCAAAGTGAGAAAAATAGGAGAAAATTTTAGCTTCTATGGCACGGTTCCCACGGATCGACCCTTTAGGGATCCGTGACAGTAAAAAGCTAGGACCGTGGAATTGGTGTTCTTAGGTCGCTCAAAATTTTCCTTTTGAAACAAGAGTGCCTAATGTGTGCCTATATGCAAACCATTAGGAGTTGCGTTATCTCGACTCCTAAAGAAAGGAAAAATAAACAAAGAAGTGAAAATCATATATATGTAATTATGTGAGATAACCCAGTGCTCCTTAATTCATTTTTGCTTAAATGAATGTACCCAAAACACATATTAGTTATGTATTCCTTTAGCATACAAAAGACATGAGATGCAATGAAAAAGTTTTTACTTTGTATTAAAATGAAAGAAAAGTTTGTCCTAAACGTGAGAGTGACTTTAGAAAATGATACGAGGAGAAGTATCATTTTAGAAAGATTTCAAAATTTTCTTGTATAGAAAGAAAATTTATCTTGAGTTTTGAAAATCCCATATTGTTTGTGAGTTGTGTGTGAAATAGAGATCCTAGACTCAATAAAGAAGGTAAGGCAAACTTCTATGTACCTTGTAGAAATAAATTTGATGACGATTGTTCCATAAGACCAAGACCAATACGAAGCAAGTTTAATTGTTCCCGCTTCAACGGTTTGGTGAGGACATCGGCTATGTTGTCTTCGGATGATACTTTCTCAATAGAAATGTTTCCTTTTGAACATTGTCGCTTAAGAAGTGATGGCGGATCTCTATATGCTTGGTACGAGAGTGCAACACCGGATTTTGTTTAAGTCAATAGCACATTTGTTGTCGCATAAAATGGCTATGTCACTAAGATGGATGTCGTAGTCAACTAACGCTTGTTTCATCCATAGTTCTTGTTGGCATGCTTTGCCCGCGAGACATATTCGCTTCGGTTGTTGATATGGCCAATGTCAGTTGCTTTTTGAAAACCAAGATGTTAAACGACACCCCATAAAAGTACATACACCACTTGTACTTTTCGATAAACATAATCACCGCATGGTCGAATCCGGATATACAATAGTTTCTACTCCTCGTCCCTTGGGATACCATATAATCCCAATTGAGTAGTACCCTTAATGTATCTAAATATTCTTTTGACGACTTATAGGTGTGAAGTTTTGGGTCTTCTTGAAACCTAGCACATAGACATACACTAAACATGATATCCGCGGACTACCCGTAGGTAGAGAAGACTACCAATCATGCCACGGTATTTGGTGTTATCAACGGATTCACCGCCTTCATCTTTGGTAAGTTTAGTATCGGATGACATTGGTCTTCTTATAGGTTTTGACTCTTCTAAACCAAATTTCTTTAGCATTTCTTTTATGTATTTGATTGATTAAAGAAGATACCATCTTCTAGTTGTTTGATTTGTAGACCAAGAAAGAAACTTAATTCTCCCATCATACTTATTTCAAACTCATCATGCATGATTTTGAGAAATCATCACACATGTCTTGACAAGTCGATCCGAATATAATATCGCCCACGATATTTGAACAATAATTATATGTGATTCCTTTTTCTTTGTGAAAAGTGTATTATCAACTAACCCCATGGTATAGTCGTTTTTGATTAAAAATGATTTGAGTTTATCATACCAAGCCTTTGGGGCTTGTTTAAGACAGTAGAGAGATTTCTTTAGTTTGTACACATGGTTAGGTTTTTCGAAATCGATAAAGCCCGGAGGTTGAGCTACATAGACTTATTCATTAATAAAGCCATTTAGAAAAGCACTTTTAACATCCATTTGAAAAGCTTAAGATCGTGAGCACAAGCATAAGCAAGAAGTATTCTTATAGACTCTAATCTAGCTACGGAGCATAGGTCTCATCAAAGTCTATGCCTTCTTGTTGGTTATACCCTTGAGCAACAAGTCTAGCTTTATTTCTAGACACGACAATCGCTTGCATCTAACTTATTTTTATATACCCATTTCGCTCCAATTATGGTTTGGTTTTTAGGTGGAGGCCAAGTGTCCAAACATTGTTAGAAACAAATTGATTTAACTCTTCTTGCATAGCCATTACCCAACTTTCATCTTTTATGGCTTCATGCGTATTTTGGGTTCTATGGTTGAGACAAAACAAAATAAACTACTTTGGTTTTGGACTTGAGATCTTAAGGTTCTTTCATTAAATTTTCCTATGACCTTTTCTACGAGATGATCTTTAGACTCTTTAATATTGATGATTTCATTGTTTAATGGTTTATATTCTTTATTTATATTTTCCTTGATTTCTATGGCTTCACTTTTGATTAACTCGTCATCAACAAGAGGTAGGGTAGCTTTAGGTGGACTTTCATCAAATTTTACGCTTAAGGATTCTTCAACCTTCATGGTTTCTTTATTTAGTATAACGATGTTTTACTATTAGGAGAGTATCCTAAGAAGATACCTTCTGGTTGATTTATGATCATATTTAGTTAGGTAACCTTTAGTGTTAAGTAAGAAACATTTGCTACCAAATACTCTAAAGTGTTCTAACGTAGGCTTTTTGCCTCGTAGTAACTCGTATGGAGTTTTACCTAAGAATGGTCTAATTAGGACATGATGAAGTATATAGGTTGATGTGGCGTTGCACCAAATTTTTGAGGAATAGATTGCTCATTAATCATGGTGTGACTCATTTCTTGTAGGGTTCTACTTTTCATTTCAACTACCCCATTTGATTGTGGAGTATGAGGAGCCGAGAAATTGTGAGTAATACCATTAGCATCACAAAATCTCCAAATTGCACTTCATTATCAAATTCCTACCATGATCCGCTCTAATTGGCACGATAAGACTTCCTAGTTGTCTTTGGATTTTCTTACTTAATATTTCAAAGTAATCGAACGCTTCAGCTTTTATTATTTAGAAATTTATTCCATGTGTACCTAGAGTAATCATCCACTATAACCAAAGTATAGAAGTTACCTCCATAACTTTGAATAGCAGATGGACCGAATAAATTCATATATAGTAGTTCTAGACACTTAGTAGTAGAAACCATATTTTTAGCTTTATGACTAGCATGGACTTGCTTTCCTATGTTACAAGCATCACAAAAATGATGTTCGTATTTTAATTTGAGTAGATCTCTTACTAGTTGTTTAGATGATAGCGATTGAAGAAGTCGCATATTGGCGTGACCCAATCTTTGATGTCATAAGGTCGAAGTATCATCCATAGAAGTAAGACAAAGTTTGTCTTTTGGTTCATTACCGATTTTAATGACATAGACTCCATGTTTTCTAATGCCTCTTCCTATATTAATACCGTTTTTCAATATTTTACTACCGGTTTGACTAAAAAGTACGTTACACTTTTTATCACATATTTGTCCTATACTTAGTAGATTGAAGTTTAAGTTTTCTACGTGACATACATCGTTAATGGTTAAGGATTTGTGAGAGATTGTACCTTTATCGATGATTTTTCTCTTGCTATTTCCAAACACCATGTTTCCTCCATTGAAGGATTCGTATATGGAAAACAAGTCTTTGTTACCGGTCATATGCCTCGTGCACTCGCTATCCTTGATCCATTCATCCGGATCTAAGTCGACCTTTAGGCACACCTAAGAAAATAATTAGCTCAAAAGTTTGGTCCCCATTTGTTCATGGGTCATGAATAATACTCAACATGATTTCATGCATGATGTCATGCAATGGATCATGGGTTATGGATTAGCTCCATGGGTATGGGTCATGGGTCTTGTATATTACCCATCCTATTACATAAACTATTACAACAAATGAATTATTACAACATTTTATGTGAATGACCAAATGTATATACTTTACAAAAATAATATGTATTCTTATAATTTTACTTATGATAACTTTATATTTGTTATCAACAAAACACAAAGAGATCGCTAAATATGAATAAACGTTTTTACGGTTTATTTGTATTAACAACCTCAAATCAAGATCAATGTTTCCTTGCTTCATCATTGTTGTTTGAGTTTTGTTGCAGGATAGAAACAATGCAATTATTAATGGTTTAATAATCATGGATCTTTTGTTTGACCCTACACAAAAACTTAAACCATATAGCCAACACAAAAGTCAAACATAATAGGATCAACTGTTAGAAAAGAATTAAACTGATCAAGTGGTACTATGGTAGAGCTAAAGCTTGAGTAGTCATAATCTTATTGTCTACAAATTTGATTGATATTGTATCTTTGTCGATATTATGTATGATGTGAATTTTGTTTGAAAAGAAATAAACTGAGTAAGTGGTATTGTGGTAGAGACAATAATCTCTGCTTCGATATGATCGTCTACACTCTACAACTTGTTTACCCATATTTGAATTCAAAAATATGTGAAATACAAATACCCAGATCGAGTTAGTTTTTTCTATTATTGTCACCAACCCACATAATCGACAAAAAATAATCAAACTCCTTTTTAATGATGTTTTGTATTTAAAGTGGAGATTCACTACAAGAAATTGGTGTGCTCACTTACGGTTTTGCATTAGGTTATTGTCTGAATAAGTTTGATCATGTAAAACTGAAATCAACAGAGTTGTTGTGTTCTGGGTTTGAGTTAGTGATAAATCAAGAAACCCAACTCTATTACTAGGTTTAAAGTATAAATTTTATTTGATTTGGTGGTGGTTTGAAGGGTGTAAAGAAACCGAGTGGCAGATGGCCGAAATCTGGGAGTTTAATTTTTGAAACCTGAAGATAAATGTAAAGTAAAAACATATTTAAAGCGGAAAGAAGACAAGGGTATTTTAGTCATTTTTCTTGAAAATTTAAGCGATATTATTCACATTTTACAAGTATTTTAGAGATAATAGTAATTAATAACATATGTTACGTATTTCGGTATATATCAAAAAGTTTCTTAATTGTTTTCAGCTTTCACCTTAATTTTAATGACCTTGTGAGGCCATCCATCAAGTATTTGGTTCGACACTTTAAACCCTAATGAACATATGATTGCAAATAATGTTTGTAAGGAAGATGATGGCTTTCGAATAAAAACACCACGACCTCAACTCTAAACAGCTTTGATATGATCAAGTCAATTAACATAGGGTGTTCCTTGTAAATCTATGTGCATGTCTTTTTTACTTAGTATTTCAAACAAGATTTGTTGACATATACATTAACGGCTAAAATATCTTTATGTCTCCAACATGTAACGATAGTCCATGGCTCTGATTATTTATTAATACCAACCTGAAGGTTGATTAGTTATTAATACACCTGAATAACAAGACAATCTCATATCTTTGTTAACACTCTATCACTACAATGTTCCCTTACTCATACTTATACCCTTTCCCATATCCTTATATGCATCCGTACATGGATCCACACATAAGTTCAATCCTTCGTCATCCATGGTGCCATATCTCATAATAACAACCGACTTTGATATAACATCAACTTCCATCAAATTCGATCTAAATTTGTTACATGTTTATCTTTTTATCTACAAAACCATTTTTAAACCTTAGAAAAAGCATGGTTTCTTTCTTTTATTTATAAAAATGTCACAAACGTTCTGCGTCAAACACACCAATAACATATAAGAAACACAACACTTTGACTTGAACAAAACTAAACTAAAGCCAAACCAAACACAAAGGTTCCAAAAGCAAAAAAACCCAAAACCCATCACCCCTAATAAAAAACCAAACACAAAATGAACACTCCCATCGGCTACATTTTCCGGTAACCACCGATCCCGGATTTCAAATTCACACCAAAAATATATTAAAAAAATCAATCTTAACCAAAACCCATTTCATATTAATAAAAATTATAAAGTGGGTATCTTTAATTTTGCAATTTATAGGGTTTGATCATATTTTTTATAAAAAATAAAATAAAATGGGGCGTTCAAGAGCTGTGAATCACTCTGCTGAAGAGGATTCTAATCAAAGGTATAATCTTTATTGTTAATTTGGTTGAATTTTGGTGCATTTTGTGTAATTGGGTGTGTTTGGATTGTTGGTTTGTTGTGATTGTGGAATTGGAGTTGTGAGAAGTGTTTTCGCGCGATAAAGTTTCGATTTTGATTTGTTTGGGAGAAAATAAGCACTTGGGATTGCTTTTTTTTAAAAGATGTGATAATATTTGAAAATGATAAGAATGGGGTGTTTTTCTTAGCTTATTTGATGGGCTTATGAGCTTTTTAAAAATTTGATAAGCTTGTAAGGTTAGTTTGATGGCTTTTGAGTTTGTCTAGCTGAGCTTATTAACGTATCGAATTTTTGATAAGCTCATACGCCCATCAAATAAGCTAAGAAAAAGACCCTGAAAGTTGATGCGTCAATAAAGTTTTGATTTTGATGCTGTTTTGATGAATGATTAGTGTTGTGTGTATAATTTGTAAAGGCTAAATTTTATTAATGAAGTTGTTGATTGGTCTGAAGATACGTGTGTATTCGTGCAACTGTTTGTGTTAACAGTTGAGAAATAATTTGTGGGTTCGTTTTACGAGTTGTTTAGATGTATAGTTAGAAATGATCAAACGATCATTATTTTGTGTCGGACTCACATATGCTTGATAGTTGCGCAAACTGGAGCAAGTGTATCGACTATCAAGTTTACATCTTTGTTTAGTCATTTATGTTTATATGGTAGTTAAAGAGTGTATGGGGGAGACTGTCTCAATGAGCGAGAAGCTCATATGGAAAACATGAGCTAGTTCCGTTTGATCAAATTTAAACTTGTTTAATGCACTATCAGTGATAAATTGGAAGGCTATTGAAATGATGTTCTACATCGCGAAGATAAATCCCTGTCGTAGTTTTGGACGTGATAAGAAAGATGTTATAGTGAGTTAAGAAGCAATATTTATAAGATGGCTCTGATTGTGTAATGGAGTTTCTAATAAGTACTCACTCTCAAGTAGTTGTAATCTGGTTTATGACACAGTTTGTATGTTATTAGAATTATACAATGTAGAACGGGTAAGTAAATACACCATGAGGAATCTCTATATGTTTGTTTGTGTTTGTACATAGAGAGATGTTTACTTAAATGTTTTAACCTTTTGAATTTATGAACCGAGGGCGCGCGGGCAACTTGGTCTGCGTCCTGCTGCCAGGTCAGCAGGTGGATGTCAAGGGCGGGCGCCTTTGGAGCGAAAATTTTGAATTTTGGGCTCGGCCCATATAGGGTTTAACCTAGTCTTTTTAGTATAGATACGACTCCTATGTGATTGTAAACCCTATGTCGAGATATATAAGGCATCTCTCTTGTGCGCCGGTGGCTTCTTTTGACAACCCTGATCGATTGAAACACTTATATCATGTTTGTTCTTTTGTTTTTTTTGCATGTTTTACTTTTGCATTGTGATTGTGATTGTTTGTTTTGTCGCTTCATATCTATATGTGGTTACTTTTTTGGTTTGATTTTGTAACCGTTATGTATGTAATAACTTGATTTGCTATCACAAGTTTAATCCAACCTATTTGTATATCTATTATCTTTGCATATTCTCTCTGGTAGTTATTAACAAATCTAAATTTAATAGCACATGTCCATGTAATGAGAAAATTTAAAGGAGTTTGATGGGTGTTAGATAGTGTATAATATTGCTCTATAAGATATCTCAAAGATGATATCTTGTAAGTTAACAAAATGTTGTAATCTAGTGTTTGTGATTTAAAAATCGATTAAATGAAAAGTGTCAAAATGTCAGATACAAATGGATTAAATACTAGTTGACAGTTTTAATTTATGTAGAGAAAAACAAATATTAGGGTGAAAAAAATGTGAAGCGCGTGACAACGTCATCAGTTTTGTATGTAAATTTATTTTGTCGTTGCATGCTTTAATGCTTACTTTTCATTTGTCATTACAATTTTGCTATTGAGTTGGCCTATAAGTTCTGGCTCACTATACGCACTAACTAAAAGATAAAAATATACATACCGATTAAGTAGACTCTCCAGGATGGTTAGGAGTATATTTATTATGGGGATGACAGGAAGGTTAGATCAGCTGTTTGGTTCATTATCACTTATCATTTTTTATATAGATTTCGTTAAAATGAATGTAGCAATCTTGTGTTGATCGATTTTTTTTTGCAAAATAAGCGCATTCTATGGCTACTTCCGTTTTGTTATCTGTTTTACTATCCTTGTTTCTTCTTATATTCGTTAATGGTTTCTGATTGAATTTTTCTAACCATCTGGTTAATTTTTTTGTGATATTCAGCCGATCGAAGCGAAAGCGAACTGCCTCAAATTTGGAGAATCTGGAGGCTGCAACTTCAGGTATTTGGTTACAAGTGTATTTAGATAGTTTTATATGATTATTTTACGTGATTTTGAATAATTAGCATTTTTGTCTATGTAGTAAATCAAAACGATAATGGCAGTTATAGAACATTGGAGTATTAACAACTTGTTACCATTTTTTACTTGGTTAAAATTATTTATTTTTTACTGCATTTATGCTCTTTTTAGCAATCTGATCGTTTTTTGAAATATGATAGGCCAAGTGATGAGTGAAGGGAAAAAGGCTTTGTACCATTGTAACTACTGTAACAAGGACATTTCAGGAAAGATCCGCATCAAGTGTGCTTGCTGTTCTGACTTCGATCTTTGTGTAGAGTGTTTCTCTGTTGGAGCTGAGGTTTATCCTCATAAAAGCAACCATCCATACAGGGTTATGGTTAGTAACATCTTTACTTTTCGTTATGACTTGATACATAACCTTTCTAATTTTAGATCATTGACTCGAATGGTGTCAGCCAAGTGTTACATCTTACAGGCAATATAAGCAGTATATACTCCTTAGTAATATCAACACGAAACAGAAATTTCTTTCATCTAGTAATATTAAATTTTGTGAGCTTGCCATGTTTGCAATGTCTACTAAATTAAACCATTGTTGCCAAATTCACTTTCTTACCATATTTTTTGAGACTTTTGTTGTGCCGTTTTAAAAAGCCTTCTTTGGCAAAAGGCTATGACACATACCTTAAAGCTTCTTTTTTTTTAACAGGATAATCTGTCATTTCCGCTCTTCTGTGCTGATTGGAATGCAGATGAAGAGATATTGCTACTCGAGGTACTTTCTTCTATAGCCACCTTAAACTTTTTTGCATGACTATGTAAATTACATTTTAGAAGTTACTGCTGGTTCGGAGGTATCCTAGTTAGACAAAATATATCATGTTAAGTTTCTTTGTAATTGGTTAATGTAACAACAAAATACATGCTTGTATTTTCCTGTATATTACTATTACTAGAATAATGTTATCTTTTGGTCCTAAATGAAAACCATATTTCTACAGGGCATAGAAATGTATGGGTTGGCAAACTGGAACGAGGTTGCTGAACATGTTGGAACCAAAAGCAAAGCTCATTGTATTGAGCATTATAATACCATATACATGAATTCAATTTGCTTTCCTCTTCCGGTATAGAAACTGTTTCATTGTTTTTTCTCATATACTATACTTTTTCGTGGCACATTAGCGGAATTTGATGTTTTGTTTCATGTTTTTCCAGGACATGTCTCATGTTATGGGGAAGAATAGGGAGGAACTCCTTGCGATGGCCAGAGGGCATGGGGAAGCCACGAAAGGTATATGTGGTGTTCAATGGATATATATTTATTCTACATCCTGCTCTCTTTATATCTTATAAGTATGGCCAAGTGACATTCAAATCATGTCTTATGCCTAACTGTCTTCCAAAAAATTTATAATTTAAAGAGGGGTGTTTGGGGCTGGTTATATTGTCTGCTTATGCTTCTTAAAATAAGCACTTGCAAGCTGCTTAAACACAAGTACTTTAGAAATAGTGTTTGCATTTGCTTATTTTGTAAAAAAAGGCTATATACTTGAAAAAACCAATAATTTGTTGAAAAATTTAATAAAACCATTTAAAAGGTTTTAGATTTTATATGATGGTAAAAGAATAACTTTAATATTTATCTCAAATAAGCCTTTTAAATTAAACAACTTTCTACTTTTTTTTTTTTTTTTTTTTTTAATATCAGAATCTGCTTATTTTATCTCAAAATAAGCAAATAAGCAGAAACAGAAGCAGAAGCAGTTTGGATGACTCAAAACTGCTTCTTATTAGTAATAAGCAGAAAAGCAAAAAAAATTAGCAATCGCAAACACCCCCTTACTATCACTTCTATTGGCTTAAAGGGGGCAACAAGCTTTTATCTATTTATATGTAAATGAGTAACTCATTTGGTACTCAAAAAAAGTCAACTGTGGACTCTCTTTTTGGAAATGAAGTGATCAGAATTTGACATATTGTTCGTGTTGTGTGTGTATGCTCTATGTGTTAATGTTGTCTAAGTTGAATAAATTTCGGAATTGCATCAGGGCCCCCAACCGGAGGGGAACTTTCCGTGAAAGAGGAGTCTCCATTTTCTGCAAGAATCAAGTATACCATATTTTTCAAACTTGTATATCTAACTCTACATCTCATGCAAATTCCATTATTCAACCTTCTATAATTATTTTTTATTACTTTATCAGGGTTGAAGATTTGAGAAAAGAAGGTTCAGCAGGTCGGTTATCACCTGCCTTAGCTTCAGGTAAGTGCAAATTCTCCTTACATTTATACCTCTATCATACACGTTACACACACGCGTACACAAAGGTTCAACTATGTAATAATGTTTTAACATAGATGTAGGCTCGGTTGGAGGTTCTAGCACCATTAATGCAACATCCGGGGCAGGAAAAAGACCAGCAAGTGGTGTCCAAAGTGACAAAGGTGGCGATGGAGTTAAACTAGAAGGTAGGTCAGAAATTGCTTATATATCCTTTATCTTTATAATTTTGTGCTAATGATGTATGTTATTCCTAGATTCTCATGCAGACAGGAGCTTTGGAGAAAAAAGCTAAGGACATCAGTAGAAGAAGGGCCTTCAATTACGGAGATAAGTGGGTACAACTTCAAGAGGCAAGAATTTGAGGTTGAGTATGACAATGATGCTGAGCAGTTACTGGCTGACATGGAATTCAAAGATACTGATACTGATGCCGAACGTGAACTTAAACTGCGTGTCTTGCGTATATACTCTAAAAGGTCAATTAAAGACGTTTTGATTTCTCTCTGCTTTAGTTTGTATATATGCATAGCTGTATCATGCGTTAACATAAACATTCAGTGATAATATCTGAAGTTTTTTGGTTGTTTTTGGCAGGCTGGACGAGAGGAAACGCAGAAAAGACTTCATCCTAGAAAGGAACTTACTTTATGCTGACCCTTTTGAGCAGGGTCTTTCTCCAGAAGAGAAAGAAATATGTCGCCGCTTATAGGGTGTTCATGCGTTTCCATACAAAAGAGGAACATGCTGAATTGCTCAAGACTGTCATTGAAGAACACAGGATTAGACGAAGAATAGAGGATCTCCAGGTTTGAGCATATAAGATATAATCACCTCATGTGAATTGTTTCTTACATAAATTTCAAATTTTACTCGCATTTACTTTCTTAGTACTAATATTAGCATTACATGTTCAGGAAGCTCGAGCTGCTGGTTGTCGGACATCTGCTGATGCTGAAAAATACATTGAACAGAAGAGAGAGAGAAGCTGAAGAAAATGCTCGAGGGTGAAAGATAATGTGCAGCCTGGTCCTAGTGGTAAATTCTTGCAAAGAGCAAATCATCTCAAAGGAGATCTTGATGGCAGCAAAGACTCTTCTTCACGCCTGGAGGGTTAGCTATCAACAATTTGGATGAGTGGGATGTCAATGGGCATTTGGGTGCTGATTTACTCGGAAGCTGTAAGACCTCTGATCTTCACATCAAGCCATCTGTATGTATTATTTTTTAATATTATTTAATTTTTTAAAAAACATTTGTGTAGGAGAAACGGTTGTGCACAGAGATCAAGGTGCTTCCTGCACATTATCTGAGTATGTTAGAGAAACTGTCCATAGAGGTTTTGAACGGCCACATAGCTCAAAAGTCTGATGCACATCGCCTATTTAATGTTGATCCGAACAAGGTGGATAGAGTTTATGACATGCTTCTAAAGAAGGGAATCGGACAAGCGTGAACCAGTGGATAGATTGTATGACATGCTTCTAAAGAAGGGAATAGCACAAGCTTGAACATTTGGAGTTCCGGGCTGGACCCAGCTTGTTGCTATTTATAAGTATGGACGAGCTGTTATGCAATCTATCAGTCGACTGTTTCTTGCAGTGCAAAAACCTAAGTTTTTTTGTTTTTAGTTATATCTTGTGTCCCTTATACAAAGCACAGTTGTGGGCTCAATGTGTTGGATAATGGAAGGGAATCGGACAAGCGTGAACCAGTGGATAGATTGTATGACATGCTTCTAAAGAAGGGAATAGCACAAGCTTGAACATTTAGAGTTCCGGGCTGGACCCAGCTTGTTGCTATTTATAAGTATGGACGAGCTGTTATGCAATCTATCAGTCGACTGTTTCATGCAGTGCAAAAACCTAACTTTTTTTGTTTTTAGTTATATCTTGTGTCCCTTATACAAAGCACAGTTGTGGGCTCAATGTGTTGGATAATGGAAAATTTTACCGACTTTAATACAGAGGATATTTAGTTACTTTTAATGACTCAAAGGTTACACCATTTCTGAACTTAGCCATTGACTGAATCAGTGGCTAGATAAAGGTCCCAATGCGATGCGGACGTTGCTAATCATATAAGACTGAACTGAATGGTCTTGTTTGCCTGACTTTATATGCAGTTATAAGCCTTTTGAGAAATATGCATACTTTTTGTATGATTTAAAGCTCTTTGAAGAAAGAACAAGTTTTAGTTTCTTTTCTTCGATGGCTTGTAGAGCACTGTGATTACATATTTAGAGCGTATAAGTGCTAGAGTGGGTTTGCTCTTGCTCCTTTTAAGTACACATATAGTTCAAACTGATTACTGATATACAGGTTGGTCTAGAGTTGTCTCTTGGAGTTGTATAGGAAATTCAGGCAGCTTATCATGGAGATTGTCTAGTATCAAGAGCGTGTTGTTTTAGTTTGATATAGGGCAAGAACTGAAGGCAGTTTGGGAGTCCTGATTATTGTTAGGCAATTCAAGAATCACACGTCTAGGTATGTCTATAAGTTAAAACACTCTTAGAATCATTAGTGGGTGCTCTACATTTTGGTTTGGGCTTTACGGCATTGGCGGGACAATATTGTTCACGCAAGCTTGGACAAGGTGCATCACTTAAAGATCGATGACCAGCCATGGCTGTAGGAAAGAACAAAAAGCGCCTTTACCTAATCAAACGACAAGATGAACAAGTCAATCGGTCAATGGGTCGGGTTTAATTATGTCTTATCGGTACCTTATAACACAAGTAACAACCACAAATTTTGCATGCAAAATCGTGTTGTTTATAATGCCTATTTAATGATTATAACAAAGAGGAGTACCTCTAAGTTGCGCCGGGTTTTTAGTTAAAAGAGAAGGCTATAACACAAATAAATAAATTATGTCACTCATAAGCCGTTACTAAAATTTTAACGAAAAAAAGTGACAAACCCATATAAAGTTATGTTAATTCAAATAGTTCATATAAAAGTTAAAATAGTTAGAAGTTTGATTTGATATTATGCCTTTTTAAATGTTAGATGCTTGAAGTTTAAAAACTTCGAATATGGCATTCCAAATATTAAAAGAATGAAAATAAGAAGTAAAAGTAAGAAAATAAAATACTTTGGGCCATTTAAAATTTAAGAACAGATAAAAAATGTTATGTCCATAGAAAAACGATTTGCTTTTACAAAGATTTTTGTCATTTTGTCTTTCTGACTTTAACCCTATTATCTTCATCATCGTCATCTTCTCCGACACTAATGTTCGATCACAAAGTCTCCTTCTTTTCATTTTTATTCTTCTTCATTTATCAATTAGTTACAGGTGCTCACGCAATTTCGCATGGTCCTATAAAAAATTACATCGCCTCGAGGCGGACCTAGGTATGTTTAGGTGGTCCGGAACCACCTTGGAAGGAAAAACCTTTAAAACGATGTAATTTTTTTATAGAACCCACCCCGAAAATTACGCGAGAACCACCTTAGAACTAATTTGATAAATGAAGAAGGAATAAAAAATGAAAAGGAGACTTATTGATCGAACATTAGTGTCGGAGAAGAAGATGACATTGATGAAGAAGATAATAGGTTAACGCTCAGAAACACAAACGACAAAAGTTTTGAAAAGCAAGTCGTTTTTCTCTGACATAACATTTTTATCTGCTTTTATTTTGAAGTTGCTTGTTCTTGGATCTAGTAAATTTTAAATGGCCCAAAGTCTTTTATTTTCTTACTTTTACTTTATTTTCATTCTTTAATATTTGAATGCCATATTCAAGTTTTAAGCTTCAAGCATCTAACATTTAAAAGGCATAATATCAAATCAAACTTAACTATTTTAACTTTTATATGAATTATTTGAATTAACATAACTTTACGTGGTTTGTCACTTTTTTCGTTAAAAATTTAGTAATACTACTACGAGTGACAATAATTTATTTATTTGTGTTATAGCCCTTTTGTTTGACTAAAACCCCGCGAACTTAAAGGTACTCTCTTGGTTATACGATTAAATAGGCATTATAAACAACACGATTTTGCATGCAAAATTTGTGGTTAAGTTACTTGTGTTATAGGGTACCCGATAAGACATAATTAAACCCGACCCATTGACCGATTGACTTGTTCATCTTGTCGTTTTGACTAGATAAATGAACCACCTTAGGTTTTCTTTTGAGTCCACCACTGTCGCTTCTAAAGGTTTTTTCCGTCCAAGGTGGTTTCCGGGCACCACCTAAACATGCATAGGTCCGCCTTTGCCGATGACCATTTGCCTTTGGTTCAAAGGCTATTTCTCCATTAGATAAAGAACAGATGCTCGAACAGAATTTGCAACTAGTTGAGTTGATTCTGAGCCTTTTACTATAATCTCTGTCGTTTCAAGAGATAAACAATCATCTTAGAAATTAGGGTACGAGACTACGAGTGTTAACCATTTCAAGAGCTTCATATATTAAGGTTTTTGTTTGAATTTAATCTAGCAGAACGTCGTTTATTCTAAAATCCTTATTCAAGATTAGAGGAAACTAAACCTTAGTCTAAAGTTTAAAACATTAAAACCACCCCCTTTGCGGAATTAGGGTACACAGCCATCTCGGATGGGTGTTGAAGCCAAAATGAATAATCCGAATGTGTTTTGTATGTGAAGATGTGAATACTGAGTAGTAATAGACAGTAATAACAATGACACTTCTTTAGTTATTGGCAAAAGTGGGGACCGAAGGGGTGTCAATTCGAGTTGGGTTCGGGTTGTTAGGTTGGCGGGTCGGAAAACCCTAACCTCAACATGACCCATTTAAATTATCTCGTCAGCTATGTAAACCCTAAACTGTTTACACATAACATGAACACCCATTTAACCCGTATATATACTTAAGTTGGCGGGTTAAATAGGTTACACAGGTTGAATAGGTTAAACGGGTTTCGGGTTGACCTAACTCGTTTTATATACAAAAGTTAGCACATTATACGAGTTAAACATGTTAAACGGTTTGCGGGTCGACCCGTTTAACCCGTATAATAAAATATAAATAATTTAATTTAAGAAAAAAATCTAGAACGGGTTGGCGGGTCGATCCGCTTAATTTATTCGCAACCCGAACCTGACCTGTTTAATAAACATGTTAGATGAGTCGACCCAAACCCGAAGCGAAATTTATTTAAATTCATCCCGAACCTGTTAATTTTCGTGTAGATTTCAGATCGAGTTTCATGTCAGGTCAGAAACTGTCACCCCTATTCCACATATAATCAATCTTCTTTTTGTAATATATTAGTCTTTTCCAAAAAACTATTTATCAAGAAATATGATATGATATAGTTGTAAGCTAGAAAGTTCCAAATCAAATGACTAGAAACCGATGCTTACATGATTTTTCAGCATTTCAATATCAGTGTATATATATGCTCACCATGTGTTCATATTCTCCATGATAGCTAACAAACCTTGCCATTTTATGGTACGAATAGAACTAGAATAAAGTGTTCAAAAGATGATCTTTGAGTATCCCATATATGATATTTGATAAAGTTTTGATGTCTTTTTGTGGACTTTTTTTTAATCAGCTTCAAGATTTTGTTCCAATTCTTTTGTTCACAAGGGGACAACCATCATCATGAGTTGAAATCTTAAATTATATGAGATGCTTTCTTATTGACGAAGCTAGACTACTCTTCGATAACATGTTGACTCGTACATAAAGAATGTCATTTATTCGTTGATCTATTCTAGATGTTAATCACCATATAGAAATTTCGATATAGATGTTAGTCTTTGATTTCAACCGAGTTGATTTCATGATTATATATTTCGAGATAGCTAATTGTCGCTCTAAAAAATAAATAATGAAAAAAAAGACAAAAACATTGTATACCGAGCAGGCATAAGTATTGCGTATCATAATAAAACAACGAAAAATAAAGGAACACAACATGTCAACATACTCGATACAAAATACAAAGTAAACGCGCACAAAAAAACAACACGAAATAAATAAATGTACTATCATCCAAGCAAAAAACTAATAAACAAAGCAAAAAGGTCATGATAAGCTGTGTGATAAGATTCGAACTTGCATGGTTAAGATGCAACCAAAGACTTAAGTTCTGTGACACTTACCACTCAACCACCATCACACCCAATACAATTAGTCCAAAAGATATTTAATATAAGAAAAAGTATTTCAGGAGAAAAGTAAAAAATGGCAATGCGACCTCTGTTTTGAGGTTTGTGTTATAGTGTGTGATTTTCTGCTATACAAGTCATTGTAATTTAATGCGTTAATAGTTCGATTAAATGCCTGAGCAAAAAACAAATATATTTGTAGACCGGAGTACTCAAGCCTGTAGAAGTACATATTACACTCCAACCATAGTGTTTTTCAGGCCATTTGTTTAAGTTTTAGTTGTTATCACTTGGTGCTCACTGTCACCCATCATGTTATTGTCACAGGTGGGGAACTTTTAAAAGAATATGCAATGCCGGAAGGCTCAGTTAAGACGAGGTTATGGATATATGTTGCAAGTGAAAAACAAACTTATTGATTCAGATATTGGTTTTATAAACTGTGAGCCGCCCCGTTGCGCTAAGAGTCAAAAAGTCGAGGCGCAAAGCGACAAGGCAAAAGTGCACGCCTCATAGTTAGCCGAATTCATGCCAAAAGTAATCAAGTTATATCTACGTTTGGATTCATATTCGTTATTCTCATAGCTAATTAGTTGTTTGCATTCTATAGCATGTCCTAAAATTGTCGAAGATTAGATTCCATCTCTCCCTCTCTGCCCTTTCCTTGCAACGGAAATGGAACAAGTGGACATGGCGGCACTGTAGGTTAGTGCCTTAGTGGTATAGTGGACTTTAAACATAAAAAAAAAGTTTGCTATTAGAAGTATCTTTGGATGAGCTGATACCCTCTGCAAACTAGTGAAATTTATTTTTAGTCGCTCTCTATCTGGTCACTTCAACCGCCTACTTGTTTGTTTCTTGCAGTTTTTATTATACTAGTTGGATACTCGCGCACAGTGCCGGCGAAAAAATATAATTACACTATAAATTTAGTGAATTAATTGCTTATCCAACTCTCTCACAATTTCCTACCCGCTTAGTGAATTCGTTACACAACACTCCGAATATATTTGTGTTCATTGTATGTGTTTGTTTGGGTTTCTCGTAACTTTCTTGTGCAATCATTATCCCCGCATATATAAAGACCCTCACAATTTCTTACCCGTTAAACACTCCCCCCAAAAATTATAATTTTGACGAATCAAGTTTGTATTGATATAAATAAAGGTTAGAATTATAGAAATTTGAATCAAAATAAACCTATTAAAAATTTAAAAACTAAAAACTCATCGAAGTATATCAAAATGGATGTCAGATTAAAGAAAGACAAAATTTTATAAAATATGAAATTAGATTATTAAAAAATAAATAAATAAAAAGATATTTCAATTGAAAATAAAACGATTTTTAATTGAAAAGTGATATATGCCACCCATAATTGGAGCCCTTATCTTAATTTTCACTAACCCACAACTTAAATGTTTTATATAATAAGATAGATATAGATTATCGATTTGATATTATATTGTGTCAAAGAATGCTATGGCATAGTTTGATAGTTTCTGTTGGTTGTAAATTAGCACATTAGAGCACCCGGTGCCCAACTCGTCGTTCCCTTCGTCGTCCACCTCAGCGCCTCGCCGAGGCTCGTTTTGACACCGGCGTAGCTCGCCGTCCGGCGTCGTGGGAAGCAACGTCGTCTGCACGGCGGAGAAGAAACCTGCAAAGGTGGGACCCAATAAATATTTGTAGCTTTTGTATGTGTGTTTCTAGTGTGTGTGGTTTTATTGAATAAAAAATTAAAGCCAGAGCTGGTGGCCTCAAACGAAGAGGCTGGCGTCATATGAGTGAGGAGGGGTTTGTTGTGGTTAGTTGTGAAAAACGGGACATTGATGCTACCGAGTTAAGACGACGACTAACCTCCCTTCGTTTTGACACCTAGTGCTTTTATGAGTGACTCTCTCTTTTAATGAGGGTGTTCTCATTTATCTTTCTTTTAGGAGGAATTTCATCCACGTCTTACAAATTTTCATAATTACGTCAATATCTTTGTAAGAATACAAATTACATCAATATCTTTTGAAATCCTTACAATACTCATGTATATCAAAAATAACAATTTAATCTATTTTGATATATTTTACAAAAATATCTAAATGATAAACAACATATTCAATTACTTTTTTACCCTTATATCCTAAACAATACTTCACCAGACTTTCACATGGGCATCTTCTTTTTCATGTTTTCACTTTTTCGTTCTTTTTCCTTGAATCCACCCTCTTCTGATGACTTAATCACATTGATTTGATATTACTTTCAATTGGGTTTTCTATTATATTTAGTCTCTAATGTTAGTGGTATTAAAATTTTGCCCTTTACATAATTCTTTGATCTTTTTTTTTTTATTGAAATCATGAAGTTATCTAATAATTAATTAAGTGAGGAAAGACTCAGATCAAATTCCGCATCGAATTAGTGGACCGATTTTTCTCGAGATAAATTAGTGGTACCCTGCATCGATCGAACGGATTCGATATCGCATCGCATCGCAGATCGAAAATCGGGTTTTCCTCGCTTTTGAGGAATTTCCGATTTGGTGACCGCACCGCAATCAATTAGTAGTCCCGATTTTGTTCACCTTATTTCAGAGTCCCTGCATCTGCATCAGAGCATCGTGAATCCAGACGGTTCCAGACAGCTCTGTTCGGGCCGGATTCGAGTCGAAATGCTCATCCCTAATTAAGTGCTTCCAATATATTAAAGAGGTTTTGGGTATTGCATTCATTGACATTTCTGCAAGGATTGAGTTTCATGTGGTTTCAATTATCTTGTCCCTTTTTATAAACAAAAAATGTTACTTTTTAAATTTATATTTCGTTGGCATGAAAAATACTTGGTAAGCAAACAAAAAATGAACGATGGATTCAGAAGGTGTAGGATATTGGATTTCACAATCACTCTAAACCATGATCAAAGTATGCGTTTAAGTATGTTAGAGATAAAGTTCTAGTGAGAGAGTGGAAGAGAGTTGGGAACTATAGTGAGAGAAAGGAAAATATTATTATGAGTCCAACCCTACTTGGGAGGTAGAGGGTATTTATAGTCTTACAATAAAACGCCACACAACGGGCTCGGATCGTGCATACATGGGTAAAGACCGTCTGTCCTCCACGGTGTTACTTAACTAAATACTACTGACTTAAAAGAACTACGACTACGAGCTTAACGATTACATATACTGAGGTGACCGACTCTTTAATACCGGAATTTCTAATTCCTAACAATCTCCCTAAAGGAGGTCACCTCAATCTTGTACTAAAATTACATTGAATACGCATGATATTACATTAAAAATTTTCTTGCATTCTTGATGTAGTACTTTGTTCAAGCTCGTAGTCATTGATTCTTCTCATTGCATGTTTGGTTAATCCAAGTGGAGGTCTTTAATGATCCACGTGATAATAAATTTGAGCCACCTTTGAGATCATCAAGAATCAAAAATCTCCGAGACATCCTTCGTGGTGTTGGTATCATGTGATGTTGTGACTTTAGGACCGACATGCTCATATTCGGATCATGATATCTTCTCTTCGTAGTAGCTGAAGCTTTCGCTGATTCATGATATTGGCGCAGCCAGAGCGTAAGCATGAAGTGAAAATATCGAGTCATTGATGCACTTATCATGATTTCTTTTGAGATGAATGTGTAGTGTGAGCATGCGGCTTATGGATTGACCGCATCATTCGATCACCGCGAACGTAGGATGTACCGCGATAAAACAGCTTAGTTAATAAAGAACACGAAAGTGTCTTCGATCACTTCGCTGAATAGAGGTACACGCCCACTTGCCTCGCTGATCAAGACATGTACCGCCTGTGATCGTATAATTCCAAGAATTTCCTTGACAGGTTTCGCAATGCTTCTAAATGTTCTCAAACCGAACGCCTCAAAGAAGACAACACGGAGGAGTGAACCAAATAATTTAAGTCCACCGATTGATGAAAAGAGATTTGAAAAGAACAATCGTGTATTGCTCAATAGAAATTGTTTTAGCAATACAATGAAGGTTTTAGTGAAAATCAATTATCAATCATAAAACACCTTTTGATCTCGAATATATGAACACGGTCAATGTGCTAAATAAAAGAGTTTTAAGCACAATGACCGGTTTTTCAAAGGTATCCGCTAATCCATAACTCGAACCGTGATTGATTCAAAAATTGAATCGCCCCATTGTTTCGCTCGCTTGTCACATGGTTGATCTATTTGATAGATCTCATGCCACCCACCGTGAGCTTGTATGATGTTGGCTCCGCAGGCTTTCCATCTTCATTGCGAGTATGGTTGCATATCACTCGGATGTTCCGCAATACCACAAGGATAATGCGTAGGACTCAAGATATAATCTCTTTCCACATTGAGTGAAACAGAGTCTTCATTGAAAGTGTCCTAATGAGATTTATTGATGATCTCGTGGTTCTAGACTCAATATGTGCATATTTGATCCCGTGGACGAGACTAGGGAGAGGTCTCCTTCTTCAATATCAACAATCTTTAAGAGAAAGTCGATAGATAATGTTGGTTCCCATGAGAATGAAACAAGTCCTTTAAGAGGAACTTGAGTGGTTTGAAAGTTGAAGTGCAAAGCCCATCGGGTCCATGACGCCTTGTCTTCAATACCGATGTTACCATCAAGAGTATATGAATTGAACCCGGTTTCGCTCTAAGGTTGAATATATGGAGGGCTATTTGTTTTCACCCTTTTCTCATTCAATTCTTTTAATTCTTCAACCCTTCTGCTTACCGAGACTTCATAGCTAGAACCTTGTTGGGTTTATTCCAACTAACTCGCCTCATCCGCACTCTTCCCATATCTCATTTTTCCTTTTATCATCATACCTAAGAACTCTACACTAACTAGTGGATAGTCCTCGGTAGATCCTCCGGCTCGCGGATCACGGAACACATACCTAACCTTATCATCCTTATATCACCGTACATAACGAAAGTAGGCCGATCTATTTGGTATTGTTCATCCGCCATTTGGAACCAATTGAAAACCATTTGAAAAATCAATCCAGACATCGGTGATATATTATCAAAACATTTTGTACCGTATTGTTTTTGATATTTTTAGAACAAGTGCTCCCCCTCAACATGTGCATCAAATGTTTGAAATCGTTTTGCACACGGAGGCAAGAGGAAGTATTAACTTCTTTGATTACCATTTTCTAAAAGATATCGACATCACTTCCTTAATCGAATCAAGTAGATAAAGCATTTTGGGAAGGATGAGGTTTTCATGATTTTGCCCCTCAATATGCGCTTCTAGGTTTGAAAAGAGTTTTGCACATACCAGAGGAACCCGCATATTGAGATAAGTGATTACGCTTCAAATCATAGGTTTAAGATAGATGCTCCCCTCAACATGTGCATGGAAAATTTGAAATCGCTTTGTCACATGTGGGAAGGATAGCATGTACATCCTTATAAAACCATTTACCGAATTATCGATTAAATCCAATTTAAATCACACATTCTCCCGATCACAATTATCAAATCATTTGAGATTTGTGATCTCTTATTGATTTAAATAGATTTTGAAAGCTTTTAAGGAGAATTGTGACTTGATTATGAAAGCGTTTAATCGATAAGGATCGGATTTAAGACTTTAAACCCATTGGTAAAACATGCATGAATATCTTTTGAAAACAATTTAATGCCAAATAACTTTTTAATTTAATTGAATCATTCTCCCTCAATCAATGACATAGGTTGTTGATTGAGAGATTGATATTTTGACAAATAAGTCCGATGAAATGACAATAAACCATTGGTTTCTCTTTCTCCCAATTTTTTTTTTTTTTTTTTTTTCTTTTGAAGAGTTCGAACAACATCTAAAGTCCCGTGTCATTCTTTGAGTGATAGCACAAAGACCGTAGATATTATCGAACCGAGAAAACATAACAAATTGACAATATTTTTGAAGATTTTTGAATTTTCGTATTTTTATGGATTTTGAAGGTTTTATATTTTTCTGCTTTGATTTTTGAGGGTTTTATAATTTTGTATTTTGTTTTTCTAATAGATATATACAAGAGATAGATGAAGATAGACCTTACTCCTCGCCTTCCTCCCGAAGACGTTTGAGTGTTTTCGTTGAAGGCTTTTCAAGCCTAGTCGTGGAAGTATGAACTCAAACGCTCTCTCGGAAGAGCTTTGGTGAAGATGTCTCGCTAACCGATATTCGCACCTCACAAAATAGAGTTCCACCACACCTTTTTCCACTTGTTCCCCGATGAAATGATGTCGAATGTCGATATGCTTTGCTCTTGAGTGTTGAACGTTGTTACATGAGAGAGCAATAGCACTTTATTGTCACAAGATGAGGAATTTTGTTGAATTCAAAGCCATAGTCGATAATCGAGATCTCATCCATAAGATTTGAGCACAACAAGATGACATGGCTATGTATTCACCTCTGAGAGAAATAGAAGTACTCATTTGCTTTTTGAAGACCACCACAAGCTTATCACCCAAAATCGAGCACCTCCGGATGTACTTCGACGAGTATCTTGACACCGCATGATCAAGATTTGCATAGGTCGTTAGTGACATGTCGGTGTCCTCGGTACCAAAGACCCATGTTGATGGTTCCTGAGATACCGAAGACCCGCTTAACCGCTTCAAGGTGCTTTTTAGTAGGCTTAGCTCGGTATCTAGCACACATGCAAGCAATGAACAAGATGTCCGTCTACTAGCAAGGAGGTACATCGTGATCCAATTATACTACGATATTTAGTTTGGTCAATCATGATCCCCGAGTGGTCCTCATCTAGTTTGGTTCGATCAATCATGGGAGTGTCAACAGGTCACTTGAATCAAATCCAAATTTCTTTAAGATCTTAGTTGCATATTTAGATTGATTTATGAAAATGCCTCCGGACTTTGTGAAATTTGTAATCCCAAGAAAATGACATTTGTCCCATCATTGACATTTGAAATTTTGAACTCATTTCATTTGAAAACGGTCACACTTTATTGGGGTCACCGAGGCAAAGATGATATCATCAACATAAATTTGAACATGAATTAAATGTTTGCTCGACTTCCTTGTGAACAATGTTGATCAACTGCCTTTGCTAAACCGTAGATAGAAGAAACTTTGACAATTGTATCATACCATGCCCTCGAGCTTGCTTTAAACCGTAAAGAGCCTTCTTCAAACGATAAACGTGAGTAGGATGCTCTTGATTTACAAATCCTTCAGTTGGTCGACGAGACGACTTCTTTAAGATCTCCGCTCGTAAATGCCGCTTCACATCCATATGATAGACTACCATGTTCTTACTAGCAAGATTAGCAAAAGATTCGATTGCCTCGATTCGAGCAACCTGAGCAAAATATTCTTCAAAGTCAATACCTCCTCTTGACGGTATCCTTTAGCAACTAATCGAGCCTTGTTCTTCAACACATCACCATGCTCATCAAGTTTCACTTTGAAGATCCATTTAAGAGCAATAATCATAGCACGCCTGGAGCGGTACTAACTCCCATACATCAAGTCGATCAAACTCATGAATTTCATCTTGCATGGCATTGAACCGCCATCTTCATTCATGGCGGTTTTAACATCTTTTGTTCGACCTTAGATAGTATGGAGTTGAAGAAGCACCATAAGGCATCCGTTGCAAGTTGTTTCCGTGTTGATACAGTATGAGAGGGATTTCCAATGATGTTGTCTAGTGGATGATCGTGAGTCCATTTTCTAAGGTGTTCATGTGGCATTTGTTGAGGACTGGGTAGCAGAGTTGATGTCTCCTCAAGAAGATGGTTCCGATGATGATTCAGAGCAAATATGTTTTCAAATGGAGCATCTTCGTGAGTAGCAAAGTGATTAACTTCATCATTGATGCCGTAAATGGCCCATGATGTACATTTGAAGATTGATAATTTGTTGATGAGATCAAGGATCAAGCAGCAGCGCTTCTTGACTTAAAGATATTGAGACCAGGATTGACTTCATTCTCGTGAATATGAGCCTCCTCTGTAGAAATTGACACCTCATTAGTACTGCTCATAAAGTTCATCAAACATAGGATCAAACAATTTCTTTAAATCATCTTCGATAGAGGTACATATGGTGTTACTTGAGAAGAGTTTGGAACAAGGGATGAACCAATGGGATCAAGAGGAAGTGCGGGTCCCGAATCGAATTGTCCAGAGCCATTTGACCGTCACCATCAAACGAACGTGAATTATTTCCATGATATTTCGGGTTCTTTTGTTGTAGATTCGTATCCCTTTTGTTTGGTGCATACCCTACAAAACCCAATGTCCGCTTTAGCTCTAAGTTTGCCTAAGTCTTGACCCTCATTAGTTGGATAACACAATGCACCAAATACACGAAGGAAAGAGAGATTAGGTTTTTCATTGTGACAAGTTCATATGGAGTTTTTCCATGAACAAAGTGAATCGTGGAACGATTTTGTGTGTAGCATGCAAGGCAATAGCTTCACCAGAGAACATTGAACCTTTGAGTAAATCAAAGATTGTTCTAGCGGCTTTACAAGATTTCGATTTCGCCTTCAACTACACCGCTCGTTGAGAAGTTCGTGGAACACTTCTTTGATGGTCGATTCCAATGCTTTCATAAAATTCACTTGTTGTTTGTTGACAAACCCGCCCATTGTTTGTTCCGATAATTCGACGGTTTTGTTAAGTCGAACCGCAAATGCTTGATGAGTTTGATGATGATATCGAGTTTCATCCTTTGTCCTTAAGAACTTGACCAGTGAATCTAGAGTAACCATCTACCACAACTAACACATATTTCTTCCCAAAGATGTTCTCGCCCTCATTGGTCCACATAAACCATATGAATCATATGAAGAACTTCGTGATGAGTTAGTAGGTTTGGGTTTATGGGCATACTTCTTGCTTTTTCCCAATTGACATGCCGAATAACGATGATCCTTTTCGATTGAGTCTAGGTAACCCACAACTAAGTCCTTTCTCGTGAGATCATTGATGGTGCCAAGTTCGTGTGATTGAGACGACGATGCCATAACCATGACTTTGTTTTAGAAGCCTTCGACAAGAAGCAAATTGAGAAGACTTCATCATATCTTCGATAGAGATGGTGTAAAGATTTGAACCACGAGTTCCTCGTAACAATTCCTTACTGTCACAATTCTCAAATTCCGATCATTTCTTAAACTCAATATGCATCATGTTAGTTCATTCATGATTTTTGCACTTCACATTAAACGCGTAAATTTTATATTAAATAAACGTTATCGCGTGAGTTATTATTTTGAACCTTTAATCCGATACTTCTAAAATGATCCCGATATATTTTATACTTACATTTAGTTTATAAAACTAAATTTTAAGTTTACCTAGTGTTTTAAATTTATTTTGTATATAAATCGTTAAATTTATATTATTACGACGCTTTTTCTTAAAAACTATAATGATAATTATTTTATCACTCAAATTTTACAAGGAATGTATTTTTACAATTTTTATGATATCATTATACTCTATTTTGATCTATTAAAATTACTTTCACCTAAAATTTCCTTAAATACTCAAATGTATATACAAACCTTACAAATTATATTTACCTACACATGATACTTACATTTTTAACAATTGTACACAAATAAAAGAAAAAAAAAATATATATATATATATATATTTTTGTTGACAAAAATCCCCCCAAAACCGGCAAGGGGGGGGGGGGGTTAGCATTTATGATTGGTAAATTTTTTTCTTCAAGTATAGATATTCTTCACCTAAACTTTATTCATTCATGCATCTCAATAATTCAAGTTAGCAAGTTCTTCTCTCTTTGTTCTTTGTCCCAAAACCGGTCACCATTAAAGAGATAGAAGAAATCATCAAGTTTTCCATTTTCAAGTATAAACACAATTTAGATCACACTCCTATTAAGGTTTTGAAATAAAAACCTAGGGTGTTTAGGTTAATCCTTGTTCTAATCACCTCATCAAGTTTACTTGTAAGCATATTACTATCATTTTACATATTTCATCTTCATTTCATATTTATCTCTTCATTTTTGGAGCAAGCATGCATGATTTGTGTTGTTTATACCATTTTACATGATTTTTAGATATATATATATATATATGTCATCCTATAATTATCCCCTTGGTATACTTTTGGTCTTGATGATGTTTAGGAACCCATGACACCCTAAGAAGGTGTATGGTAGGATTAGATTAGCTTTGGAGTTGATTTGAAGGGATTAGAATAGGTTTAGTACGAAAAACTATTTTCGACAAGTATTAAAAGTGGTCTGTCCTTATTTTGATTTTCTGGAAAATCCGACAGTAGGCACGAATTTTTGGTCTTGATATTTAGAAAATATACTTTAAAACGAATCCGTGGTACGCTTGAACGGAATAAAACGGAGTTATAACGAAGAAGTTATGAATTTTTAAAGTTTGACTACTAAATATATATTTTTCGTAAATTTCAAAGAAGTTATTTTACTTTATTCGAGTCAAAACGAGCCTTAAGCTTTTACAAACTATTTCGACTTATCAAAATATAATAGTATACTTTGATACGGGCTAAGGACGTATTATACGTAGAAAACGGATTTGAAACGACTAAGATATATACGCTTTCATAAATTGTCAGAACTTTATTATTTTAGAAAACTATATTATTTTTACGAGACAAGTGTTACGTAACTAAAACGCACCATGTTGGAAGTCGTTTTAACTATGATGTAGAACTTTTGGAATGAAATGTCTTCTAGTAAAATCAAGATCACCAAGCATATTTTTCAAAACCACCAACCGCTTGTATAGCGGAGTTTTAATAAATTATTTACTTGATGCTTAAACTTTGCGAAACTCACTTTTTACACAACAATTAGACAAAATCACCATCTTTAACCCTTATTATCTTCATGTTCGAGACCTTTATGTCGAAAACTCCGAATCGAAACTTTAGATTTTGATACAAGTTTCCAAAACCGTCGAGTTCGCTTTCCTAACGATCGACGACACCCTTTACGACTAGTTTTTCAAAGCCATTTTTGTCACTTTTATGAAATTTCCGACCACATTATTTTACTTATTTAAAAGTGATAATTTCACCATAAATCATTACGAAACCATTGTAGGATGACATTTTGACGTAAATACTTGTAAAATAATTTAAGAATGGTCAAGACGCCAAAAGAGTATTTTTCGACGATAAGTATTATTTTCAAAACTCACAAATGGTATAAATAACATACGAAATGCATGCATAACATTACATCATAACTCATTACGTATCATATCATTCACAATAGGTCAAGATTAACGATCACACTACATCTTGGTGTAACCACTTTGTCATCGCATCTATTCATGTGAGTAATCACATCCCTTTTACCGCTTTTACTATATTTTGGGGCGAAATGCATGAACCTTTCTTGAGCTAAATTGATCACTACTTTTATTAACTTGTTTGACTAGAACTTGTGAATTCGAATCAATCCTTGAACTTAATTAGGAAATTATGACTTATTTGGACTTATTGAACCGTACATGTTATGGCCTCGACCTAAAGTCTCCCATGTTCTGAGCATCACTATAAAGTCTCCCATGTTCGAGCATCACTATAAAGACTCCTATGTTCTGAGTATATCTTTGGGAAGAGGCACCCAAGATATCTTTGGGAAGAGGCACCCAAAGATATCTTCGGGAAGAGGCACCCAAGATATCTTGGGAAGAGGCACCAACATAACTTTGGGTCAGGCACCCAACTTAATTTGGTTTCACCCAGTAGTATACCGAATTATTATATTCGTGGTACTATATTGTGAACTATTATGACCGCTATACTTGACTACTTGACGCGATATATTTGTGCAATGGGTTGTGTACACACAAAGTTGCAAGTTTTGTATGTATGAACTTGAACCGAGCGGATACACAATGCCTTTGCTTTGTGGACTATTTTCGATGACCGAAACCTTTGACTCTTTCATACGAGTTTTCTTATTTTACTAAACATGTTTACTCACCAACTATTTTCATAGTTGACCCGCTTTCTCTCATGCATTTCAAAGTGATCGTTAGTAAGCTTTTTCTACTGTGTCTGCATAATGAAGTTTTCACTTGTTACTACAAATCATTATGTAATAGAACGCAATATTTTGGGAACTAAACTTTGTAATATATTTGCCGATGACGGCTAACTAGTATTGTAATGGCGATTATTTCTTTTTAATCTTAACGCTGGTATGTTCTATTATCTTGTGCTTATGTTCCTCTCGTTACACCTCGATTTCCTCCTCATGAGGGTGCGACACTTACCATCAAGTTCTCTAACAAAACAAGTATGTTTTCTCAAGGCTACTTAGATCGTAATCACGAATCGGCCAACGAGAATGATTATGACCAAGACCTTCCACATAGTATACTACTGTAGATGACACTATCACCCACAACATAATCACCATAACCCATAATTGCAATCAAATGATCATTTCCGAATCTAATCGCATCGATGAATTTGCTCACGGTTCATGAGCCGTGACCGGTCGCCAATCATATGCTTGGAAATTTGAGTCCAGTACCACATAACGATTTGAACGATCTGCAGCTGAACATGATACCTAATGGATAATCGATAATTGGGATCCCCATGCAAGAATGGGTTCCATTTGGTTAGTAACATTGGTTGAACACCCACATCGTAAATAGAAGCATTCATATCGTAAAATAGGTAATGGAATCATTGTGAATAGATGCGATTAGTGTCTCAGATTAGCCCTGCTCACGGTGCTCACTTCTTAAGGAATAGATCTACCAAGAGGCATCCATTTTCTAGTGGGCATTGTCCGATTAGTCTTACGACCAACATGTATCCAATAATAGCCTATCTTACTAAATGTTCTTCCCGGTTTTCAATTGCTTTCTAACTTTCTTCGCTTTTGCCTTTTAGCCTTCTTAGCGTGATTTTTAGCATTAACAATATTAATTGACAATTAACATCATTAGGCAAAACATTAACACCACATTCATGATTAGAAATGTAATCAAGGACATTAATACAAGGTTTGCAAATAGTATCGTAATCAATTAATTACAAGACGCCTATGGCTAATACTAGAATCAACACGATCTGCTTTATTCGCTCAAACTTAAAGTTCCTAGGTAGGTCTTCTACTTTCTTCCAATGCACATTCTTAGCTTGCAGGTCGTGTCCTTCCTTGTATTGTCTTGAGACTTTGACCGCTTGCTTTAATGTCACCGATTACTCTGTAGAGGAATGGGAACATTAGTTGGTTTGGCTACTATTTGCTTCAATTGCTTAGATGTGTCGATCCGAGCTACATGCACCACACTAAGATTAACTTTTTAACATTTGAATAGCTGATTTGAACACCTAGAGCGCACACCGAGTTCACATTCTTAGCACTAACAGATTTGAAATCAACTACTTGAAGGCACATTAGGTTCACATTCATAACATTTGGCATCGAGTGACTTGCATGCTTGGCACTAGGCATAGAACACGGTATCAAAGGATTGACTTGCTCACCTAAGGTTTTAGGGCATATTGTAATTAGGCATTCTAGAAGTTCTTGAGATCGTTTGGCATATAAGCATGCATGGCCAATTGCATTATCATCTGGTTTCTCCAACTTATCCTCTTCTACAATCTCACTGAGACATTCTAGGTTGTCCTTAAGGTGTGAGAAATATGTTTGAATAGCAAGTTTGTTATTCCTAAGATGAGGAGGAACATATTTCATGCATAAAGCATATTTATTACGCATATGTACCTTTGATACACCATTCTCCCATTGGTCATTGGCATCTTCCCTTTACCCGACTCTTTAGATTCTCAATTTTTTTTGTAACGAGGCTACCGCTTCGTTATTTTTGTTACGAGTGACCTTTATAGATTCAAATAATTCATTGAAATGACGCTTAACCTTTTCATTTTCTTCAAGAAAAGCCTCATTTTCCTTTGTAAAGCATTTACTAAGTTTTGAAGATGAAAGTTTTGAGAATTCGAGAATCTAAAGGAGGAGGCATTTGGGGACCAAATACATTGTTCGCTTGACCCTTTAATTGAGATATTTGGCTTTCAATTTTCGATCGTAGCAATGAGCTTGAATCTGTCATCACGCTTTGTTAATTTGAAAATCGCATCAAACTGGAGCATATGAGGATGTCTTGATATTTGAAGTTTTGACATTTTCTTTAAGATGTTGATATTTTAGTTGTAAATTAAATGCTCAACTTCTAGTTTAGAAAATGTTTAACCAAATTGTCGTGATCATCCAGCTCAATTTTCTCATTTAGTTCGAATTAGTTTTTTCAAGCTCAATGACACGATCATGAGAGACTTTCAAAGCAATGTATACTCATGGAATCGAGAAGCAGAATAGAACAGCTTAGTAGCAGTAGAACACATCTTGAGCAATACATTCGTAAATCAGTTCTCATTTAGTGTATGCAAGTTCTTCCTCTCAATCTCATTATATTTTAGTGCTCATCATAGTCACTAACCTCAACTATCATTGCATCAAATTCCTTTCCATTCCCTTAATATCGTGATTCATCCCCTTTTAAGACTCTCAAAGTGATCTTTAGAAGTTTAAAGAAAGGCATGACCTCGCTTAAATAGCATTCTTTCATTTGCTCAAAACCCTTTCTCCTTCGCTTATACCAAGGTGGTGTGATCCTTTTCTTGCAAGTTTTCTCAAAATCAACAAATAGTTGAAAGATAACATATTGGCTAATTAAGGTCTTGCTTTTAGTGGCAATTGTTCTAGGAACAAGATGCATTGGTGTATTAGGAGGATACACAATGCTTCAGGCATTTTCCAGGGGAGGGTTTGTTTCAACAATATTTTCATTTCTCGCTTATCTAGATCTATTTTCCAAAACTTGTTCGGAGTCAACAAAGTCCGAGGCTTAAACTTGTTCAAGGAAACCAGCTTTTCCTTCTTGTAGTCATGGGGTGTGATCTTTATTTTCATCTCTTTACATTTAGGATCATCTAATTTCTTGTTCATCTTTTCCTAGTGACTTCATCTCGATTTCTTATCTTCCTCGGTGCACTCAACGCAACTAGGTTTCGCCTAGGTTTAAGGATTTCATTGCCATCATAAAGAACCTTATGAGCATTTCTAGCCTTTTAATAACCTCGTGATTCGTTCCTCAATAAGGGAATGCTATGCTTATCGCTAAGACTCTATGCTTAGTGATCATGTGAGCAATCAATGGTGTTCCTTGTATGTACAACTTGTTTTCAAGTTTGTTTTCAAAGTTTTCGATTAGAAAATCTTTCAAGAGTTTTGATTCCTTTGTATTAAATTTTGCTAAGCATTTTCACATTTTCAAGTTCTTGTTTTTGCTTAGCAGCTTTAGAAAGCTTTTCTTGCAAGGAATTTAACTCTTGTTTTAATACTTCTTCTAAAATTACTTTTTCTAATGATTGTACGCACTTGGTCATCCATTTCCTCGCTCACGAGTGGTCAACTCAAATTTTGCACGTTGTTCATAAATAGCAACACGCTTTTATAGGCATTAAGTTCGTAAATAATGTAATCATCGGGGCACATGCAAAGGTATTCATCAAAGATATAGTCATTGTTGACTGCAGAAGATGCATCACTTGGTACAACTTCACTTTCACTTTGTTCCACATATTGATCATATGGGACAACATTGATATTACCCATATTTTCAATATTTGATTCAAAAGTTTCAGTTAATTGTACTTTGTCATGCATCTTTTGCACATCAACATTATCGTATAGTTTTAATACCTCTGAGATGAGTTTGTCTTTGGATGGGCCAGCTTGTGGTGAAGATGAGACCTTGGGAGAAACCATTGGAGATATGCTAGCCATAAAAATTGTGTGTGCAAGAGGTCCATCATCCACATCGAGTCGATGCATCACAATCACGACTTGAAAGGCATTCGATGATTGTGACCCATTTCCAACAGTCGCTCATCCACGCCAAGATCATAGGTCTTGGCATTGCCCTCAAGAAGAAACAACAACTCTTCTTCATCCAAAGCAAGACCATTATCCCGAGCTTGTACAAGCAAAGATCTTATCTCTCAAGTAATCAAAGATTCGGGGACGTTGAGATGTGCGCCTTGCAATGTGTCCTCACCACCACGCTTGTAGCATTTGATCGGCTTGGCTTGACCTTGATTACCATTCCTTCCACGATTCGACACCAACATAACCTCTACCAGCCCACATCTTCCCCGATCATACCGTCTTTCCGAATCGGTCGCACCACGATCCTCCCATCTTTAACAAGAGCTTGATTGTAGGTTAGATGTCGCTCGAGGTTGTTGTTGGTTCGTGGAGAGAATTCATGTTTTGACTAATCGTAAGAGCTAGTTGATTAATGATGTTACCCACGCGTGCATCAAAGACGCCTTGTTTGAACATAGGATCGTGAATGAGTTTGTGATTACCATTACCCATGGGTATGACTTGTGAGGCTTTGTTGTGATTCCGATGTTTGAGTAGAAGGCGCTGAGTCATTAGATGAGCTAGTCTCTCCCTCGTTGGTTTTGAACCGATTAAGAATCATCTTTTCAAACATGGCATGTCTCTCATTCGAAGAAGGAAGGCATAGAGTTGCTCATAATTCGATTCTTCAATCCTTTAAGAGCTTCACGTATAACAAACTTGTGCCATTCGGATTCATGTTATTCACAAATTTTGAGTTCAAATGAATGTTAGGCATAGTCATTCGATGTTCCTCATATCATTCACCGCCTTATGAAATCTCACATAGTACTCATAGACACTCTCATCCGGTTTCATCTTGAAGTGTTCAAATTGGCCATAGAGTTGTGATTCTCTGCTTCCATAGTTAGTTCGTAACCCGAGAAGCATCTTGACATTATCCCATACCGCTTTGCATCGGTGTTGTGATTGATCGCCTTGTAGATGTCTTTAGGAAGACCTGAAGAACAATGTTAGAAGCCCGATATCAAAGATCGAATCTCTTTCTCCTTATCATCAAGCTCATCATACATTTTTGGTCCGTCCATTCCATAAATCGTAGTTCCATCTTCAAGCCAGATCAAGCACATCTCTAGTCGCCTCAACCCGACACGGTCCTTCATCAATGGATTTGAGAATGTTGACTCCATTTTCCTTTCCAAGACAAGACAATCTAATTCGCTGAGCCCAAGAGTCGTAGTCGGCTTCACAAGCACGGGTGGACGAGTATCTCAACCAACCGCTGAACATCCTCTGCAATGTGGAGATGATAGTCGAACGCTTGTAGACATGTTTCAAGTTTCACGGATTTTACTATTCTTTGATTAAACCGGAAATTGATTTTTCACGGATTTTACTAAACCAAAAGAACAACCGTAAAATGTAACACGTAAGAAGAAAAAGGTCTAAATGAACAAGTCGCTAAACACACAACTCGCATAAGCAATAACTCGCTCAATAGCCAAGTCGCATTAGCATCAACTCGCTTAAGTAATCAAGTCGCTAAATAGCCAACTCGCTTTAGTCTCAACTCGCAATACAATCAACTCGCTTGAACACTAAGTCGCTAAGTTAACTTACAAGAGCAAGTCGCTTAGATCTCAAGTCGCTTAAAGAAACAACTCGCTTAGAACCCAAGTCGCATAAAGGTCAACTCGCTAAACAAACTAAGTCGATAAAGGTCAACTCGCTAAATGCTAAGTCGCATGTACCAACTCGCATAAAATAACTAAGCAACTCGCTTTGAAGAAGCAAGTCCGAGACTCAACTCGTCATCGTCTTCTTACAAAAATAACCACTTTATCAATCCAAAACAACCAAACCACAATGATTTAAGCCTTCCAATTCAAAACATAAACACATATGATGATCCTAAACACAAGAGTACAAGCAAAATTCAAACTTTAACACTAGAATTTGTTCAAATGAATCAACCTCTCCTAAACCCTTAATACACCAAAACCTAATGAAATCAACCAAAACAAAGAGCATGAAAGATGAGTGATCAAACCATGGCTCTTGATACCAATTGTAGGATATTGATTTCACAATCACTCTAAACCATGATCAAAGTATGCTAAGTATGTTAGAGATAAATTTCTAGAGAGAGAGTGGAAGAGAGTTGGAACTATAGAGAGAAAGGAAAATATTATTATGAGCTCAACCCTCACCTGGGAGGTAGAGGGTATTTATAGTCTTACAATAAACGCCACACAACGGGTCAGGATCAGCATACAAGGGTAAAGACCCGTCCGTCCTCCACGGTGTTACTTAACTAAATACTACTTGACTTAAAAGAACTACGACCACGAGCTTAACGATTACATATACTGAAAGCATCGACTTTTAATACCGGAATTTCTAATTCCTAATGTAAGGGAAAGGAAAATTGAGCAGACGAGACAAAGAAGAAAGTATCAAACTAAGGTATAATCTTCCTTTGATTGGTTAAAAGCGTAGAAAGGTAAAAGGTAATTTACTATTTTGCATATCATTTAGGCAATTGTAAATATATCAAATTAGACAAAATTGTTATTTTGATATACATGAGCATTATAAAGATTTCAAAGGATATTGATGTAATTTGCATTTTTACAAAGACATTGACGTAATTATGAAGTTTTATAAGGGTATAGATGATGGTGCTCAAGAAAAGACCGAAATTATGACATTTCTAGTTTTATGTAAATTGGTATTACAGCTGGCAATAGTGCTCAAGAGCAGCGGCGCAAACGAAAGACCTATAGAAAAATAGCGACTTTGGAAACGACTAAAATGGTGACATTTCTAGGCTTTAGTGATGTGTATAGCGATGTCTTTACGAAATAGCGACACGCATGGCGACATGATATATTGAAGTCGCAAACTTCTAGCGACATACTATGACAAGTTATTATACTTGTCGCTATGTATAACCACGTATTTTCACAAGTCCCAAAAATCTGCGACTCGTTTACAGCGACCGAGCAGTTGACGTCGCTAATAACGTCGCATGCATACCCATGGCCTTTGGTCTAGTGGTATGTGAGTTGCTTACCAACCTAGAGGTTGTAGGTTCAAACTTCGCTAGAGGCATTTGTGAAATATATTATGAAATAGGTGGTATAAGTGTGAAAAATATTACGGTTTAAAAAAAAATTATAAATAGAAAGATAACGTTGCAGGCATAAAATACGACGCTAACATAGTCGCTAATAGACATTTTTCTTGTAGTGAATTCCAACATTATGCGGAACTTGCAAAGAAACTAAAATTTGTTCATGTTCGACAAGATTCTCGCAAGAAAAACATACAACCAAGAAAGATAAATATTATTTTATTTATTTTGTGTTCATTGTGTGAGAGTATGTGTGTTTTAAGGGTAGTTATTTAATGATAAAGAAATGGATCAATTCCTTGTATCTTGGAGTTCTAACTAGTATAATTCTACTTCTGGTAACCTCTTGTTCGTTCTAATTTGGCTTTGGGAGGAAATTGTACAGACATGTTTGGCTAAGTAGGAGGTTTAATCAGTATGAATGTATCATAAAGAAGGGTCTACCATTGTGAAGGGGTGAATGGCTTGGGTGGATGGTGTATAATGTGTGAAATAGAGAGGTGTGTAAGATGAACCTTCTTAATCCACACAATACATCATCATAGGAAGTAATGGTTGGTCTTCCTTTGTCACACCCTCAAATTACCTGCTTTGGCAATGAATGGAATTCTCGGGGATGACCGTCATAGCATCAAAGTTATGATTATATCGAACGACCTAAAGTGTCGCTTTGAAAGTATCGCTTGATTAAGTAAAATAATCGAGTTTACAAAACATAGGTCCCAAAATATTTCCAATATACCAAAATGAGTTTGTTACAATCAAACGATAGTTAAGTGCATAAAATATACGAGACGCGTCGTCACCGCTGACTCTATGATAAGTCCACATGCATGCCATGAAGTGAATGCCTTAGATACCGAGATAAAACATGCTAAAAGTGTCAACACAATGGTTGAGTGAGTTCATAGAGTTTGGTTGAATTGTAAAGCCTTTAAAGAATGTTCATGCAAAGAAAGGAAAAGTTTTTGGTCATATATAATAGTCCACAAAGCAAAGGCATTGCAATCCACTCGGCCCAAGTTCCACCTATACAAAACTTGCAACCTCGTGTGTTCACAACCCACTTCCAAAAGTATGTCTAGAAGTCAAGTGCATGCTATCATAAGAGTTCACAAAGCAAAGGCATTGTAAATCCACTCGGCCCAAGTTCCCGCCCATACAAAACTTGCAACCGTGTGTTCACAATCCATTGCACAAAATATAGCGTGTCTAATGGTCGAGTATAAGTTACCATAATAATTCACAATATTGCACCATATATAATAAGTCGTGGATGCTCCGAACACGGGAGACTTAGCACCGCTCCAACAAGTGGAGACTCCTTTGTCACCGACCACCTAGGCGAGAATTATTGAGAACGCCCACCAATAAGGCGAGACTTTGCACACTCCACCGATAAGGCGAGAATTAGTATTGCTCCGCCACAAAAGGAGACTTTGCACACTCCACCAATAAGGCGAATTATTGAGAACACTCCACCGACAAGGCGAGAATTATGAGAACACTCCACCGACAAGGCGAGAATTATAGTGATGCTCCAACAAGGGAGACTTTATAGTGATGCTCGGACACGGGAGACTTTAGGTCAAGGTCATAACACGCCTTGCTTAATAAGTTCAAACAAGTCTTAAGTTTGTATTTAAGTTCAAGAGTTCCGCTCAAAGTTCAGTAATTAAGTTCAAAGATTTAAGTCGAGTTCAAAAGTTCGTAATACCAAAGAGCTTGAATAATATCAAAAGGTTCAAGATAGTCGGTTGCTCAAAATCACGCCAAACAAGTTTAAAATATATCAAAAGTGGTCCTTGTACAAGTTAAAAGAGTTTAACTATATGTCAAAAGTTCAAATCAAGTCCAAAGTGTTCACTTATATGTTAAAGGGTCCAATTCAATTTAAAAGAGCTCAAATATACATGTCGAAGGGTTCAAAATCAAGGAAAGTGATTCAAATAATAGCGCTCATAACATAGTGATCAATTTAGTTCGGGCATAATCTACTTACGCTACACATAGAGTGAAACAAAAATATTTAAGTTCATATAAGTGTAAAGTAAAGCAAGTAGTTGAGCATGTATCTCCCCCGAAGAGTTTATAAAACAATTAAGCAAGTAAAAGTGGGGCTACGAACTCACCTGATGCAGTGATTATGATGACAAAAGTAGATACACTGAAATGAGGTGCGATCTCTATCCGCAACCTAATATGAATGATATGCTCTAATATAAGTCATGAAACAATGTCGTGCATGCAAACTCATATGATATCCATACCACTTGTACATTTGAAAATAATGTTTATCATCGAAAAATACATTTTTGACGCCTCGTTAAGTTAATAAACACTTTCATGTAAATATGTTGAAACGGTACTCCACGATCCTCGCTTGGGGTTTTATTGGTAAATATAATGTTTTCGTACGTAAAATGACACTTTTCATACTTTGAAAATATGCCCAAATCGGCCTCAGAAAACTAGTCGTGAAATATTGTACGTTAAGGGTTAGTGATGAAACTCGCCGCTTTTGAAAACCTTGCAACAAAGGTTCAGAAGTCGATTATTTAACTTTTGATCATACGGGTCTCGATCAATGAGAAAATGGCTCTCAACATGACGACATAAAACTGCTTTTAGACTTAGGTTTATTTTGCTATTAGAAGTCACAAAATAAATAGAGTTTCGCTCGGGTTTCAAACGTATATCTTGGTCGCTATAAGCTTGTTTTCACGTTCTTTATATCCACGGTTTCAGACACATATACTAATATATTTTCGAGGTCGGCTCCTGCTGATCACGCCTAACGCCTCGCTTTGTCCGGTCAAAATTGTGCAACAACATATATACTTCGTAAAATAGTTTTTCGCCTTTAAATTTGGAAAATCATAACTTCTTCGTTATAACTCCTTTTACCCATTCAAGCGCCACGTTTTGCTTATAAAGTATATTTTCTGAATATCTAGCCCAAAAATTTTACCAACTGTCTAAATTTTAATTCATAGAAATGATCAGACCTTATATATAGTTGTCGAAATGGATTTTTCTCACAGAAACTTATTCTAACCACTTCAAACCAACGCCAAAGCTATTCTAAACCTACCATACACCTTCTTAGGGTGTCATGGGTTCCTTGACATCATCAAAAATGATATGTTTCAAAGGATAATTATAGGATGATATATATTCATTTATAGTACTTAAAAACAAATAAAGTGATATAGATAATCATATAACTTGCATGTTTTTCTCAAGCATGATAAAATGACCAAAGTATGAACATGAAAAATAAAGATGATCATGAAATGCTTACTAGTGAAGTGATGAGGTTTAAAGAACAAGGTTTTATCCTAATACCCTAGGTTTTTATCTCAAAACCTTGATTAAGAGTATGCTAGTGTTGTGTAAATAACTTGTCTTGAAAAATTTATGAACTCTTTGCTTGGTCTTTCCCTTGGCCGGTTTTACAAATGAAAAAGGAGAGAGTATTTGTGACTTTCACCTAAGGATATGTGTAGTATGTGTAGTTTGAATAATAATAAATCTTGTAAGTATCATATTAGTTAGATATTTTGGTTCACAAAGATGTGTGTCATCATGTATGTGTTTACATACATAGAAAATAAAAAGACTAGATGTATTTTGTATACTTGAGTATATATGTTGAAGTAAGGTGTAATTGTTTAAGGATAATTGGTAACTTGTGTACATATTTAAGATTTAGTAGAATAAGTTAAAAATAAATTTTAACGAACAAAATAAAATATATCGATGTCATAAAAATTATAAAAATACATTTCTCGCAAAGATCGAGTGAATAAATAATTTATCGAATAAAATTTACGATAACCGTTGTAATTATTTATATAACAATTTATATACCAAAATAAATTCAAAACATCGGGAACTAATAATATAATTTTATAGTCTTAAACGAGATAAAAATATATCCTGACAATTTTGGAAGTGTCGGATCAAATGTTCAAAATAAACGATTACGCTGATAATATTATTTAATAGGAAAATGTACATTAACGAACTATGAAACCCACGTACGTGAACCAAGAAAGAGGTTATTTTACATATCAAACTTTTCTCACATACTATGACTCATCTCAACCATCAATCTAAAAAGAAATCAATTACCGAGATTAAAAGATTTTATTATTTCACATATTTTTATAATTTAAATATCTCTAAATCGCTAATCGTTAAGTTGAAAATATTTATATTATCATGACGAAGATTTAATTATCTTCTATAGACAAGACTTTGATATACTTTCGAAAAAGAAAAATCGTTTTTCACGCCATTTCGTTATTTTTCGCCATCGGCCTCAGACGAAAATCATATATGATAAACACTAAATCAACATCACGCGATATTAATGTTAAATCATACGACATGTAATATCATACGTGATATTACACTAATATCACATCATATCATATGTGATATTACACTAATATCACACGCGATATTACATATCATATATGATATTACACTAATATCACATATAATATTCAAATTAGTGTTTATCATATATGATTTTTAATTCAAATTTCAAGAACGTAAAAACGAAAAACTTTAAAAAAAAACGTGAAAAATACGAAAAAATATTTTTGTCGAAAGTATATCAAAGTGTCTATCTATACAAAGATAATTAAACGCCGTCGAATGATATATTTTTTTCGCTTAACGATTAACTATTGAAAGATATTAATATTCAAAAAAAATGACGAAAGTGGCTTTTTAAATCACGGATTAATCTCATTCATTGGGATCAAATAAAACGGCTGCGAGATTGATCCCCAGATAAATAATCTTTCTCAAATAATCTTAAATCACGAACTAATATGCAGACAATGGTCGAATATAAATTTTTCTCCCATTTAATAATAGTTTTAATAAGAAAATTTTTAAATACGCTATCGTAATATCAAATTAACTTCAAAAACAATGAATATTAAAATGACGAATAAGAACCGTGAATAGAAATTCTTGATTAATAAGAAATTCGAGAAACGACCTAAATCGAGAATCATGACATTCGGTGCAAGCTCCCAAACAACCAAGCTATTGTTAGAGATGAACGAGGTTATTTTAAGATAAATCTCGACCTGGAATGGATATGGGTCTATAGTGATGCCATTCACCTGTCTTACTTTGATTACTGTGGATGATGGTAGAGTGATCTTGGTGAGAAGGTGTAATGAAAATATAGCTAGATGGTATGATGCTTTTTAAGGTGAATTCATGATTTGAGAATGGTTATTGAAGGTATGTGATTTCTATGATCTATGTCTCCTCTAGCTTGGAGTGCTACCTAAGTTTAAAGTTATCAAACTTACTAGTAACTATATCAGATATCGAGTGTATAATTGTATCTGTGTTGATTTGTAGTATAATGCCCAAAGTCGGTATATGTTATTTCTCATGATGTATATTGGTCGGAAGATTAATATAATTCATCTTAAAAGAAATCGGACCCGGACCTTCTTTCTAGGAAAAAAAAAAAAGGGTAATACTGTGACGAAGTAAAACCCGACCACACTTACGCTTCTTTTGTTAGTAGCAAATTAAAGCACCCATTATATGACACATTTTTCCGTGACAAGCTTAAAACTCACGCTTGGGTTTTATATCTCAAATACAGTTATTAAACTAAAACATTAGAATCCAAATGAAACAAAATTTTACATCTCAACTAAAAAACAATAATATAACATTAACTAAAACTTTACATTAGAACCTAAAAATCATATTTTCACATGTCAATAATTAATCCAAACAAAAAACCCCAATTAGCAAATATCATAACCAAACAAAAACAAAAACAGAAAACCAATAAAATCTTCTTTCTTTTGCTTCACTTTTAATTATTTTCCACTAATCCACATTAACCACTTCACCTACTAGGCTTCAAAGCAGAACCACTACCACTACCGCCGCCACCAACACCACTGCCCCTACCTCCAAAGCTACCCGACCTACCCAAATTACCCGCACCAATACCCATACCCTGATTATTATAACCTGAATTATACATTTGATGTTGCGGTTGCTGCTGCGGGTACCCTCCCACTCCCACATACATCCCATTATTATTATTATTATTATACCCACTCACCGCCACGTCACCACCCGCACTCACACCCGCCCCCGCCACATCAGCAGGCCTTCCCCCACATTTTCTCCCCTATCTCGCGATACTTAGCGAGATAAACTTTTAGCGGCTCCACGTACTCTTCAAACCCTAAAGTAGTCATGGCCCACAGCAAATCATCCCCATTAATAGTCTTCCTCTTCTCTCTTTGACACTTATCTGAAGCCTCGCCAGTGATGAAGCTTATAAACTCCGAAACGCATTCCTGGACGGTCTCTTTCGCGTCTTTCGATATCTTCGCGTTGGCCGGGAGGGCTTTTTTCATGATCCGGCTCACGTTAGCGATGGGCAGGAACCTGTCTTGCTCCCGGGCGGACAGGTCGTTGTTGTTGTGCCCCCCGGACTCGTTATCGGAGTCCGCCATGAGTTTTGAAATTTGGCGGGAAAAGCTGTTAGGGTTTTCCGGTGGAGGTGCCGGGAGATTAGGAGATTGTTTGTTTGTTTTGGGAGGTGGGTGAATGAATGAATGGGTGTGGTCCGTTGGATTGGGGTGTAATAATTGGATGAGGTGTGACACGTGTCGGGATTGTGGCCGTTTGTTTTATTGTTGATAAGATGATGGTGATGTGGCACTATTGGTAACGATTGGATAGTGGACAAGAGTTGGACGGTTGGATGTGGATATTGGTTTTGTTTGACTTTATATGCTTCTTTTATTTGGGATAAAGTAGTCCAAATATATTACTTGGGTGATAAAATCAATGTTTTGAAACCCGGTCGACCCACGGTTAACCTTAGACCGATTTCGGTAAAATAACGGTCAAAATAACTCGGCTTTAAAACCGGCTAACCTGGGCTAGACCACGGCTTGAGTGATTCGTCAACCCGCCTCAAACTCGACCGGCCGCTTTTTCAAATTTTTTATAAAACCGGTTGATCCGGTGGTTGAACCGGTTGACCCGGCACGAACCGTTGACCCGGTTATTTCTTTTATATATTTTTAATGGAACCGGGTCAATTCGACGGTCGAACCCATGACCATGACTGACCGGCCGATCAGAAACCCATTTCAAAACATTGGATAAAATCATAAAGTTAAATGTTAATATTTCAGAACGTGAATAGGATCATAATCGGGTGCCTATTTATGATATGAGCGACATATATGATTCACTTAATAGTTGTGGAACGAGGTGCCCAAGATTAAACCTTGATCATTTTTTGATACTTGTACATGGGTTTACGTTTAAAATTATACAACTATTTTTAAGGTTATTTGATTATGGCTTGATTTAGATGTCGTGTTTGTATACTATAGGTAATTTTCTAATTTATTTACTAGCTAATAAGCTTATTGTTATTATGATACAGGTAAATAATTTCAAGTAAATAGGCCTACAAAATATAATTTTAGATTTCCCAAGCAGAGCTCAAATTAAATCATAAGAGCTTGTCAAGCTCTCGAATGATCTTCACAAAATACCTTGATCCAGTCTTGAACCCTTTTCTGATATTGAATCCTTCTTGAGCCGAGTTTGAGCTCTTCATAGAAGCATGCCAAGTTGATAAGTTGAAGTCGAGCCTACCTTGAACTTTTCAAGCTGAGGTCGAGTCTCATTATAACAGCTTGTCCAGCAAAGCTAAGCCTTGACTCTTCCGAGCCTACTTTTGCTATTTGAAAATTGTGAATTTCTTTTCTATAGTAAGCGCATAAATATTTGGTTTTGTAATTAAAGGTCAACAAAGTGATAAAAAGAAAATGTTAGCAATCCTGTTACCGACTTACCGGTAATTTAAAGCAAGGTTTTATATACCGCAAGAAGTATGGCAAGAAGTACAAAGCTTTACATGCAATCAATTTTTCAAAGGGTTAATACCTCCTAACTTTTTCCATTTTTTTTCTTTTAAACTATATAATCATGTTTTTGTAATAAAACTGCCAAAATCTATATATTATATATAAGAGGAGACGCTTATATAAAACGACACTTTAAGATCCCATAACGCCAAGCTCATATTTCCATGTCATCACAATTTGTCCACCTAAGCAATTGTCTTTTGAATTTCGTTGGGTTGAATATTTTTATAAAAAATACAAATTGCATGGATTCGAACTCAAGACCATGTAGATATTATGTGGTGTTTTAACCACGAACCATCAAATTTTTGTTGAGATTCTCAGAATTGAAACCTATATAGGATACCAAGTTTTGTGATAAGTTTTGCATCAAAATATATAATCTAAAATAACATAAAGCTATAAACGATTCATTCAAAAGACCAAAACACAAAACATTCCAAAACCCTAAGCGGCCATTATCAGATCATTGTCAAAACCCTAAGCGGCCATCATGAGATCATAATCTGTACCCTAACTCTTGAAAATTAGTTGGAAACATTTGTGGGATCGACTTGGTTTTTATGGATATCTAATTTTTATTATATACTTCATCTACTGAATTGAAACCACCTTCAGGTTCTTTGTCACGTTTTTTGTTTGATCAGGTTATGAAGATTGAATTGTCATCCACCATAGAAGTTGGATCAGAAATATACATTACTTACATAGGCTGTAGTACTCCCTTTAAGCAAGAAAAGCTCTTCGTTCTTGGCTTTCAGGTTTATCGCTTTCTTTTTCACTACCAATAAAAATGATATCTATGCATGTTTTTACTTCATACATTAGAATTTTGCTGAAATTTTTTGGTCTGACCACAAGGTGACGTTTTGGCTCAGGATTTATGTTTTAAATCAGCAGAAAGTTAGGTCTATTTTCTTTGAAGATGACCCAAAGGTTTATAAATATTCATAATTCTGAAATTAAAAATCAGATAAGTTAATGACCATTTGATTAAAAATCAAGAATTTGATAGCGCTTCTCCTTTATGTTGCATATTTTTTACTCATCTTTGGTCTATGCTGATGGGAAAAGGATGTCAAGTTAATCAAGTACTTCTTTTTTAATCCAAAATCTATCTCACATAAACTCTATGAATTCGTGTTTCTCGCATTTTTCGTCGTTAGCAGATAACTATGAGTATACAATCCAAACATCACAACGCATGTTAAAGGTAGGGGTCGGTGAGGCACAAAATTACCAATCATTTGTTGTTTATTGTCTTGCTTAAGTTTAATATGTACTCAAAAAATGAGCGACCTTTAGGAGTCACATTAAAGAAGTGCCTCATATATAAGTTAAACATATTTTTTTACCATATCAATTCAAAGTGGGAATTTGAACCCAAAGTAGCTTAGAGATGAGGGTGTCTGTCTAGGCTTATTTTTCAGCTTGTACTTGATTTTAGTAAGTAGCTTATGGCTTTATGATGGATAGGATTATAAACTCTTGCTAAGTGGTTAGGTTAGCTTTTGTATAATAAGCGGCAAACAAAGCTTTCAAGCCTTAATAAGCCATAAGGTAGGAATTTACCCAAACCCAAACTTCAGGTTATTGATATTAACTAAGAAAATAGACAAAAAAAAACTTAAACAAGCACCCTTAATTGTGAAAGAATGTAATTATATAAAATATGTAGTAGCATGTGTAAATGTATTTAGATAAAATTGAGCAGTGAGCCTAACGGGTACTGGAAACTGTTTGTTATTGCTTGCATTCATACTGCTTACATGGAATCTTGTGTTTAGGATGATCACATTACATTCTTACTTACCGGTACTTCATGTTTGTCTATCTTGATACGCACTGCTCATGCATTCTCCTCCATTAGCAGAGATGCCAATTTCATCGATCATACCAGGTGAGCTTGATGGAAAGAGTGAGGATTTTACAATCCTCTCCATGGTTTTAATATATTTTTTGATCCATCCGCCTAAACTAATCTAAAATTTATCTTTGTTTAGGGATCAAAGAATCCGCCAATTGTAGTTGATCCGTGGCTTTACTTAGCAAGGCGAACCCAAATCTTCCGTACATCGAAAACGCCAATGCCCAACGCTTTTAAAGTTTTTACAGAAAAGTCTCCTTCCTCTTTTGTGAGTAAGCTAGAGGTGCCACAACATGATCCATTTACTTGTGAATGGGTCGATTTCACTGCTTTTTTTAACAGCTTAAAATAATAAATGGGTCAAATGGGTTAAAACTTGAAAGTCACCTAAAGAAAGCTAAAGATCAATCTAAAACTTCTAGATCAGTATGTTTGAAATGATATTTAGCTTCTGTAATTGTTTTAAGAAATTAAAACCCAGGCCTTTGAACCAGCTACATAAGCAACTGTACTACGAGTTGTTAGCCCAACGGTGGTACAGAAGGTCATGAGGCATCTAAACATATAATCTGAAAAGAAACTGAAGATATATTCGTTTTTGTGTTTTGTTTTGCTTTATAAACGTAATGCTTGAGAATCTAATCCGATTTGCTTAAGGTACAATCTTTACACATAAGTATCAATATCTCCTCTTATATGATTCTATATATTTCGATGAAGGTTACTCTGGATATGCTCATCTTGCTGTTGGCTCTGTGCTTAGGGTGAGTACCTCATATATCATTATTTTGAAAGTTGATACTATGATATAATCTCTTGATCTGTATGTTTTTAGTTATTAATTTTATCATCTACGTAAATGCCTCAGAACGTTAATTGATGAATTGTTTAACAGCCGCCGAAAGTTGCAAAGGGAGCTTAATTATGTCTTTGCAATTGTAAGGCCACCCGGACACATTGCGAAAAAGTGAACCCATGGGATTTTTTATATAACAATGTTGCTATTGCAAAGAACCTTTCTACTTGACCAAAAGGTAAGAGCTATATATGTGTTTTAATACATCTATATAATCATGTACCATTGCATTAGGTTTGAAATGTCAACATTCGGCTATAATGTATCATTAACTAAGTTAGCCTTTAGTCATTTATAAATTAGGCATAAAAAAGATATCGATCATTGACTCGGATGTCCACATGGTAATTCTATTCAAAAGATGTTCTGGAAGGACTCCCAGGTGCTGTCCTCCTCTGTTCACAGGTAAAACACATGATTTACGTACGTAAAAATCACACAGTTACCTCTTATGCTTATATTTAGTATACGTTATAAACATGCAGACATGAGAATAGGAGTTTTTATCCTGGTGGTGATGATGGATCACACACAATGGTGGGTGAAGGGCCAGGCTTAGGGTATAATATAAAATGTTCCATGGGAGAATGCTCATTGTGACGAGGCAAATCATATTTAAACCTGGCATAATTCTAATTTCGGCATTAGTTGATATAGGTCAGCTACTGAAAATAATGTTCATAATTAACACACTTTTTCATGGTGTGGTACGAGTTTACTAATTTTTTTAATTGAGCAGCAATTGATGATCCACTTGGCGGGGCGGCTGCTGTGTCGCACCTCATGGTTTTTTTATAGTGTTGAAGAAGGTTAGCATCTAATGAATGTCATACTCTTAAATTTCAAATGCTACAAAAGTAAATATCAATTTGATGGTAATTTTGGCCACATTATCTGTATATTGTTGCAGCATAATTAATTTAACACTCTGGAACAGGTAGAAGTTTACCCAACCCACTATCGCCCATTTAGAATTTGAATGCAAAGACATCAATAAATTACCAAAGAAGCCACCTGACGTACAGAAAGGTTAAGTAACCGTGATGTTATTTTTGTTGATCAGATTTGAAGATTAAACTATAAAATTTCGTAAATTTACGTAGTGATGAGGTGATGTTCGTTTTGAAGGCGGTTAATGCGCCTGGTCTCGATCATTTGGTTTCCTTGAAAGGGAGACCGAACACACATATATGAAGTGATATCGATGGTGATCTTTATAGGTTCTATTCCCCAAAACGTCATGTAACAATCATTGATGATGATGAACCTCATATATGCATTCTCGAAAATTTGAGTGAACTTGCACCCAGAAAACATTCTCCTTTAGATGCTCAATCATTGATTTTAGCATAAAGGTAGTCATTTGTTACTCCTCCAGTCCCATCTCATATCAATTGTGAGTGCATTTATTCAAGATCACATTGCTTTTAGAGGCTAATGTTTTGGTTTGATGAATTTAATGTTGTTCCATTGCGGGATCTTTCACAACCAAAGTCGGTGGCTTCTTCGACCGATAGCGCATTAGAAAAGACATGTATTCACATAACACATACTGCACCAAGGTTTACATCACTTGAGGTAAAGCCTCCAAACACGTTAATATGTTACGGATATCATATTTTGACGCCTTTGACCATTGCTAATTTCTAATGGCCATTTAATTGAATTAAATTATTATTTTTGCTTGAATTAGACTAAAACGAAATTAGTATGTACATGATCCTATATGATTTGACTAAAGAATGTTACTATTTTCGGTGTGAACAAGTAATTGCCATTAAAGAGTTTCACTACATGTGTTGGTGACAGGCGCGTAGCTGATGCCACACAAGGTAATATAAATACTTATTTGTGCTATGTTTTTTTGTAATAAACAACAAACAGGGTTTGGGTTGAAACAGCATGTGATGCAGTTGCAAGAACTCCAAGGTGCATACTCTGGCTTCAAATTACTGAAGTGGGCATGGAGCTTGGTTGACGAGCAAAACATTTAATGCCTACACGTAACTCACCATTCTCTCCCCTACTTATTCGTAAAAAATGGTATATCTGGAAACCAAAGATATAGTCTACTCATCAATATCATCTGAATGAAATAAAACAAAATGAATTCAGTTGGTAGTACCTTTATGTAGTGTCTACTCAGTTGGTAGTACTTATTCGTAAAGGCATTTACTGAAGGTGCATATTCGTAAAGGTACTACCAACTTATCTGGAAACTGAAAATTGGACACTACAAATGCCTTTACTTCAGTAACTCACCATTCTTTGAAAATGAAGAGATACTGAAAATGACTTTACGAATGCCTTTACTTCAGTATCGTAATCTCTTCAGTAAATGAATTACTGAAGCCAGAGTATCACACTACAAATGCCTTTACTTAAGTAATTACTGAAGAAAATGAATAGATACTGAAAATGATTACGATACTTTGAAAATGAAGAAAATGAAAATTTGAAGTAAATGAATTACTGAAGAAAATGAAGAATGATTACTGAAGCCAGAGTATCGTAATCTCTTCAGTAACTCACCATTCTTTGAAAATGCCTTTACGAATAAGAGATTACAATAAATGCCTTTACATGTGATGCAGTTGCAAGAACTCCGAGGTGCATACTCTGGCTTCAAATTACTGAAGTGGGCATGGAGCTTGGTTGACGAGCAAAACGTTTAATGCCTACACGTAACTCACCATTCTCTCCCCTACTTATTCGTAAAAAATGGTATATCTGGTAATTCATTTTCACTACAGTAATTCATTTTTTAGTTTGATGCATTTTCACTACAGTAATTCATTTACTTAAAAATGGTATATCTGGTAATTCATTTTTTAGTTTGATGCAGTTTAATGCCTACACGTAATTCATTTTCAGTATACTGAAGAGATTACGATACTCTGGCTTCAGTCATTCAGATATACCATTTTACGTAACTCACCATTTTACGTAATTCAGATATACCATTTTATGTAACTCACCATTCTCTCCCCTACTTATTCTCTTTACTACAACTGCATCACACTAAAAAAATGGTATATCGTAATTTGAAGTAAATGAGATACTGAAAATGATCACGATACTTTGAAAAGAGAATTACTGAAGAGATTACGATACTTTGACACTGAAAATTTGAAGTAAATGAATTATGATGAAAATGAAGAGATCTTGAAAATGATTATGATACTTTGAAAATGAAGAATGGTGAGTTCTTGAAAATGAATCTCTTCTTTAACATTGAGTTCTTACTACCATACTACGCTTGAAAATGAATTCAGTTGGTAGTACTTATTCGTAAAGGCATTTATCGTAATCTCTTCTTTTCCCACCATTCTTTGAAGTAATATACCATTTGTAGTGTCCAATTTTCGCCTCGGATAAGTTGGTAGTACCTTTATGTTTACAAAGTTGTCAACCGTCTTTATTTTCAAGATAAATGCTGCAAGATCAATGGAAGTATATTTAATAACAGATAAACTAAATTCAAACAAGTCCGAAGAGATTACGATGATCAGATTTCTCATTTTTGCAATATGCTTAGGTTTGCTTTTCTTAAAGATGGGAATTATTCAATTGCTATTGGAGCCATGTGGGAAACTACTGATGGCAATGATCCTTCAGTTGAAGTCAACTATGGTTAAGAGTTCATACGGTTGTAAGGTCTGTTTATGAATGATAAGTTCTAATCGCATAAATTGTCTTACCATCACTTATCGGATTGTTTACCATCACTAGCTCCAGGTCATTAGATATGGTGCCATATATCCATTGAAGAACGATGGCATCCAAGGTGGCCAAGTTTCAGGATCGACAATAGGTTTTGGTTTTGCTCATGTAAGTGTAAGTTCATGCTTTTTTTTTTTTTTTTTTTTTTATTTATTTTTTAGGACTAGAATGTAAATTTTAGCAAAAAAAATACATACCCCTTTCGAATAGGTAAGTAATTTCTTTGAATCGGATTGTGCATACCTTTCTTTGTTGTTTATTAATTGGTTGCCCATAGATCCAGGTTGTGACAACCAAAGCAAGCAATTTCAAAGAATCCATAATTTCATACAAATGAGCATTTTAAAATGCTCGAATGAAACTGCTTATTTCAGTAATGGAGTGTTTGGAATTGCTTCTTTAAGTGTGTGTGAATTGCCTATTGCTTTATAAAGCTTTTCAAGCATGGAAGCAATCCTAAAAACTATACTAAAAAAATTTATCTTATAAATTTAGAACATATAAGTATTACGTTGATCAAATAAAATTGACATCATGTTTTGTTCTTACTTGCAGACATTTAGAGAGCTGTTCAAAGAAAGAAAGTTTGCAAGGTAATAAAATTGTTTTTCTGTTTGTTGTTATTTTAAACTCAAATTACTTAAACTCAATGACAATCAATAATTTGATGTTCACCACGAACTGGATTACCGCTCTATAATTTTTGTGTTCATTGTTGCAAACCGCACTATAACCATTGCCAAAGTGATCCGATATCAACATCTAAGTTAGATGAATGCGTCTTTATTTTAGTTCTTACGTTCATGAAAATTTACAACTATGTCAATAAATGCGATACAAGTGTTGAGTTTTATATACGCATTAACTGTCTAATGAAATGCCTCATAGATACTATTTGATGAACTACCTCAGTTATATTATTATATCACAACCATTAGAGATTTAATATAACACTTTAAGTTTGGTAGTGTGGATTGGCAAAGTAACTTTACCAATGTATAGGGTTTAGGTAAATTGGTGTCACCAAACCCCAATATTCGATTAACTTGAAACCCGATGGTTAAGTAACTATGTTCATCTTTCATTATCTATGAAATTGCAGCAAGTAGGTTCTCGAGAAGTAGACTTTGGCTAAATAAAGAATCGGAAGAATAATAGCATCAAACTATACAAGTAGAATTGAAGAGAAATTGACTACGAAAGGTGAAGGAGACGGTTGACAAGAGCTATTAACTCTTCAACCGTAACAAAACATAATGTAAGTATCTCTACGAGGTATAGCCATTCTTATTCATCAAAGTCCAGGAAGTTATCTCTATTTTCTTAACCCGTAGTATTTCGAATACTTGATACATGTGCAACTTTTGGGGTTAATTTAGTTCTGGTCGGTCCACGCCGACTCTCTTGGTTTTAACGAGGATGACGAGTAGGGGTTGCCTACTCATGACATCAATCTACATCCCCACATCGTTAGGTTTTATTTTTTAGTTTATTTTATTTTTTTTTATATTTTATATATATTTTTATTTTTATTTTATAACTTTTACCGATGTGGAGCTCGTAGTAATATATAAATTAAAAGAAATATATGCTTGGCTCGCATGTATGTTGTAAACACAAGAAGAAAATAATAAAGACCATTGGCGAGAAAATAATATTTTGCGTGATACGTTTCCTCATGCCCGAGGAGGCGAGGTAAAGTTATATATTTTGTTTTAGAGTCTCCTTATAGAAGGCTCGATAATCTCTCTGTTGTATAACTATATCTAACTTTCTCTCCTCCCTATAATGGCGATTTAATGGCTCTTTGTGCTACTAATCATACGATTCATCATTCACATATATAAAGTCTCAGATGCAAACATGCATCCGGAAGAAAGGGATCCAAATAAGTTATTTGGTGCGGGTGGGTCAAGTTTCAATATCGAAACATAATTTTCCTATCTTTTAAAATCTTATAAATAATTAGTAAAATTTTAGAAACTACATTATTTATGTAATGATATAATAATAAGAAAACTACATTATTTATAAATGAGTGCATAAATATCATAAAAGTGTGATCTTTGACTTTTGTAGTTGCAATTGGAAGTGGCTTTATAGCAAAGCCAATGGGGTTCAAATACCCGTGGCTGAGGTAGCTCAAATAGTAGCCCTTCATTCCGCATTAGATACGTATTTTTAGGGCGAGTATGCAAACATGGTTGGGGGTGTAGATATGGATATGAGGGTTAAGTGGAAAGGGTTTATGGTGATTAAAGATAGGAATGATGCTATGCAGGACTGGAGCATTTGTTAAAGGAAACGGATGGCTGAAAGGAACGGGTGCACCATTTTATCTTCGTTTTAAAGGTTGAAGAATAGTTTCAAGATCATAAATTTTGGAGAAAATTAGGAAAGATAGAATTAGATTATTTTAGATTGAGAATTATGAAGCTAGAATCATATTACGATAATAGAACATGTTATAACAATGTTTTGGTATGACATTCTTTTATATATTTTGAATATTTGTATTGAGTTATCTTTTAAATTCGATTTATATCAAGCTATGCAAGAATGCTTGAGTACATTATATGTGCATACACAAAGGATAACATTGCATCTGCCTCAACATTTGTGAATGTGGTTGGTGTGCAAGCTTTTATTTATTTTTACTATGTTAGTAAAAAATAGGATTTATTGCTATTTCTTTTTTTCTTTAAGTGTGTTGTACTTCTTTTAAATGTGTTATTCACATATACTAAACCTGATAACTCGACGTCCTACTATTTGGATGAATACTTTGTTCTTACATACCACTTTGTAACCTTTTTTCCCTTATATTTTATAAACGTTTGTTTTTTTTTGTAACAAAATAATGAAATAAAATTTAGAACAATAAAATTTAAGAAGTCTGAACTAAAACACTAACACTGCTCTAACTTAGAAAATGGTAGTTGGAGCCTCCTTAAAGAAGCCGCCCTTTTGAAAACCACCTCTGTAAGGATTCTACCATCATTATCAAAAGCATATAACCACAACTTTTTTCCCCTATTCATGGTAAACACACAAACATCACCACTTAACAAACAAAGGGTATCAACAACAAAACTCCACTTGTCACCCGACAATACATACATATTCTCATCACAACGAACATCAAACCAAACCATAAATCCATTCACATATATTTCAAATTCGTCAACATCATCTAAATTTGGTAAAAAAAATCAGCTGGAAGCACATATATACAATAAGTAAATAACATAATTAACAAAAACAAAATAATAATAATAAATGTTAATAATATTATCAAATGTAAAAAATGTTCATGATTAATATTGTTTAGAACAAAATGTTAGAAAGTAGTTACCTCCTTTTAGCCGTTTTATGGATTATGGTAACATCAATTATAGTTCTTAACCATTTACTTTAACTTTTAATAACTTTTTAGTATATATTTGTTCTACTAAATCCTAAAAATAAAAACCACAAATCAAAGTACTTACCTGCTTTTAGCCGTTTTATGGATTATGGTAACATCAATTATAGATCGTAACCATTTCATTTAAGCTTTAATTACTTTTTAGTATATAATTGTTCTACTACATCCTAAAAATAAAAACCAAAAATCAAAATACTTACCTGCTTTTAGCCGTTTTATAGATTATGTTAACATCAATTATAGATCTTAACCGTTTCATTTAACTTTTAATTACTTTTTATTATATATTTGTCCTACTAAATCCTAAAAATAAAAACCACAAGTCATACCCGTCCATTGGACGGTTTTGACACTAGTATATATATATATATATATATATATATATATATATATATATATATATATATATATATATATATATATATATATATATATATATATATATATCTCTATATTATATATAACAGAGGCATTTGACATTAACGCCACCTCAACGCCACCTCAATGACACCTCAATGCCACCTCAATGCCACCTCAATGCCACATAAGCATTTGTTGTCCAACTAAGCACTAATTTTTTTTTATTTAGAGTTATTTAAATTTCGGATTTTTTATAATTATTTTTGTAAATTTCGGTTTTTTAGTAATTATTTTTGAAAATTATTTATAAAAAATGACCTATGTAAGGATTGAACCTTGGTCATTTGGATAAATAACTTGTGTGTTTACCACTTAGGCAACAAGTTATTTTGATAATTATGTTGCATGTTATAATATATAAATGGCTATAATTATATTGGAATCCTACACTAAATACAATTTATCTACAAAAATTATATTAAGTAATTATCTTTTTTAAAACTTTTTATCCATATCTTTTATCATTCTCGGCATTTTTTTTATTCATCACAAAACCCTAATTTTTCCTAAACCATCTTCCTTAATGATTATAATTTTTATTTTTCTTCTTTAATGCTTTATTATGTTAATATTTTTTGATGGTTTTCCGTTGATCCATGCGCAGTATATTGGTGAAAAGAGGGCTTTTACTCCGACTCAGGTTATGTTCATAGCAGCATCTTCTGATGACTATAAACGCATGACCATAAACGCAGCAAGTCTTCACAACAGCAGCTTCTGATGACAAATTATTTAAATCTTAATTCATGCACTTAGTTTACTTTATTAGTCTGTTGATCCACAAATAACAAGATTAATGCACTTTTTGTATTACCTATCAAGCATATATCGAATCAGTGTAGAGATGGGTTGGTTGCGGGGATTTACACAGCAGTAGGTCTCATACTATTTTTCGCATGGTATGGTTAATATTCCTTCTAACTTTTCTTAATTGAACCTATGCAAGTTCATAAGAGGAAGATCATGCATGTACAGATTATAGAGAGCAGGGATAAAGCTGAAGATGAATATGTAGAGAGCTCTTGTGACGATGTTCGTATCTGCTTTTGGTATGTATTATGTAATGTAGTTTCTTACATTATGCTTCTTTTTATGTTTGCCGATTTGTTTATCTACTTTGCTTTTTATCGCCTTAGAACTAATAAGATATATTATTGTCTAATGCAGGGTCATGGTCCTTATCGGGACAAGAAGCTTACACGTATTTTGCAGCTGCAATGGGTGAGAATGCAAATCTGACCATCATTTGTAACATTACATCATGTAGGTGTACCTAAAATTTGCATAATGTATTTAAACATGTTTCTTTTCTCTGTAATTATTAGTATGTATGTTTAAAGAAGAATTATGAATAGTTTTAAGTGCATGAGTGTTCTTTTAAATCAATTTGGTGTCACAAGCATTAGATAAAACGTATCATTTGATGTTCTTATAAGTCTACTTATTGTAATCATAAATTCTGACCTCTATCATTGTTACCTGATATTTCTTCTTTCTAAAATGGCAGATCTAGCTGTGTTCATGTGAATGAGGTTTTTTTTCAACACAACATCTCATATTACTGTGCTCTTGGCTGCTCTATTGTCTCATTATAAAAAAATTGAAGCAAATTCATCACTGCATGGAGTTCATTCACATTAACACTCTGGTAACCACAACACTTTATTATATATGGTTGAAGGTCCTTTTACATTTTATACATTTATATATAACAGGAAAATACCATGGATAATGGCCTAAGCATGTGTAGTTTGAAACTTCATTTTATTAAAACAATAAATATGCATTTTTTTTTGTTTTCTGATCATATGGAATATGTGTTCTTTCTCAAAATCCATTTATTATATTCTTTTTATTGTCTAAGAAATTTATTATACGAAGAAGTGCTTATTTCAAATCATATGGCATATGACTATCTTACTAATCTGTTTATGAATATGGAATATCATGCCTCCTCATAGTCTTTTGCCAAAATATGTGATCGAAAAAGGTATGCTATCTTAGGCCCAAGTTAAATAGGCTCTGTTATTTCGGGTCACATATTTCATATATAGCGAGACAAAGGAATAGAAATTGCAAAGACTATTAAAAAGATACAGTATATAATCTGATGGATGAATTTGTTGCTCAACATATAAAAATTACCTATTTACAATAAATGGGTCAAAAATGTTACTGATCTTTGATAATTTTCCTTTGCTTATTTTTACCCAATAATCTTTTTTAAATTTTGTACTTTACTGTATTTTCTGGTAATATTTGTTAACTTCTTGCAGCCTCCACAATCTTTTGTTGCAACTATGGAAAAGCATATATCCCAGCCGAGATGCTGGTGCGTTTAAATTCAGTCCTATATACTTGAAATCATATACATATTTGTAGGATCGTATTTAATCAGATAATTTACCATAGCAGCCACACTTCGGGCACTCATTATTTAATGTTCCTACGTTTACATGTCATGTGTTATTTATCATATTTGATTGCTAATATAATCCCATATCTATGCCCACAGGTGTATTTCAGTACTGTCACATCTATTTTAAATTTTTAGGTACTGTTTAGTTTATGTTTATTGATCTCTTTATGTTCCTCTCATTGTAGGTGGAGATGATTCACAAGGCCGGGAATAAATAACAATGACAGACAACGATGTGATCACTCCATCCAGCTGTTCCCAGCCTCAAGAAAGAGTGCCACTTTACGCACGTGTTGAGCATGATCATGATAGTAGCTCGACCATTGAAAGACGTGCGTGGCAGAGGATGGTGGAGTAACAAGTACCTTTGGCGGAAGGTCAAGTTCTTTTTAGATTTTAGTCAGTTTCAGATGTTAGTACATATGACCGCCCAGTTTTCAGATTTGTTTCTCTTATTCGTTACAGTTGCAGCCACAGTTGATACAACCTCAGCCCCAAATGTATTTGACAATGTAGTTCCGAAAAGGGCTCGGTATGGTGCTAGAAAAAGGAGGCTCACCCAGATGTCCACAGGTAGTTTTCATTACTGTCAAATCTGTCATAAATGGCTAAGTAAATTTCAGTGACTCCTTATTGAATTCTTTATGTTCCCATCATTGTAGGTGGACATTGTTCAGTAGGAAAGGTGATGTTATGAAATCCCGACTTACTGGCGGTGGAACCCGACTTACTGGCGGTGGAACCCGAAAGTCAATACCAATTCTGATAAAGTCCTAAAAGATATTATACTCTCGGCTTTAGCTGAAAACGTGGCTATGTATACGGGGAATGATAATCTTGGTTATGAAGTGGCATCAACCGGAAGTCATGTTCGCTTGCATCCATCATGCTTCTCATCGATGTTTGGTGAAATACCAAACCGGTAGTGTTTATGTAAATTATTGCTATGCCCAATCAATACTTGGTGTGTGTTACTTCTATTGACTTTGATTCTTTGAAAAATCTTTCTCCACCTCCATTTGATATCTCACAAATCAACAGTCGGAAACTGCAGTTGAAGGTGTTAACGGGGTTTGAAGAGAAAGAGCTTTTGTGTTTTTTGGAGAAACACACATCTGGCGACATCTGTGCAGTCCACAGGCTCAATGGGACTGGTCAAGATAATGAAAAGTGGGGCCGGGTAACATTTCTTACCCTCAAACAAATGAAAAGCTACAAAGTTGACTCGATTGATTTTAAGGGTTCTTCACTTAAAATTGTTCTCTCATGAAGTACATTTGAGGGATAACAAATTTCATCATTTCCAAATTGTCAAAGCAAAAGTATCATGGCCACGAGGGCGACGGAGGGTTTGCATTTGTTAAATGCAATCCGTATGATGTGTCACCATGGTTGAAGATATTTCAAATATGCTAATCGAAACAACAATATAAGTCAGACCAAGCCTAAAGCCTACAAATAGTGTTATGTTGTATGGACTCAAGTCGATCTCTTTGTGTTGGTTTGTTAATCTATCGGTAGCTTATTTTCGTAGATATCAAGATATAATCCCGGGTCTCTTTGTCGATGTTTGTTTTTATGTGTTTGCGCGGATCTGAGATTGCTTCTAGCCTGTGTTTGTTGCTGTTTTGATCCTCAATTGGAGTTTTGTTAAGAAACTCATGTTGTCAAATCAGGATGCATATAGAACAAGTGTTTCTCAAACACGCTGTCTATAAACATTATAGATTAAATTATTAATGAAACGAAAACATACAAATGAAGCAGGTTTATATATACCTGATGTTGAGTGACTGTTGATAAAATGAAGAAGAACAAGGCCATCGGTTAAACCTTTGTGATGTTTACAACCGTAGAGGTATTATATTTAAGGTCGTCAATGATAATAACTGTGGAGTACGCTTTTATATTTTTATATACTGTACCTTCTTCTTGAAGGAGTGGAGGCAGTGGGAATGGTAATAGCTGTGGGCCTCGGACTAATTGTCCGACAAGTTGGGAATGTAGACATGTAGTTGCTTATGACGGGGCGCCAATTGGAACATATGCTGAAGAGCATACACTCCCTTCATAAAGGTTGGTACATGTTCCTTATTATATATATCCCATTTTTTACAGCTTTTATGATACTTGATGTTTACTTTGATAGCTGCCCACACTAAATAAATGTCCTGAACAAAGACGTCGAGAGTGCACCTTTGGTCATATGTGTTTGTTATCTACATGTGTGATTATATGTACTTCTGATGTATTGTACATACTAAATTTTGTACAAAATTTTACTTATTACATTCATTTAAACCACTAATAGAGTAACACCATTTAAGGGTTTATTGGATTATATCTAAGATTGTTTATCTATTTTTGTCCTTAATTTTATCCTTGAACAAGTGTTGATGGTAAGGATTTTATAAGAAGTTCATCTTCATATTTGTATATATATTTTAAAACCTTACTCTTTATCTTGAACAAACGATCAATTTCCGCTATTTATTTTTTTAACACATAATGTTCATGGGTCAATAAACCAAATGTATCATTCACTTACAAACAAAAATAAAACTTTTAACACTCTTCTTTGCTAAACATAAATATGTTAATGATCTTTATAAGTCATGCCTTGTGTACAAAGAAGCCTTACTGCATCACTAACAAGCCTCTTCCGTGTCGTCTTTGTTAATTCAAAGAAGATTCCATCTTTCAAATTGATTGGTTATGTTTTTTACATGTATATAATTGAGAGCATGATTGATATCGTATAAAATTTCTAATTGTAATCATGAATGAATATATAATTATGCTCAGTAACCTATTGTTTGATTTTATTATTTGCTATTAAGAACTAGAGATAGGAGTAAAAGTCTATAAGATGAAGTTAAAAGAAGGAAAGTTAGTAATGTAATTCCTATTTGATAGTCATATTTTTATGACTATTATGAAAATTTTGACATAGCATAGATACTTATTGTAATTGAATTAAAATTTACGCCGTGTTATGAAGTAATTGAACCGATATTGTAAAATTTTATGGTATGATCAACATCTAGGGTATGAATATGCAAGAAGAAGAGTGTGCATGGTTTTATCTTCACGGAGAGGATCGTATGCCAACAATAAGTCTAATTCAAGAGTTTACATTTTACCTTTTAGACATGTTATATAAGTTTTATGAAAAACTTTACGATTACCCTCCTTCTTTCGCTATAGCAAATTATGTCAACAATAATTATAAGACATGTCCGCCCATCATGGCTTTCACCACTAGTATATATATATATATATATATATATTATAAGTTATTGCATCATTCCACAAAAGTGTAGATCATGAACACTCGACCCCGGTGCCTTTTGGCACCAACGCCCATTGTCCACCCCACGCTGAATAGCTCCCAGAACTCTCCGGCCTAGGGGCACCAATGTAGTGAGCACGAGCCAAGACTCTAACCCCTGCTCTTATTCCACAAAGTCTCCAGCCAGCTGCCCACGTGTTTTGCGGAGGTGGAGACCATATGAAGCAAATGCCAATGATGGGACTGAACTTGGTCAATTGACTCAAGACAAAGTTGCTCAAACCATGGACTAACGCTCCATTGGTAAGTTATCGCATCATAGTTATAGTTCAAAGCAGATCAACTATGATGCACTAAAATCAAGGTTATAACCTTAAATGCACTAAAATCATGATTGTGATGCAAAGAACTTTATAATTGTAATGCGCAAGAATTTATAACCTTAATGCACTAAAATCATAATCAGGACGCAAAGAATTTATAACCTTAATGCACTAATAAGTTTTGGCATCTTTATTATAAGTTACAAAGATCATAGTTATTAGTTAGTTGCATCAACTATGATGCACTAAAATCAAGGTTATAACATTAATGCACTAAAATCATGATTGTGATGCAAAGAACTTTATAATTGTGATGCAAGAATTTATAACCTCGATGCACTAAATTCATAATTGTGACGCAAGTTAAAATTTATGAAAAAAATTTGGCGGGAAATTTTTTTTTTCATGGGATGTGGCATGGTGATGCTAGCAAAGGTGACATACGTCACATCCACACGCCTTCTCATTCTTTTCATTATGTTAAACTTTTCATAATAACCCAAACATATATATATATATATATATATATATATATATATATATATATATATATATATATATATATATATATATATATATATATATATATATATATATACTAGTAATCGAGTCACCAATGGCGGCATGTCTTATAATTATCGTTGACATAATTTGCTATAAGAAAATTATCTTTTGAAAAAAATAAGTTAACGGAAAATAAGATAAACGCATCAAATTTTTATTGAATGCATTATAAACGAAAGAAATAAACGGTTATCGAATTCGAATATGAGGAATGGTCATATGACCTTTTGAACTATTTCGCTAAATGGTGTTTCGCTTACGAGACGCCTGCAAAAGAAATCGATTAACGATTTGTTGATCATTTAGCCCTATAGTTTTCCTTGTTTCCTCATCCACTGCATGCTTCATCCATATTATATCCGCTTCCTCGGGTCATTTGCTACAATATCAATATTAGTTTTTAGACATACAACAAATCAACCATTTTTACATGTTTTTTTTTACTAACTAACAAAGGACTAAAATAAGAAAGTTAGCTAAAAAGGAAACGATCTGGATGGGTCAAAAAGCTCAAAAGTTAACAAAAGAAAGTAATGTATGATTAGAGAAGATGGATGAGGAAATTATGATAATACGGTCTTAAGAAAATAACTATATAAAATTAGATATATGTGGAATTGTATTTAGAATAGGATTCCATAGATTTATAGCATTTATAGATTATAATACGCAACATAATTATCAAAATAACTTGTTGCCAAGGTAAACACACGTTTATTTATCAAAACAACCAAGGCTCAATCCTGCAGGAACCTTTTTATAAACAATTTTCAAAAATCTTTAAAAAATTCAAAATTACAAAAAATAATAAAATTGAAATTTTAAAAATCTTTAAAAATATTCAAAATTACAATAAAATAAAATAAAAGTGGGAATTGTATTTAGAATAGGATTCCATAGCATTTATAGCATTTATAGATTATAATACGCAACATAATTATCAAAATAACTTGTCATTTAAGCAGTAACACACAAGTTATTTATCAAAACAACCAAGGTTCAATCCTTGCAGGAACCTTTTATAAACAATTTTAAAAATCTTTAAAAAAATTCAAAATTACAAAAAATAAAATAAAATTCGAAATTTTAAAATCTTTAAAAATATTCCGAAAATTACAAAAAATAAAATAAAATTCGAAAATTAAAATTAATTGCTTAGTTGGACAAAATGCTTATGTATATTGAGCAAGATTGGAGTGTCATTGAGGCCAAGATTGAGCGGCAAGACACGCTGTAAACGCCTCCCTGTTATATATAATATAGACATATATATATAAAATATAAAAGTTGGTGAGTTAAAAGTAATAAAGCACAAAAATATGGAACAAAAAATGTACGAAATATAAAATTTAAAATTTGATAAGTTAAAAATAATAAAAGTAAAAAATTCAAAATGAAAATAATAAAAGTTTGTGTCAATACAATGAGATAAAAGGGTATTAGTTGGGGTATAACCCTTTTCAAATATATATGAGTGTTGAATATATTAAACTTATATATATTTCAACGTAATAAAGGATCAAAAGACTTATGGAAACTAACGACGCTAGAAAGGATCAAACCTGTGGAGATAGACAAAACGAAATACCATTTTCAAGAAACAGAAACACGAGAGGGTTTCAAGAGGTATGAGACGGTAAACGAGTCCTGGCACGGTGCAATACTACCCTTTGCTAAATCTTGGGGCTGTATGGGTGTTTGGTTTAGTGTTAAGATCAAGTGGTTCCACTAATAGTATGTGAATATGTAGAGGTGAGGCCAAATATTGAGTAATTAAAATATCGACTACTTGCCATAATCCTTTATCCATCTTTCTTAATAGTACTACTATAGAATATAACTATTGGATCATCTACGACAACTTTATTTTGTCTCACATTGGTTAATGAAGAAACTTTTGATGTGTACATACAAAAATGTGGTGATTTATACCAGTTGTCTTTGTAATTCAACATGATGAGATTGTGTGCGCTTGAAAGATTAAAGTTACACATGTATCCTCTAAATAGCGGTTTTTATCTTCAGTTGCATAGTGGTGTCATGAGCTATTAACAACATAGGCACACGACATGAGCATACAAATTAGCTCGCGATACCAAAATTATTTGACGGCTGTTACATTTTTAATTCATGTATTATTGACAATGATTTGTAACATATGATTGTTCTTCACGTGTCAAAAAAAAAAAAAAAAAAAAAAAAAAGGGACAGAAATCTGCGCCGTCTATCACAAACTGCAATAGCCTTTGAAGTCTGGACTACCGTTTCATTTATGCCCGACGTAGCAAAATTTGACATGGAATGGCTTGAAGGTGATATCGCTAAACACAATCTTTTAACCTCATTTTCAGCCAACAATATTCATATTTCCGGATCGTTTTTTTGGGCGTGTCAGGTTCACAACCGAATTAACAATAATCGGAATCAATGCAACGAAACCATGGTGCTACATGATATTTGCTTGCTACTCCGAAAAAGTGAAAGACACAGACCCTATGGCTTTACGTCGCTATCACGGTGCACAATCAATCCCCAACTATAGGTAACTGGCATTTAGCATATTTTTTCCTTTTGAATTTTTAAAAGTTTAAAGGATTACCCAAATAGGTCGTTGAAGTTTAAGTATCTTCTAACTTGACTTAAACGTTTGCTAAATTCATGTAGCCGTCATATTTTAGTCATATACGAAACACTAAAATTAATGAAAACGTGGAACACAAGTGGATTAACACCACATTGACTGTTATAAATTTTCTCCTGTTGTAGAAATTAATTGATGTCCGGAAAAAGGTTCTGGCAGTACGCATATCCGTCACTTTCAACGCGCATCCACTTTTGGTTAACACGAATACCGAGTGTTGTCTGTGTCAAGGTAAACGGGAGACATGTCATTGGCTTCAGCTTACACCACTGGCCAGCTCAAAAAGCTTGGAAGAAAAGCTACAAAGGGTAAATTTCTTTTTCACTTCATCTAAACATAATCTTCTCAGCCACGTTTCAATTGATTAGCTAAAGGAGCAGTGGTTGTCTCATTTATCAGTAGCGGCGTATTTTTTGCCAGGGTTTATGGCTATGAGATACATTAGTTATGGTGTTGCAATTAGTGAAGTAATTTGATTCCACAAGGTTACCTTATTATGCGGTTATTCAAACCTCAGGTTATACGTTTGGCTGAAAAACGCAAAAGCGGGACTGAAATGGGTAATTCTGGAGCTGAAATAGGTTTAGGATTCGGGGATAAAGTGGAAGCCAACATGGGTGCATTAAAGTACTGAAATATGGGCTGAGGTGTGTGCGGTTGGGGGCTGAAATAGGTTGGTTTACGTGATGAAATACGGCAGAAACGGATTGGTTTGGGTGATGAAATACGGCAGAAATGGCTGTGTTTGGGACCGAATTAGGGGCTTATACGGGCCAGCTTGGTGACTGAAATGGGTGTGGAATTGGGGGCTGAAATAGGGCTTGCGCTGGGTGCATTTGCGAACTGAAATGTGTGGGTTTGCGGCGATGAAATGAGGCTGCAATAGCTGTCTTTCAGGGCTGGGGTCTGGGGTAAAATGAACATATTTTGGGGTTGAAATTGGCATATGATTTGCAGCTGAGATGGATGGGTTTCGATGCTGAAATGGAAACTGAAGCGGGTGTTAAAGCGCGTTGGAACGGGTATGGATCTGTTTAGTGCACACATTAGTAACATTTGCTACAAATTCAGTTTTTGCAAAGCTATGCAACATTGTTATTGGTCGGTTAAATCAGATGGATTTTATGTATCTCGAAAAAACTCATCATTTCCGGGATCAGATTCGTTTTTTATTACCCCCGACCCTAGATGAGTATTGTGTAACAATCGTGTGGTTATATTTTAAAGTAGAAAATAAATTAAATATAACGAGGTTTCATTGAATTTATTTGTATTCGATCTTTTATTTTCTTTGAGTCAGAATTCTCTAAAAAGTGATTCACATTAAAGAAAAGTTATACTAAGTAAGAAGATAATGGCATACATTCTCATTATGGGTAAATACGTAATTTCATAGTGGACTGATATCTCAATCTACATACAAAAATTGACTTTCTGAATGAGTAATGGCTGCAAATTTATGTATTTACGATTGCTTTATTTTTCAGAGTGGATTAAAAGATCCTTCTTTAAGTGTTGCATCCTGAAATCAGTTGGTAGTAGCTGCTCCAGGGCTAAAGTTTTTGAAGAATGTTGAACCATGTTCAGTATCCTCCATTGGGTCGGTTTCCTATGAGGTCCTGCACCTCGTTATTCCAATTGTCCTTAGATAATTTTAGTAAAAGGATGATACGACCTTGTTGGGGTCAGACGTGACACGTGACCACTCAAGTGCCATGAAATTTTAAAAATCAAGAGGTTAACAGTAGAGAATCGATATTAAACTCGATTGAACGATTTAACTAAAATATTACAAAGAGATTTATAAGACAAGATAAAACCCATTGCGCTTAAACGAGCCTTCGGCTCGAGCCCAGCGTGTACGACGCCCTCACTCTTCAAAATCACCTTGCCACGCGTGTTGTCTTCAAAAGCTTTCTTAATTCGGATTCCATGATCTTCGAATTGCGACCTCCATCGCTTTCTTCACATAACACAACACCCTTCTTCCATCTCTCACGCCCTACGACTCTTCTCGATATACCCACTTCAAACAAAACCAAACTCTCACGGAAACATCTCTACCCTCCAATATCTTAATCACAAACTCCTTGATTAAACCCAAATTTATTTCATATATACCGTCATCGACATACCACCTCCATTCTTAAGTAGCGATATCACTATATTCGACTCATCTTCGTCAACCCTACACGTTTCACCACCACCCACAACAAAATCTTCCACACTTTATTTATTTTCTGAAAATTCGCTAAACTCACAACGAACTTCCATGCTTTCCACATTACTCTCACCAATATAAAAACATCGCTTATATAGGCTACTAACCTCAACAATACCAAGATCTTCATTAGCATCTAAGGACTCTTTAATCACATATGAAACTTCTTCACTTGGCCATGATAGAACGACATCTATTTTCTCTTCAATGTTCAAATTTTTCCTTCAATTATCTCAAACGAGCCTCCATTATACTCAAGCATGGAACATGCTTCTTCTAAAGTTGTGGCTGCTAACCCAAGAGTGCACATCATAGGTGGTTTAAGCCCGGAGATATAAAACGATTTAAGTAAGTTTTCAAAGATCCCCGCTATTCGATTTATAAGTATCTCAAACTCATTATGATATTCTACCACCGCATCCATCTGAAGCAGCTAGATAGTGCCTCCCGATCGCTAAGCACCGACGCCATGAATAGTAACTCAAAAACAATAACTCGTTATAAGTGAACAAGATCGATGAATAGTACCATGAATGCAAGACGATGAACAAGATGCGTGTAACATGATCGACGAACGACCCCGAACAATATGATGAATAGCATGATGAACAACACCGTGAATAGTGATCGATGAACAATAATTTTTTAATTTAACCGAACCCTAATTTAGTAGTTCTCCCAACGGCGACTCAAACGAAAGACCAATTAAGACGACCGCTGGGTCAGACGGATAAGACACCACTTCAAGCCGCCAGCCCTTCTTAAGAAATCAAGAGAGAACCAGAAATTATCGATATTAAACTCGATTGAATGATTTAACCAAAATATTATAAAGAGATTTATAAGACAAGATAAAACTTAATAAGTTTAAATAAATTTCTACCGGAAGTTCTGCACAGATGAAAGGACCCATGTTTTATCATGTTTTTATATATAGAGGTAGTTTATAAAAAAAAAATTGTTTTATTTGCAATGTGTTTTGAAAATTAGTGAAATTTAGTAAGAAACGTATCCATAGTGAGTATGTAACATGTTCTATTAACTTTCCATCTTTTTTTGTCGTTTCTGGTTAAAAGCTTTTGGCTTTTTTGTTTTACTTGTACTTTTTTTAGTGAGAGTTGGTTTTTTTGTAAAGAAAAATTACAATGTCATATTTTATGTCCTATCCAACTTGTCGTGTCTACTATTTAACAAAGGGCTTATGCAACTTGTCGTCTATTATTTATGGAACCTATAACTAGTTTAACATTAATCCCAAATTGTTCTTAGTAACATTAATCCCAATATGATTTTCATATGGATTAACTTTTTTTAAATGATGAGTAAAAATGAGACTTAACAAGATAAAGTGATAAACATAAAAGCTCTCACTTAGTTACTTAAACAAATACACTAGTATACATGAACCATTTTAGGAAATGAGTTTAAATATTATATTGTTTATGTATACATGCATTTTCACATATCGGGAGAGTGGAAATGCATAGCATGTGGACTCCATATAATGGGAATTTGACAACTTTTTAGTTATTGGAGCAAAGATATTGGGGAAGTAATTATAACAAAAAAGGGTCCATAATATTATGTGTTTTTTTAATTGGAATCCTATGCTTTAATTATATATTCAACTCATCTTTTTAAAAGATTAATGTTTTCATTTCATAAAATTCTATCACTTTTACTTTTAAAATGTCAAGTAAATTATAAAGAGTGACAAAACTCATCATTATGATTCACAAGTAAACTTGATCTTGGATATCTTGATCCACAAAATACATGCAACAACTTAATTCAAGACTTTTGTACTTACAAATGTCGAATCAAACATCATTATAAAAAGATTGACATGATTCATGACATAAAACCTGATCACTTAATGGACCCTATAGATATATCAATTTCAAACAAATGTTCTTCCTCATTCATCTCCGGCCACTCGTAATTCCCCGTGGAAAGTTCGATTTCTATTAAACTCTCCTCGTCGGTTATGGAGCCGTCTGAGCAGTCGAGACTCTCACTCTCAAAATCTGAATGTTCTTCACTTGTAAATCCACCAATAATATCATTTTCCAACCAAGATTCTGGCACATCCATATCTAAATAGCCAATAACCTTAGCTTCATCTTTAACATGATTATTTGAACTCTTGTGATCAGAACTAAGTAGAACATGTTCATCTAGGTTATGCTTAGAGAGTGGTAAGAACATGAACGAAGAAGAAACCAAGATCAAGATTGAGGTGATGAGGAAAATGGAGATAGTGAAATAACTAAAAGGGAGATAAGCAAAAGTGAGAATGGGAAGAAGAAAAGCAATGATCCATGGGTTCTTTAGGAAATAAACATAGGATTTCATTTGAATGAGAACTGTGTGAATTAGTGAGAATGAGAGTGTTAAGTTAAGATGGCAACTAATGAGTGAATAGAAGAGACACTAAACCCTAAAACATAAAATTGTTGGTTTGAAATTTGAGAAGTCATGGCCATGTGAGTACCTCTTTACTAACCACTTTGGCATTTATTTTTCAGGATTTTATCACCAAGAAAATAACATTATTGTTTCTAACTTTTTATAAAGAATAATTTAGTTGTTAGGTTATGAATTATTAGGAACAACATGTAACTAATTAAATTGATGGTACCTTAACCATGTCCTACAAAATCATAAGATTCTACATCAGTTGTGTTGGAAGATTGATCAGGGTTCAATGGTCGTCTAACACTTTACATAACCAAGTCGATCTCCACGCAATCTATCATTTTGACTCTGATTTGATTGGCGATCTCCTGAACGATCTCCCTTGTTTAAGATGTATAGTTGCTTTAAGACAAGATTTATAAATAGCTAAATATTACTAGTAGTTTTTGTGACAACATTATCATCATAATAACTGGTTTTACTTTTAAATTTCATTATTTTAACCTTGCAAAGTTTAAGGGGGTGTTGGCTACGCCCGTTTAAATTCATTGCTATTTTAAACCTACAAAGTTAAGAAGTTTTAGTACTCCGTATTTGGTTTAGTTTAGATAATAAATGACAAAAGAGTACATGGGTGAAAAATACAAATATTAGATTAAGTTAATTATAGGTATAATTGTAATTTGTACAGTAATGGATTATATTATATATAAGCCCAACTCTCTTTACAAAGTCACACTTTTGGTACTTATAAAAAACCCCTTATATAAGCTCATAAGTGCATTAATATAAGCTTAGCCCAACACTTGTTTACGCTTATTTAACCCATATAAACATATAAACTAGTAAGCTTTTAACTCAATCATATAAGTTTAAACAAACACCTCCTAATTTGTTTTAAAAGTATTTTGTAGGTTTGAAACACATGAATGTATAAAGTAAAAACATATTTAAATTCAAGGCTCACAAGTAGGTGTAAACCAATCGCCTTATGTCGAGCAACTGACTCGAGCTCGTTCTAGCCGAGCATTTTGATCCTCAAGTTGAGCCCGAACCCCAAAATGAGCTCGAATTGTTTACTGAAGCTTAAGTTTACGTAGGCTCTACTCGATTTATTGTCGAGCTTTTCGAGCTCTTAAGTAAGATATATGTTCTAATATATATTATGTATATTTAAGGAACTTTTATGTACAAGTGTAAATATTTATTTATAAATGTATCGAGCTTTTCGAGTAGAGTTCGAGCCGAATTCAATTCATATCTTATATCTAAATGTTATTTAGTTTAAATTAACACATCATTACATAGAAATCAAGCCTTTCGAACCGATTTCGAGCTTCCCTCATAAAGACTAGTCGAGCTATCCTGACGATCTCGAGCTGAGCATAATATTAACGAGTCAAGTCGAGCTCTACTAAAGTTTAGCTCGATTTGACTCGTTTATATCACAATATCCGACTTAAGAAGGCTCGCCTAGAATTATTTTAGGTTGGTCACGAGGTCCCGACTTAGCAAAATCCCTATTTCTTAATACAAATATTTGAATTTAGTAAAATGAGGTAACTCAGTTACTCAAATAAAAATATTAATGTGTTACCACTATACGGTTTATCTTAACTACATAAAGGGAAAATGATCAAAGTTGAAAATGTTGAATGTTGAAAATCAAGTTTAGTTAAATATGTTGAAGTACTTGACAATTAATGTCTAAAATGAAAATGGTCAATGTTGAAAACTTAAAGAATCAACTAATCTTAACTTCTTAACTCACACACGGTTTAAACTTCAAACCAGATATTAAACAATTTATCTTAAACTTAATGGCAAGTTTCAATTTCAAAACACACGCTTAGATTCATATTTGAAAATTCGGCTAACATTGATGATTCAATATGTAATCAACCAATTAATGAAGTCAATACTTTAATTTAGGAAAATCATAACAAGAATAAACTAATTCTCATTCTTTTCAAAACTTGGATTTTATCATTGTCAAAATAAACTGCTTTTGTGGTGGATCGCAATATCAAAATTTCAAAATTAACTTTTATTTTTACGCCTAATTTTTATTTGATGTAGTTTTTCATTTAGTATACTTTTTTAATTTCATGTCTTTTTCTATCTTAACTACATATAAAAGAAAAAAAATGTCAAATGTGAATTGTTTAATGTCCGAAATGGTCAATCGAGAGAGGAATGTGACAAAACTACACACGCTTATACAAAGCCTAAATCAAGACACGCTCAATGCATGAAATGTATTATAAGCAAGAATAACTCTATATTGCATGGATCGCTAAAGTAAGTTACTACATAAACTTACAACTTACACACGCCCGATGTAGGGGTGTTCATCGGTTCGGTTTTCGGCTGGGTTGTATGGTTCGGGTTAATCGGTTTGAAAATTTTAAAACTCTAAACCAAAGCCAAACCAAACCAATTTTAGAACGGATAAAACCAAATCATACACCAATTGAATTGGTTTGGTTTCTGCTAAAACCAAGAAACCAAATTCAAGTAAACTTCAAAATATAATCTTAAAGTTACAAATAAAAACCTAAAAGTTCAAATAAAATTATCAAATCAAAATGTCTCACAAAGTGCTTAAGTAAATCAACAAAACAAAGTTTAAGAAACCAAAAGGTTTCATAACTTAACCAAATAAATGAAAGCTTAAATATGAGAGAGAAGATACGATATATGTGAATTTATAGGAATCAAGTAGGTTAATTGCTCCTGAGTCCTAAATATGCATCAATCATTGATTTAAAGAGTGGTTAGTTTATAAGATATTTTAAATTATTAGGAATTTTTTGTTAGGAAGATAAACATGGGGTGAAAACGAGCCGAGTCGAGCCCGAGCTCGCTGTGAGCTCGAGCTTAGCTCGTTTAAGTTTTAAAAGCTCGAGCTCGCCTGCTTCGAGCTTTAAATCTTCACCGAGCTCCTGGCCGGTGTGTTATATAAGCCTCGGGTTCGCCTCGTGGTGTGTTATATAAGCTCTGCCTGCACCGAGCTCTACTGCTTATACGATTTGAAATGCAAGTTAAAGCTTGGCTCGAGCTCGGCTCGTAATATATATTTTTGAGCTCGTTTAAAAGCTCGAGCTCGGCTCGTATAAAAATTTTAATACTTAAAATATCATAATATAGTTTAGGCTCGCTTTAGGCTCGCAAGCCCAAACGAGCTTTGATGTAAAGCTCGAGCTCGACAATAAATGAGTCGCAAGCCAGGCTCGAGTTTTTTAGGCTCCTCATTGCTCGAGCCTTTTACCGATCCGATCCCGAAGCTTTTCACTTAGTGGCTCACTTTCATTTCCACCCTAGATAAACATATAAAATTTGTATATATATAATTTAAACTTTTGTGTAGATGATATATATTCGTTTTTTCGGTTTGGTTTTTTGTGTTTTCAAACCCAAACCAAACCAAACACAATTAAATACTGTTTGTTTTAAACCAAACCATACACCAATTAAAAATTTTCGATCTGGTTTTATTCGGTTTCGGTCCGTTTAAATTTCGGTTTGTTCTTGCCAAACCAAACATCTAACACCCTAGTCCGATGCATGAAATGTATTAGAAGCAAGTAATAAACTCTATATTGCATGGACTACTAAAGGAAACTATATTGCTAGGACTATTGCTAAAGGAAACTATATTGCATAAACTCTACAGAAACTATATTGTATTTGACTATTGCTAAAGGAAACTATATTGCAAATCTTTACTACATATAAAAGAAAATGATCAATGTCGAAAAGTGAAATGTTAAAATGATCAATGTTGAATGGGGTTTGAAAATGCATGAAAGCTCTGTGGTAAAGGTAATATTCATGGCAATGAAAATTTGTACATTTTAATTACACATTTGAAATTGAATAATCGATCACACGTAATTTTTATATTTAATTCTATGGCAACTATTGAATTCATGCGTTGAACATTCACAAAAAAAAGTATAAGATGAAGTCTTTGGTCAAATAAGAGAAAGAGAAGATCGCTATACTAAATTTTAAAATGAAATGGAACCATTTTTAAAATAAACTCATTTGACTATAATTTAAACTCAGTCAATGTTTCCTCCGCTCCAAGTCCGTTTATTTCGAAAGGTTAGTATCCATGTCCATATATACTCAATTCCTCCCACAAATTAAACTCACAAGAAAAACCTAAACCATCTAGATCTCTCAGATGGGCGACTTTCATTTACATTTAGACTTATGCTCACCACGTAATCCTCACATACTGCAATCACACCACACAAAGCTTTTCAACATTGTTTTGGAGTCATTCAATTAATGTCTTCCGTCGAGTCATTATGTTTGTGGTTGTAGCATAGTTCTATTCAACAGAGCTGGGTTCGTGCTCAGTTGATTCGATCGATTTGTGTCCACTGGAGTTTTTGGTCTGCTTGTGGGAGTTTCGAGTTCTGTTTGGCTCGAGTATCGATTTTAATCGTAGTCTTGTGTTCTGAGCTTCCGTTCGTTTGAGGAGTTGATGTTATAATTATTTAGTAAAAATATTATAAACCATTATGTAATTTTCGCCCGAGCTGAATTATCATACGTTATAACCGCTACAATTACGTTGATTTTTTTTCACGCTCTATTTTAAACATCATAATGAAACACTTACCAAATCACATATAGTTAATTCGTCTGTCGCTAGAATAAATTGCCAAGTCACGTGGTATCGCTTAGCATGAAAAACCAAGAACCAGAATTATATGAACATTGTATCTAACAAGTGCTTCCTCCGAACTAGTTAGAATGTATTAATTCAATATAAATTTTCTATTTTTTATATACTACATTATAAAGATTTTGACGCCTTATAAAAGAAAGTCTTAAAAAATTTTAAACAAAAACATTACTATAAAAGGAAATTTATAAAATTAATGTAAAATTTAAAAGCTAAGTTCCATTTAAACCATATAAGAACCCCTCAAATAACGATATATTTGAATAGAATTGTTAAAAATAAATAAATAAATAAACACTACACTTATAACCACCAATTTAATGCTAAAATTTAAAACATAAAAGTGCTAACTATTTACACTATTAATAAATTAGACGTTATACTTTTAAAAAAACATATATCTACTATGTTATAAATTATTTAAGACATGCTAAAAAAGGATGATTTAAAATGAAAAGCATTTGCTAAACATAAAAGTAGTTATCGAATATCAGCCGTCGCATTGCGCGGATACCCTTTTACAGTTAAAAATGCATTTACATAATACATGATAGTGAAACTTGTAAATTACCCCGATCAAGTAAAAATGTAAAATATCTTATTTAATCTTTTAATTCATTGCCCAAAGAGATTGCTAGACAAACCCTAAACTGCAATACTTGAAATATCGGCCCAAAATTGGTCCTAAAAGAGTAAAAGCAGGGGCAGCTAGTGATAAAGTCATATAACTATATTTGGGCCTAGTTGGACCAAGCTCACTAGTACCGGATGTTCAAGGATCGATGTGTATAGTCATGTTTGTGCTCACAACTAAATTTAGTCTTGTTTAAAAGAGCAAGCATGAAGCATGTAATGCAAGTACTTTTTCGTTTTTTTTTTTAACTAAAGCATGTAATGCAAGTATGTTGCATTGAATTTGTCACCTCTTGAAAACAATGCATAACCATGTGCTCCGTAAAATTTAGTTTCGACTTTTGACATCAAATATAACACTTTAACTACCAGTCAACCACCAAAGGTGGCCCTAGTGGTCAAACATATGTAACGAGTTCAAACCTCACTTGTTACATATCTTGGGGTGACCATGAAAAGGGCTGAGCTTGGAAATGGTCACGGGCTGTGTAAATCTAACTCAAAGACGTGTCCTTCCAGGGTAACTTGAGCATTATAAAAACATCTCATGTTTACCTGTTTATTGAAACACAAACACTTTCTTAACGAGTTAGACATAAATCAGCATGCTATATACTTATTTTTAGTTTTTACCCGTTAATGGTAAAAACAAAATTTCATATTCGCGTATTTTAAACTTGCATTAAAATGGGTATGTAACGTTTGGGTAAACACAGAAATGGATTGAAGTTGTTAGTGCTGGGCCTGAAGCCCATTAAATTATTCCACTGCCGTGCCGTCCAACCTGTATTCATTTGGACAAATTCAATACTAGTAGCACTTATAATTATAAGCAAATACTTCTGATTATGCTATAACCTTCAACATGCTAAACATTTGTTAACCATGTTCAATGTTGCTCCAAATATATAAAATAGTTTGAATTAACATATTATATAGCTTTACTAATCATATTCAACGCACTAAGTTATGACATCTCTTGTCTTATGTAATAAGAAAATAATGAAATTTTCAATTGACAAATGAGAGAGTCTAATTTTGAATCGAGCCTTTTGATTGGCTAATAAAAACTTTAAATTGGTTTCAATTTGGTCAAAACTATCTAAATTTCATTTATCAATAAATACGTATAAAAGCACATGTTTCAATGTTTTATTATTTATTAATTTTTCTTAAAGGAAAAAAAAAGAAAAGAAAGTAGTAATAATGAAAGGATTATGTGCAGAGAATAACGCTTCACAACCTGGCCTTCAAAAAATGTCAAGGGTCACATCGACGCACACCAAATGTAATGTGCAAGTGAAAATCGTAAACGAAATACTTAAATGAAATAATAGAATAAGAAATGAAAATATCATAGATTTTCATTGAAAGGTAAAATGATAATTGTCCTTTGTTAATATATTTATCGAGATAAATAAACAAGTAATAAAGACAAAATACAAACCTTGGTGCTTTTGTATTTCCGCCTGAACCCTGGAGTTTGACTTCGTCAAACATATATTAATTAGTGGACTAGTTTAGGATTCCTAATTCAAACACTTTCACTTACAATATGTTTGACTCTAAATCAAACATATTTAGCAATGCCTAACGAAACACTAGTAGTTACAATAACTAAACACACACTAATGTTAATCGCTACTTTCCGTGATCCTCCTTTCCTTCCTTTCCTTTAGATATTTAAACAAAGCTTCAAGTTTTGAAATTCATTTCCAAATCATCAACCTCTCGTAACCCGACATCCGCAACCTCTCGCTTCTCCTCAATAACACCCAAAAGCTCTTCATAGCAAGATTTTGTGCAGCTTCACCAATTCGTAATCTTTATCTCAACTCCTTAGGTATCTTCATGTACGAACCATATTCAACAATTTGTTCATCGCCAAACCTCAAGAACTAAATCGTAGAAAAATAGTTTGAAAACGTCAGACACCCTCTTCATCGTGCCAAATGTACAAAGCCTTCCCTTTAACGCTGCTAATATCATATGACAGGACAGCGCTGTCAAAACAGGACGTGTCATGGAGCAGAGCTTTATCATGGTGAAAACAATAAAAGGAAAATAATGTATTTGATTAACCAAGATGAAGTCATAATGGACGGGTCTATTACGCCCTCAATACGAATCAAAATGACGCCGACCAAGACCAAATGAGTCAAGGACGTTAATCTACTAAAAACTCAACTTTCTGACTCACGATTTTCTCAAATTTCGTTCAAACGACGCCAAGAATTTAAAACCAACTACAGATTATCTTATTTAAAGTAACTTAATGAGGAAAGAAAACGACCATGTATTTGTTAGTAGCCAAAGGGCCATACAACACTCTGTTTTCCTCCTTTGCGTGCCCCACGTTTATCTCACTTTCCATAAAACTATCACTAGTATTCACTAACATACGCAAGTTAGTTACTTTAATTTTAAAATCAGTACAATATCTATACTATATAAACCAAAATCACAAAGCTGAAGTGTCGAAAACGCTGAAATGAACGCCGAAACATACCAATTATATAGAAATAAATAATATAATTAATACCTTATTAAAACATCCATTACTT